>CALSBV010011423.1:5206617-5228180 GCA_943590825.1 Bovichtus diacanthus | reverse complement strand
AATGACAATTCTGAAAAAATTATGAAAAAAAATCATAAAATAGTATATTTCATAAAAGGTCATAGTACAGCATTTCATAAAAAAGTCACAGTACAGTATTTCATAACAAATCAATGTTTGTTTTTTTAGCAAGATATAGAAATGGTGTAATAAAGATAACATCATATAAAATAAAGTACATTGATATAGTTTATATGACATTTACTAAGTATAATAACATTATCAAAAAAGGAAAACAATTGTTTCTGAAAATTAAATTCCTTTGAATAATGAATTGAAATCATGGAAGCAGTTCTTATTTCATGTTGAGAGACTTGAGCGTTCAGACCTGAAGTGATTTCTTTTATCAGTAAAAAGGCGATGATCTGCAACAACGTTATTGCCATTGTTGCAGCGGCGATCATGCTTACAAGTAAAGGTGCCAAATCATATGAAATGATTATCGTGGCAAGGATCCTGTATGGCTACACTTCAGGTAAGCCATTGGGACATATTCTACAAAGCAACACATCATGTTTTTACCTGACTGATTAACATCTTCTCATGACCTGCAGGTGTGGGATTCAGCATCCATCTAATGTACCTGGGAGAGATAGCACCCAGAAAGATAAGAGGGGTTGTGACTCTGACCGCAGTGACATTTGGGTCACTTGGTAAACTGTTTGGACAGTTCTTTGGACTGAGGTATGCATTTATTATCAGTAGGTATGAGAAGTAGTCGTAATGTACAGTGAATGTATAAAAATAATGACCTTACGAGGAGAATCCAATCAAAAAATTCATAGTCTCCTATTCATTTTTAGAAAAAGGAGATTTATATAAAGAGGCGAGTTAGAGATACATTTTCATGTTTGTAGAATTGTGAGAGGAAAAAAAATCACAATATTGGGATGTATGTAAAGATGCAATTTTCTACAGTAAAGATTACATTAAAACTAATGTGGAACACAACACATACTTCTGTTTTTTTCAGTGAGGTCCTTGGTCGCGAGGAGCAGTGGAACATCGTCCTCTGTGTCCCTGCATTTTTCTCAGTGGTTGTACTTGTAGTGTTACCTTTTCTCCCAGAGGCTCCCAGATACTTATTCATAGAGAGAGGCGATGATAAGGCTTGCAAAAAAGGTTGGTATATTTCGGAATATTCATACAGTACATCACCAGTAAATTTACATTTTGAGCATTACACAAAAGAATGGCCTACTTGAAATTCACCAAGAAATATTTGAGGATGAACTAATTATCCACAAAAACAACTTTACGTACTAAAGAGCTTGGTTATTTTTGAAGTAAAGACATCTGGGGAAAAATTTAATCTATTTATAAAAAATCCACTTTGAATGGTTATCTGAAGTGCCTACAAACTGTGGAATAAAACAGCTCAGTCGGTTTTTTTGAGGGCTGCATATATGACACAGGAATCAACTAGACATTCAGATTTGGCTCCCCTTCCTATTTCACATGCAGGCTGATTCGAATATATTGTCCACAATCTGAGTATCTCCACCCAATGCTTGACAACTACCTTTCCATTTTTCTCGCTAGCCAATCAGATCCAAGTATGAACCTGAACATGTCCCCTTTAGGTTTTAACATGTTATCTTGTGCCATACATGTGACTTATTCTGAAAGACATTCCTATTTTGTATCACACTGCATAAGAAACCCCCGTTCCAAACACATAATACATTTATTTTATGTCTTGAATGTGAGCACATTTCTCTGTTTTTCTAATTTCTCCTCCCAGCTCTCCAGAGTCTGTGGGGCCAAGGTGACTACAAACAGGAGATGGACGAGATGTTGGCTGAGCAGGCGACCATTGACGCAGCCCCACCAAAAAGCCCTCTGCAACTTCTGAGGGACAGGACGGTCCGGTGGCAGCTTCTCACCTTGTCCGTCATCTGGTGCTCCAACCAGCTGTCGGGCATGTCAATGGTGAGGATGCAACTTATTTTGGGCATCTACTAAATACAGTACCAAATTGCCTTTTTAATGCAGCCAAACAATGAAGATTATAACCTCTCAAAATCAAACCAATGCTTCTCTCCTTCCCAGATCAGTACCTTCTCTTTTGACATCTTCATGAAGGCAGGCATACCAGGAGATAAGATCCGCTATGTTACTCTTGGTCTTGGAGTCTCTGAAATCATCACCTCTGTCTCCTGTGTGAGTAGCTCCCTCAGTTTGTACCTGAGCTCTTTATCTCCACCTATGGCACAGGACATCTTTTCTGCCCAAGATAACAATTATTGTCACATTTCTAATCTTTTTTTAAAAACCTTTCCCTCTCCCAGGGGCTGCTCTTTATTGAGCATATAGGGAGGAGGCCGTTGTTCTGGGTGGGTTACGCCGTCATGTCTGCCAGCTTGGCGTTGGTCACTGTCACACTCAACCTACAGGTAAGCCTGTTACCTTTGAATGCTGAAACAGATGTAGCCATGTGAGAGGTGAGAGGATATTGAATGTATTTTAAAAGAGGCATTTCACCCAAATCACATTTTCTTATCATGGGTAGTGTGAAGACATGCATATTTGGAGGAGGTGAATGGAAATATATTTGTGATGCTGACTGCATTGAAAAAATACATTAAATAAATTCAACAGCAAAATCTCTGCATCAATGTCCAGGACACCACAGGCATTACTGTGTTTTCACTGCAACTACTTTCTACCAAATAAATAGTCCCTATGAACACTACAAATTAAATTCCAGTTTACCTCTATTTTATTTGGGTGGAGGCAGAAATCTCAGATATGGTTACCTCAAAATGTCTGCAGGTAAAGCTATCTGCATGGCTTTATCACACAAGATGATTTAAAAAAATAAAATTATATTTAAGCAAAAGTGAAAATATACTGCAAACAAAGTCGAAACCGAGCTTTTCACATACGCAAAATGTATGAACTACAACAAAGTAATTTCTCTAGATTGGTCTTTATTAATCTAGAGGTATCTAGAAAGTATTAATATTGAAATTGACAAAATTGTCTTCTCGTGCAGGATTTCAGCTATTGGGTTCCATACATTACCATTATTTTCATCATCCTCTTCATCGTCTTCTTCTGCGGAGGACCTGGTTTGTTTCTTACAGCTGTTTGATTGACATAGAAAAGACGTTTTTATGGACAGATAATTAACTGAGTGACCCGTTTCGTCTCTCTGGTTCATCCAGGGGGAGCCGCAGCTACTCTCAACAGTGAGATCTTCATCCAGTCCGATCGAATGGCAGCTTTTGTCCTCTTGGGGATCCAACGCTGGGTGTTGTTTGCTGTGATGGGCCTAATCTTTCCATTCCTTATAGTGAGTACAACAAACAAGAAAATAAGCAACACACAATAGCTTACACTTTAAAGTAACTGCAAATCTTGCCTTTGAAGGCAAACAAGGATTTGTTCATTACCAATATGGATTATTTGTTGTGACATTTAGTCATCGAATCAAAATCAATAACAGAATGACTTTCGTTCTCTTCTCATCTTGGATAATAAGGAAATGTGTATAAAGGTGGTTTTGATATACATAAACCAGTAAACAAAATATAGCCTGCCGGGGATTGGTAAGGCTTTGAGCAGGCAAGCATAAACTCTTGCATGAAGAGTACTAAAATCTGCCCTGATGCAGTTCACCTAGTGGAAAAACATTATTTAATATTCACTCAAACTTGGTTTCAGAATGTTCGAAATCAGAAAAATTAAGACTGCAAAGAACTCTTAAAAAGCACCTAAGGAGCAGAGTTTCTGGATGACGCACTCTGCTGAAATTAGGTTTGTATTAAGTCGAGGAAAGATCAGAATGCCCTGAGGGTGCAACTCCCTACCTCTCTTAAGCCCTAAAGAAAGGCCGTTGTCACACTCTGATTGGCCAAGAGGAGAAACGCACCGAGCTGCTCTCAGCTCTTCATTAGCAGCCAACAGGTGATCTGAATAATCCTCCAATCAACTGACAGCTAAAACTAACAGTGGAAAAGGGAAATGACAACAAGTACCAAAGAATAAGAGACTGCCACAGTACTGAAAGACAAAAAACATCTTAAACACTTTTCATAAAACATTAAAACATGAAGTTCTTTCTGATGCGCTACACTGTGTTTCCTTTCTCCCAGAACGCCTGGAACTCGTACTGCTTTGTGCTGTCCGCCTGTATGTGCCTGCTGGCTTGTCTTTACACCTTTTTCCTCCTGCCTGAGACGAAAGCGAAGACCCTGCTGGAGATCTCCAAGGAGTTTAAATCCATCACAGTCTGTGGGGGGTTCTTCTTAGAGGAAAAGAGTCTGGAGACCAAGTTATGAATGAGGCAAGACTGTGTAACCAAAAGGAGAATATTTATGTTTGGTGAAGTAGTTCAAATCGATTGCAAAAGCATCAGTCAATAACCACTGTATATTATACAGGGTACAATGGAAGAAGACTTAAATTAAGAAATTATTGATACAAACATGTAAACAATAATGAACTATACTGTTTTATTCCCTGTCATTGTCCATAAACAGGTGTGACTTTTAATGCCAATGTGTTGTTGTTCAGGTCAGAACTCATACTATACAGAACATGTTAGGTGGTAAGGCAAGATAATCATTTAAGTCAGAAGAATGAAAGAATAAAGGTTTTAATTACAAAATGTTTCAGGAAAAATGACTAAATATTAATTTTTAGGTTCATACTTCTATGATCCAAAAATGTGTGTGTACACATGCCACAAAAAATATATATATATTTTAAAACTAAAAGGGGACATATTATGCTCATTTTCAGGTTCTTACTAGTATTTTGTGTTTCTAATGAGCCTGCACGTGACATAGGAAGGGGAGCCAAACCTGAATGGCTTGTTGAATCCAATATTTTCTATGTTTGTGCACAAGCATTGAAAAAGGGAGTTTTTCATGATATGTCCCCTTTAAGAGATAAAAGAATAAAGTAACAATTGACTTGGCCCATGGTATAACTGGAAGCTAGATATATGTGTCCTAACAACTGTCAGCTGCATTTGGATTGTAATATCTGAAAGATGTCATTACATGCAAGTTTTCAAAGATTATTGAAACAAGCTGCTGGGGCCCATCACATATGTCTATTCTTCATCGTTTCCTAATTAACAGGCTCATCATACAATGCAACAGTATGAAAAAGATAATTGTTTTGATCATTTCTACATTTCTGCGCACCTAAAGCTAAATTTAAAACCAAATAAGTTTACTCAATCTCGATAGTTCTGTTGGTTAAACAACCAGTTCAAAATCACTGAAATGGTACTGTCTGGTACCCACACCTGATAAAACTGCACATGCAGCTGCAATCTGTTTGTCACTACGAGGTCAGTAGTTTCCTTCCTCCAGCTCTCCAGCAATAAATCATCCACTGGTCCCTTTGGACTCTGCTGTCTCTTCTTTGACCACTGCAGGGAATGAAATTAATGGAAACTGTCCCACAAAGTCCCACAACATTGTGAGACGCCATTCTTTTCTCTTTCTTTTGTCTCTCTCAGAGCCAGCTGATTGAGCTCAAAAGGGTAGTGGCTGTTATTTGAAGGCATGTAGGCGACCTTAGTGTTAATCACCCTCACACTCACATTGAAGTTCAACAAGTTAATTTTACTCTTGTAGGCTACCATATTCTTAAAGTCAGACTATGAAAAATTATGCTGAAAAGTGGCTACAGGTGACAGGATAGACTCATGCTAAATACTAAACTACTACTGTTTAGCAATTAGCAAAAAAGCTAAAGTATTGTAACAGTAGCACAAATGGAGAAGAGTCATTAAGTGAGCAAACTCACTTAGAATTGCAAGAGACTGCATTGAAGAACTGGCCGTAGTAACTGTGACACCATCCATTGGTTTGTGAACTACGGTTAGAAGCCTGGAGATTGGCCGTCGCCATCTTGTTTTTTTGGAACCAGAAGGGACACGCGAGGGTGGAGCCAAGTACAACTGAACAAGACATTTTTAGGAGACCAAAACCTGAACTGAAAACACTGAAAGGGTTAGAGTTGTATGACGAAACGGGACAACACCGTGGTAGCGACGTGTCAATCACAAGGTAGCCCCGCCCTAAAGTATACGCTGCTTTATCGCCTATTTTACTCTAAATAGGACCATCATTTACTAAATGAACATCATGCTATATTGAACAATACTTGAAAAAAGTGATTGAGACTAAACTCGTCAGGAAAATGTTAACTGAGGTAATAAATCAAGTGAGAAGAAGGGTCATTTTCTCATAGTCTTCTATACAATCTGACTTATCTTCAGAACCAGGACTTACTTTGTGGTTTGCAGAATTCACAGTAATGATGGAGGAAAGATTACATGAGAGGAAGGCTGAAGGATAATGGAGAAAAATGTTCAGAAGAAGAAACTATCCAGTGGACAATACTTTCTAAAAAGAATGCAGGTTTTATGCACTTCTGCATTGGTTTTTCAGACCTGGAGGCTGCTGCTTGTATACAGTTTTTGAACTGACATTAGTTTTGTTACCATTAGCCACCATAAGCTAGTGGTCATACCAGTAAAGCTGTAGCAGCAAAACCTCTCAGTATAAAATAAGTTTTTTTATTGATCATGAATACAACTTTTCATTTGTAAAAGGAAGAAGGTGACATTTATCCTCTCAAGAGTTATAGTCTTGCTTTAAAGTAGATAGCGTCTGTGTATATATTGTGGTACTTCCTAACTAGTAAATGTAATAATCTGACTCAGACTAAAATGCTTTCTGTCGTTGCTCTTTTTCCTCTTTTATGGACAGGTATCAGGTATTGTGTTCCATGTATAGTCTTGCTTATACAGTATGCATTATGTTAATGTACCGCATTGTGTCAGCATTTTCTACACTCTTACAACACTAGAACACAGAGTTGCCTACTGGACAGTTTCTTCCTTGGGACATTTTTCTCCACTATCCTTGAGCCTTCCTCTCTTGTAGTCATTAGTCTTTCCTCCATCATTAGTGTGAATTCTGCAAACCACACAGTAAGTCCTGGCCTGTGAGTCCTTCTCACTCCCAGGTGGCTCTTTGAGTAGCTCACCGGCTATAATGAGATATATATGTATATCCTATATATATATAATTCTTTGAAGGTCTCCCCTTCCTTATCACTAGCCGGCAGCTGCTCGCAGCCACAGGGGCTTCATTAGCCGCCAAACACACTCTGTCCACAGTTCAGCACGTTGGGGATGAGAGCTGTGATTGGCAGTGTCTTGGCTCGTTTGATCATCCTGTACTGATGTCCTGCTGTGCCTTGTTAACACTGTAGGAGGATTAACTGGAGGATTAATTGGAGAAACTATCGTGAGAGGTTTATTGCAGACCTGGCTATTCCCTGTATCCAATTTGTGTTTTTATTGGTTGCAAAATGCAAAAACAAAGGCACAGATGATAAGCAGAAAGTAAAAGATAAACGCATTTTGGTCCAATTAAAAGCATGTCCAAGACAATCACATGGACGTGTATTTCACATTCTTGAGAAACACACTGAATAAGAATTCAGTAAGTTATAATGTGTGTCTTGGTCTCAGTGGCTTCAGTTTTCTGCTGTAATGGCTCCTTTACATCAACAGATGGCGATGTTAATCTTCTGTTGAGATGCACTGTACTGATCAAGCCTTCACATGCACACTAACAATACAAAACAATAACTGTAGCCCATACCAACCAGGGCAAAGGAGTTTAAACCCCCACATGTCACAGGTGCTTTTATCCTATTTTACACTGATATATAACGGTGGTGGAAGAAGCTGATAGACAGTCCAAGTGAATAGTAGCATTTACTGTCAGTATCTATCATTTATATTTTACATTTGGCACCTTTTAACTAGACTTTGTAGTCTACTTTGGTTACAGAATATTATAATTGTTTCCATAACATTGTATCAGAATCAGTTTTTTTTCTTTTTCATAATTAAAGCAATTTGGTAAACTGTCATGATATAAGGGAATTATGCTTAAACCACATATAATTCAGCAGAGTTCAAAAGGTAACTTTGAGTATGTATTAATGTAATACTTCAACAGTGTTTTTACCTGTACCTGAGAATAAAAAAACTCTAGACATTTGCAAAAACGACTCGAAAAATACTCCCTCTAAATATTTGTCTTTATATTATTTAAAATGTCGTATCGAATGGAAAAACACAAAAGAGACTAACTTCAGAAGACTCTGCTCTGGGTCATACTTAAAAAGTATCTTTCTTACACTACCTAATGGTATTTTTAGGCCTTTTATATCTTTTCCTGAGACTCCAAAAGAAAGTAAAGTCCTCCTCCAGTGGTGAACCCATGCATATAGCAAAGAAAAGGTGAAATGAGGACCGTTATTCTTCTGTCTCTCCACCTGGCAACACTGAGCTCACGAACAGCGCCGCAAATCAGAGAAGAGTGAACACAGTTGATGTATTACAGATTAAATGAGTCACTGTTTCATAAGTCTCAAGTTTGTACATTGGTCTAATTCTGGACATGCAACAACTGTGCTGATTCCTACAGTGAATAGACCTGAGTCTGCTGCTCTGTGTAAACCATGTGAATATGATTATTAAATTAAACAATGCCAGTTAGAGCACAGGACGCACAAAAAAATCTACCTGATTAAATGTTCCATTGTTTCTGAAGATTATCTACTATCACAAATTTGTGATTGAATATCAGCATTACATGTGCGCACACAGAATCCGCCACTAACGGGGAAAATAGGGCGGCCATTAAAGAGTGCAAATATATGTACCGGTAATGGTGATTACTGAGAAGATTTGAGCCACAAAATGTCCCAAAAAAAGTTTTAGAAATCAACATTTTTCATGTATTTAATCTATAACAATTTTCCTAAAACACTTGTAATCTACTACATCTACAACCGCAAATGTAACAAGACAAAAAGGCCCATTTGGCTTTGTATAGATCACAGTGTAACAATAATTTGTTGGTCTTGGAAAGTTTTGGAATAAATGTGTTGCTGTAAAGACAGCATCACAGACCTTCTCTGCCTCATTCACAGTAGGAGGACTAAGCGGACCATCCATCATCTCTGCAAAGCAGACGGACAGAGACAGAGGGGTGGGGCGAGAGAGAAGAGAAGGCAGGAAATAATAATAATAATAATGGAATAGACATTTAAGTGATGTGCACGAGGGAAAGATTGGAACAAATGTGAATGGTGTCCTGCATTAAATGCTACTATCGGTGGAGATTCTGTACAGGTGGCACACAGATGGGACCCCTCCTGGGACCTGAGCTTGTTAATGAGTCACACAGAGGAGGGGTGGAGCGGGCTGATATCATGAACCAGACGGAGCCCTCTGGCAGCGCAACGTCGAGGTACCCAGCATGCCATTCTCCATTATGGCGAGGTGCCCCCTCGGGCCGTTGGAGCTGCGGATTAACCCAAACCTGGCAGCATTTCGCCGTGCCACGTGTCAGACTGAGCAAACACTGGAAATGAATTGTTATTATTTTCTCTCACTGTGGCTAAAAGACAACAATCAGGGCTAATGAGGGCCCCCATAGAGACTTATTATAAGCTCTAATTAATGGTGCCGAGTGTGTTTCGTGATTCCTATTTACAATATTTAATTGCTTTTGAAAAACTTTGCAAAAACTTGAAATCCAGTCTATTGAAACAGGGATTAGTTTCAGAGGTGAAGCCAAGTGGGATACAAAGTGTTTACAGGTCACAGTTGAGGCCAGTTGAAGGGCAAAGTTCATGCTTAAGTGGGTGAGAATGCATTTCGAGATTAGCGGGTTAAGTCAAGGTCTACTAGTCTAATGCTGGGCTTGACTACTTAACTATCTTTCACTATCCTTTTTCTGCAGACAATTAGGAGCTGCTTGAATGTAAATAGCAGGGAACGTGTTGGAGATGGTTACAGTTTGGGTCTGATCTGCAGGTTTGCAGTAAGAAAGCTGGAAGTTAAGACAGCAGCGATGATCGAGAAGAGAAAAGAAGACAAGAGAAGAAGCAGATGGACAGTGGGGTTACTGTCACACAATATCAACACATCCTCCTCAAGAGGAGGGAGCCTCCCAGACATATCTGGATAAAGTGTTGAATATGGGGATTTCACACCCTAGGAAAGGGGGGAAAAAAAACTCCCAAACACTGATAATGAATTTGGAAAACTGCTACAGGTAACCTTGAAACCTTGAAGTCTGGCTCATGTATCTAAATACCAGATTGTAGTAGGCCTATGCTTTGATATTTGTATTTGTGTATCTGTTGCCACATTGTTCTGGCGCATTCTTGCCGCAGTAATTGAACACACATGATGAGGCTGAAGCATGGGAGACTGCTGGTAAGGCCTCAGTCTGTCCTGTCACGCGTCTCTTATTCACCAGCCCAGTGTGTGTGTGTGTGTGTGTGTGTGTGTGTGGTGAGTGTTTGTGTGTGTGTGTATGTTTGTGTATACTTGCGTGCCTATGAGATCAAGCTGGCTCTGTGTGTGTGTGCGATAACACACCATTGGCATTCTTCATTTGTAGATAATTGAATCAGGCTATTTTAGTTTGCTCAGAGCGCAGCTGTAATTTGCAGCCGTTCTGCTCTTAAGGACCGGTAATTATGGCTTTTAGAGTCTCCCAAAACAACTCAAACGGCTTCAACTCATGACAGCTGTACATCTGGGCCCTAACACACACACACACACACACACACACACAACCACACACACACACACACAGGCACCCAACATATGTTTGGCTGTTAATTAATCTGGTACATTTTCGAACTCAAGTGGATGCAATACACAGGTATACTTGGTATGTTTATGAATGAATGCAGGTTTTTCTCAATATATTTTCAAACTAATATCAATAATGATTTATTTTTTTTACTATTAGACCTTAATACGCTCACACCTTAATAATGTATATTAAAGGTATGATTATGACTTCAGTGAAATTGTCTGATTATTTCGGAAATGTCAGATTTTACTAAATTAAAACAAGATAAACTCACTCTTAATGGCTAACTCACACTCTTCTTAAACATAATGGGAATCTTACAGAGTCTTTATTATTTAAGGGAGATTAAAGAAGGAGCTTGGTAAGCCCATAAATCACGTTTTTACCGCCCATGTTACATTTTTTTGTATTTATTTCAGGCCATTAGCACCAGTGAGCAGGGTTTGTCCAAACCTTAAAGAGGACCTCTGTCTATTTTCACTTCATCACCTGATTTGGTTGTTTATCCAGAGCAGACACATACCTCAGAGTTAATGAAAGGATGGCTGTCTATTCTCCAGACACTGTGTAGTGTACTCTGTCAAGCCTTAATAAAACCAGGGTGCAGGCAGTGTGATTTAATGGATAATTATTGTGGGAGGAAAAAAATAGAAAAAAATAAAATGAGCTTCCTCAACTATGTAATAAAACAAGCTGCAGTACAATGTGGTCACATTAGAACTTTCTTATTATGCAGCCAATTTATACCTTAGAAACGAATGACAATCACCTTAGTTTTACTTTACAGGATCCTGAATTAATTCCTCCAAAATGCTTCATTCTGCACACACAGTTGATTTTCTAACTTAAAATACAAATTGAACCAACCAATTTAAAATAAACTTGCACTGAATAGCACTGAGCTGTGTTTCCAGCAGGAGTTGTTTTAATCGGTCCAGAACACTGCATTCATTCTCTGATTTGGCCGTGTTTGTGCTGTTTAGCTCCATTAGTAATCTCAGTAGTTATTTTCGTAATTAACAGCTGTGATGAAAATGAACACGTTTAGAATTGCGACAGCCCCTTATGTTTTATATAAATACCCTATTTTACAAGTTTTATATCAACCTTTTAGTACGTCAATTTCAGTATAAATGAATCACACTGTGAACATTCTTTTTGACTGGCATGTAGTGAAGAAGTATAAAGCTAGAGAAAGCAAAAGCAGGAATTGTTTAAGCTTTGAACTCCAAAATGTGTAGTCCCGGACGTTAAATGTCCTGAGTGCTATGGCATTATCTGAACAGCATGATTGTACTTGATGATGAATGAAACACAGGCCATAGGCTCTGGGAAATGGTGTTCAAGTAAAGGACTTCAAATAATATCGACAGCGTGTTACACTTTCATCGAGTCAGACTAGACATCACACTTATCAAATGGTAGATTATGTCATGTTGGAAAGAACCATGTCTCTTGTTTGGACAGAAAAGCAGCATTGTATTGTTGATGGCCACATGATCAGAAAACTTTAAAACCTCCTCTTCCGGACAATGATTTCGACAATGTCACCAGACTGTAAACTTTTTATGCATTAGGTTAATCTTGAAGGCACCTAACCGCTCATGGAGATAATTTATTGACAGTCACAGCTTGGTCGACAATACGACTTTCACAACTGGAAGGATCCAAGCACCTCGAGGATTATCTCCCCACCATCCGTTACCTTGAATATGGCACAGCCCGGGAAGCATATGGCAGCAATCTGTGGCACCCCTCACTGTACTGCCTTCATTTGCTTTTAATTAAACACATGGAGACACCCCACGCTTGGGTAAAAGCCTGGCAAGGGACTAATAAAGAAACAAACTAATAAGAGCTATGTTAATGATGATGTAAGAGAAGCTCATGTGTCAAAGGCAATAATATCCACATTAGTGAAGACAAGAGTTTTATTGTAGGCCTATGTCTCATTACACTTAGAAACACTGATTGCAGTAATACTTATCCAAACTTGCAGCTGATGTGAGTGACAGTCTGTAGCCGTAAATTGAAGACTTTCTAAAAGCAGGGGAAAATCCACATTTACGAACCAGGCCATCGGCAGACAGCCATAATGTATCTCACATGTTTGTGCAGCTGGTTTAGCCGTATCATGGCTGAATAAACGAGGACTCCTATCCTCCCTGTCTGGGAGTTATTCGAGTGTCCCAGAGTAAACACGAAAACTGGAGCACACGCCTTGGAAGTTGAGGTTAGGTGAAGTAAACACACTAATGTGCCAATCATGTCAACAGCATTAGTGCTTGAATGCCTCTAATCAAGAGATTGGCGTTCACACACCTTGTTCCAAACATATGTGTGCGTGTGTGTGTGTGGATTATGGGGGCTAGTGGCAGTAATCCCCGGACCACATGGACATTAGAGGCAATCCAATTTACGGTACGACTCTTACAGATACAGCCTGTTATACTGTATATGCCAATATTCAAACAGGAGAGGTCGACTTGTCTCTTATAAGTAAACAAGACTAAGAGGCTACAGCCACGCTAGTGGCTAAATGATGCTGTAATGGGGAGCAATGGTGCTTTGAACTAAAGGCTAATTCATGGCATGCTAACAATGACAGTGCTAACATGGTGAGCAGATAAGTTTAGCATGTTCAACATCTGATTTTAGAATGCTAACATTTTTTACATAACACTAAAAGTGCAGCTGAGGCTGATGTCATTTGTTTTGAAGGTATTTGCCAATTTGACATTATGATGAAGTTAAATCAAAAGGGAAGATCAACAAGGTTATTACAATTCATCCTGAGGGAAACATGAATATGCCTGACAAATTTCATGGAAATCCATTAGATAGTTGTTGAGATATCTCCCCCCAAACTACAAATGCCATGGTGGCGCTACAAAATGTTGTACCAATCTAGCAGATGTTGAGACATTTCACTGTATAAAAGAAAAATTCGATCTGCGATTGGTGCGAGAGGAAAAGTTAGGGGATCACAAAAGTCATTAGGATTCATCCTCTGGGATGTCTATCCATCTAAAAGATTTCTCACTTTTGTCCAGCTATCTCTAGACCTAAACCCCTTGCATGCGTTACATACTAACACAAAGTATCACTAGATTTCAATAACTAAATCCCTAGACCTTTATCAGCAGTTTCCAACTTGTATAGTCGGATGCAATAAACCAGAACTTCAGTGGCATCTGTTTCCAGGACAATGGAGCTCTGTGTCTTCGGATGTGACAGCACCCATTACTGTGTAAGTATAACAACCCAGTGGAGGGTGACTCTCCTCATCAACCTCTAAACTACATTGTCATTCATTTATGCATTAAACAGATGGAGAACGTGAGTGTTACTCACTCTTTTGAACACTAGACACGTGTTGTCATTCTCTGGAGAGAAACACCAGCCGTCAATCAAAACACTCACTGAAATATTCTTTATTCCAAATGCAGGACCAGGTCAGCCAAATAAAACATGCATAAGTTGTTTTTGTCATTTTCTATCTCTACATTATAGATATTTAATACATAAATGATTCTATCCATACAAAATATAAAAATATGTGAGGCCTCATTTACAACCATATTTACATGGACTTCTTTAACTTAAGTGAAATTATTCATTCATTTATCTATGTACATATTATGAACTGAATACAATAGTACAGTA
This sequence comes from Bovichtus diacanthus, assembly GCA_943590825.1. Lineage (NCBI taxonomy): Eukaryota > Metazoa > Chordata > Actinopteri > Perciformes > Bovichtidae > Bovichtus > Bovichtus diacanthus. The sequence continues at coordinate 5,213,850 of CALSBV010011423.1, read as the reverse complement.
TATCCTATATCTAAATCACACTGCATGAAAAAGCTAAACTGTACTAAACCGACTACCTTGAACACTTGTTTGCTGCATGGAATTGAAGTTATGATTTAAAAAAATTGCACATCAGCTTTTGATAAATGTTGTGACTTGATAGAACTGCGCATGTAACTGTTAGCCTTAACACTCAGGAGATATTCCGAAACATTAAAATGAACAAACATGCAAACACTGTTGCTTTTTCACTGTTTACCGACTGTAATTCATCACTGACTTTCTATTACTTGATATTCAACACTCAACAACACTGAATAAATGGACCGTGAGTTTTATTTATTATTTTGTTCCAGATGGAAGATGTTAGTGTACACAAGCTGGACAAAGAGTCAATTCCTTTAGCAGAAGACACGATGTTAGGAGATAATGCAGTTCTTGCTTTTTCTGCGTTTGCGGGTGTGTAACTGCCCACTGCGGTTGGGTCCTCCGATCCCCGTGTTGTTGTACTTATGGACGAGCTCCTGGTTGCTCAGGTAGCGCAGCTGGATGGGTCTGGGGATTGGCTCACCCAGGAAGTACCCTTCATCCTCTGATTCGGAGGATGAAGAGCAGGTGGAGCACCAGCCATCATCATCGTAATCATCCCAGGAGTATTGGTTCAAGCCGGTGCGTCGACCGGCCCCAGGGTTTTGAAGAGTCAGGTCCGAAGTGGTTCTGGGGCACTGCCTGAAGGGTTGGGGCTGGTATCTTCCCCCTCCTCCTCCTATTCCGAACTGGTCCCTGGCGTTCCTTGGTGGGGGGAAACGGTCGTAATCCTCACGGACGCGTAACTGTGGTCTTTCTTGAGGTCTCGCCCTTCGCTCTGCCACCAAATTGAGAGCGTTTTCTGAACGAGATCGACGGGATCTCCGGGAGCGGTGATGATGGTGCCGGCGCCTCTGGGGAGTCTCCTCCGGAGCATCTATCCGGATACCGGCAGCCCTTCCACCCCCAGCACCAACTAAACCACCAACCCTGCGCTCACTGATGGGTGGCAGGCGGGCAGCGTTGGCGCTGCTCACCAAACTCACCCTATCCTCCTCCTGGAAGGTGAAGCCCGGCGGTAAATGTGTCATACCCATACCCATTCCAGGGGGGTCGCAGTACTGCACCTGGTACTGGGCGGACCTAGGAGGATCCATTTCCATGTAGGGCTGACTGGCAGTGAGGCTGTGAATAGACCCTGATCTGCGAAACTGCACTGAGGAGTTGAGGGTGCCCATGTTACTTTTCTCCGACACGTTCATTCCAGAATCTTTGCTCAGGTCCGGCATGGAGAAACGAGAAAGGTGCTCTTGGCGCTTTCCTCCTCCATCTGCTGAGTTGCCTGAAAGAAAATAGAGTCAAATTAAGTGTCAACTTTGCCTTTTATTCAATGTCATGCCATTAAATTTAAATAGATACTTTTATCGAGTTGAATTTCAGATTATGTGAGCAGCAAAGTAAACCCAAGTTGTGATTCATATAGAACTATTGCTGTAGACACAACTTCCCTTGGTTGTGCAAACATGTTGGCAAAATGGCAACAAGGCCAAGCTGAGGTCTAACGGCGTCTACAATACCCACCTGTTGCATTGGACAGGGCCAGGGACTCCATGGATCCTCTTGGGGTCTGCTCCAGAGGGGTCAGTTGCTCTGTGAAGTTAAGTGCATTGATGGGGTTCCTGCTCCTTGCCACCTGTGTTGCTGCTGGAGGCCCCGCCTCTCTGTCCCTCTGAAAGCCATGCAAACTGATTGAGCGCTTGTCAGAGGAGAAGCCGTTGTGGTGCTGAGAACAATGGGACATCTCTGTGAAGCTCTTCTGGGTCCTCAGTTTAGGTGGATAGTACTCCTCTGGTGCTGGCTGTTGAAACCACATCTCATTCAGAGAGTGGCCCTTCATGGATGAGATGGGTGGTCTCTTTAAAATTCCGTGATCCTGCTGTTGATTATTTTGTCCAGAGCAGGTGGGGTTATAGACAGTCCTGACATTGCACTGGGTGAGGAGCTGGAGAGGGGTGGGGTTCGCAGTTGGGTCTGATTGGGATTCATAATTATAGCCGTCACCTGCTTGCTCTTGGCTCTGCCATGCAGGTGGCTCGCGAGTCAAACTGGGTGTTTGGCTGGAGAGACTCAGAAGATCCATTTGTAAAGACAGTGGGTCCACCTCCCCTGAAAATCTCTCAGTCTGCACGCCACCCCCTCCTCCTCCACTCTTCCCTGCCTTGGAGCTACGTCTGGACTCTCTGGTGGAGCGAGCGCTTTGGAAGGCCGAATCAGAGGAGTCCGAGCCATTGGGCTCCTCCCCCAGGCTGCAGGAACGTGAGCAGAAGATTTGGCCCTGCTTGGGCAGGAAAGGCCGACCCAGCAGAGAGCGTTTACAGCGGGCGCAGCAAAAGCAGCCCTCTATGGCGTGCCAGTGCTGCCCATCATATGTCATCTGGCCTTGGTCAATGCCTGCAAGGAAAAAAACATGGGTTTATGTAAAATGCTATTATGGGACTTGTGTGCAAATGCACAATTATAATTGCATTGCACCATGTCTTTATCAAAGAGCTTGAAATTAAAAAAATATTACTGTGCTGTTTTATGTTGCTTATTGAGTGAGAAAATAGAGCTGGAGGCAACTTAACCGCGCCTGGGGGCAAAGTCATTATGGAGCTTTCCCAGCATTGTATAAACACATTGCATTTTGAGTATGCTTGTAGTTGTTGCAGGGGGAAAGAAAACCAGCTATTTGCTAATGACTTCCATCTGGTTCAAACATGTTTTTCTGATGGTTTCAATTTATAATCAGTTGTGTTTTTTGGCCAAATACTTTTCTATATCCTGTCTAACAAATAATTACAGAGCAAATTTGTTGAGAAGTATGTGCCAAAATCACACCTGGGCATCCTGTCGGGGATTCGCACACAAAGAGTTTTAACAGGAGGTGGAACGTGGCCAAGAGGCGCTAATATAAAAGGTTTCCCACTGAAAAATACCAGTTTCTCCTCTCAGTGGGTTTGCCTCGAACACTACATGTTGTAAGATGTTTACATTTGTATTTAACTGATGTTTGGTGCATGTGCCAGTGATAAAAACAGATCCTGAGGGTGAAAAGTCACTTGATACAGTCATGCCTTTGCCCCAGCTTGGATTCACGCTGGATAATATGTGTGATACATATTTCTGTATTCTGTAAGCTGCTCTGTGATAGTCTGCACCTGCCTCAAATGCCTGACCATGACATCATTCAGTGATAAACTGCTAAAAACCAGGCCACATCCTTTCTACTGTAGCTCTTTTCTCCTCTTGTGTTACTTGCTGTGAAAAAAATTAGGTCAGTCCTTAAGAAAAAAACCTGCAGCCCAATAATGTTCCACTTAAATCTTCCATGTATTTAGCGTTATAATTTTTTCTGTGAACGTTCCTCGGCATGACCTGTTGGTGATTAATGCAGTTTGTATTAACAATGATAGATTTTGCATACCAATATGCTCCCCGCAGGAGTCGCAGTACTCGGCGTAGAGAGACTCGAAGCAGGAGCAGCAGTAGGGCCGTCCCTCCTTCATGATGTACCGCTGGCCCCCCAGGACAGTCTCGCACTCGAAACAGCAGAAGTGCTTCATGTGCCAGTGACGCCCCTCTGCCTCAGTGCACTCATCCGCAAGGATGATCTAAGAAAGGAGAAATAAGAAAGAGTATCATTTATCACAGGTCCTCGGATAGCAAAACCTCAGTTGGGTTATTAATGCGTGTTGAATGACAGGACAAAGGCTCGGCTCGCCCTCCCTCCCCCTCCATACGCACCACTTTCTCCTCTGCAGCTCAGTACTCTTAGATCGTCCTCTTTGTCACTGACTTGTGTAGGAAGCTAATGTGAGTGGGGATTTTGTCAAATCTAGATGGTGCATTTACTTTTAATTACAATGCTGTTAAAACACCGGGGTGCTTTTTAAGTACTAACAGTGTCCTTGTCCCCATTTGCAAAGAGTGCAAGTCAGAGCTAATGGTTGGGAGATCAGGATATTGAGAGCTGACCCCATTAGACTGGGAAAAAAAACCTTGCATGTGTTAAACTGTGACAGTGTATGTTGGGATGCCTCTGAGCATCAAATACCAGCAGTTTGGCATTATATAGCCACGGCATATGTGCAAGATTCATGTGTGTAAAAACTACAGACATCGTCCCACACTACAGTCACAGTGTGTTCAATTAAGTGATATGCGTGTCTTAATCATCATCCATGTGTGTGTTTGTGTGTGTGTGTGTGTATGTGAGGAGCATCTACCTCATCGCAGGCGGTGCAGCGCGGCTTCAGCCTCTCGGCGTGGTGCCGGCCGCAGTAGATCTTCCCGTCCTGGTAGAAGTAGATGAGGTCCACCAGGAGCTCGTTGCACATGCTGCACACAAAGCAGGCCGGATGCCAACACACGCTGTGACCTGCCCGTGTCGCAAATACAGCAATGTCGCCGCCATTTATCTGGCCTCCGCACTAAAAAGAGGTGGAGGAATCAGAAGAGACCTAAGCTTAGAGTAGTGGCTAATACAGAGTTCAAATTCTGTAACTGTACATTTTGTAGTTCATCTTAAAATCTGTGCACCTGGGAACCCAGTGGCCAAGTGGTGGACCTTTCATGCTTCCTATGTTTTCTGTCTGCCTCTTACACTTACAATGTCCAATAAATGTCCAATAAAGGCAAAAAACAACACCAGCATTCTTTAAAAGGCTTGTTGTAATTCTTCAGTTAATCAATACATGTTATTACCATTTCATTACGACAGTGACTAAGAATCTAAATAATCTAATGTCATGTGACTCTCGTCCAGAATTACTTTTTTCCCTTATAACATAATTGCAAAAAGAAAGGATTGTGAAACGATTCATAAATATTTCTGAGAGTCGCAAAATCAAAATGATTTATTGAAGTCTAGAAAAGCAGTATCAATAAATACATTTTCTTCCCAATCATGTGAGTGAGGAGCAAGCATGAAGTCAGCCAGCTCGATCAGAGATGGACAATAATGCACATGCTCCATGGGCTTAAAACGTCTGAGGAACTCTGATTATTTGGATGGTAAGCAGTCTTAAAACACGGTATGGTATCTTTACTTCCTTAATTTGAAGTAATTCCAGTTTAAAACAGCCGGCATTTGAGATTTGTGATGGATTATTGGTCTATAAAATGCCATAACAGAGTGAAAAATGTCCTGCACAATTTACCAAAGCCCAACGTCATGTCTTCTTATTGCTTGTTTTGTCCGACCAACGGTCCAAAACACACAAAACCCAAATATATTATTCAGGTAATCACATAAGACAAAGAAAAAGAAGGCACATCTATACAAATGAGAAGCTGTACCATGGGAATGTTTAAACGACAAATTGATTGAATTAATAGTTTCAGCGCTGCAGTAGATCACCACTGAAGACGTAGAGTTTTCCAAGAAGTCACATTTTCCTTAGAAGTTCAAATGCCAATTTCATAGGACTTTTAACAAGGTCCTGCATCGGTGCTGATACAGATCAAGTGTATCAGATCGGTGCATCTGTCTTTAACGCACTTTTGCATGAAAACTTGGGCTAAACTGAGAGTACGAGGGTGTGTTTACATGTGTGGCCGCAGAGGGCCCGCACAGACATGTAGAGGAAGTTGAATGGCTGTCGGAAAGACAAACGAGAGGGAGCGCTAAGGAGACAGGGGGAAAGGTCGGGTAGGCAAAGTAGATATAGAGGGGTGGGAAGATGGAGACAGAGTGAGAGTTACAATCAGGTTATCTAACCGGCACAGAGCCTGCTGCTGCAAGGAGGCCAAAGGGGGTGGGGAATTCAATCAATACGCACTCTCCCAACAATCTGCTGTATGTATGTATGTGTGTGTGTGTGTGTGTGTGTGTGTGTGTCTGCTGAGTGAACCAAAAACACAAACTATAAAGCAGCTATACACCTGGGGCACCAACACAACAGAGACTAGCTCCGTTTTGCATGAGTCTGTTGTACGCACTGTAATAAATGGCTAGCGGATGCTGAAGTGTGCTGGTTTGTTGTTTAAAGAACACTCTCCATTGCCCTCTCTAGTCCCATATGGACACTGTGAGAATAAATGTAGACACATTAAATATTTGATGGGACTCTGGATACTACGATGATCTATTTTCAGGAGGGTTTAGAGCAGTTTTAGCTGTATCTTGATTGTCTGAGGTATTATGTAAGGCTACGTTTTAAGACGAACAAATACTGAGATTGGCAGACAGCAGGGGAAAATTAGACACAACATACACCTCAAGATTCTCTTCAGAACAACACTTTGAGATGAGACTGATATGGGCACAATGTTGTTATAAAAACATACGACTGTTGCCCTTTATATGTCAACATAAAGAACCTCTCATACATCACTACAAAGACCTGAAATGCCAGAAGGGCTGTTTGGTATGTCTGTGACAGGATTCATTGCTTTCATTCCAGCGGCCACATGACGCACCTTTGATCTCGCCACACTTAATACGCTCTTGTCACTGGACGCGACGCAGAAATTACTTTCAGATCATCTTTGATCTTGTCATATCTCTTGACTGCTGAGGAAACAACACAATTTTTTTATATTTCTGTCAGCGTACCTGTTCGCAGATTGCCCCCGTCATCGTCACTGGGAAAGGCCGGACATTGCCGCGGCCCAGGTTTTCCCGCTTCCGTTGGTTACTGAAGAGCTTAAGTTCTCGCTTCTCCTCGTCGTCCAGTCCATTACAGTAGCGCACCTACACATACACACATTTGTTTTATTTTTAAGTCAATATATCATCGTCAAAGTAGTCAACATTTTTTTTATTGATGCCATAACAAAAGGCAGTCTGTGTTAAAATTACAGTCTGTGTTAACATTTCATGATTAAATATTTTATAATAATGATTAATTAATACTGAAAGACCAACATGCTGGAAATCATTAATTATACTATTTTCCTTTCTTTACAAACTGAAATTATCTCCATCAGCGCAGCAGGAATTTGAAGTAAAAGAAGAAACTAGTTTCCCGTAAAATAAAACCAATTATTAAGTAAAATGCATCCAAGAGGTAGTCTGGTTACAGACCTTTGAAATGTGCATATTGTCATGGAAAAAGAGAAATATTTTTGTATGATTATTTCTGGCGACAGGAAACAAGAGGAGAGAGACAGAGAGAGAGAGAGAGAGAGAGAGAGAAGAGAAAGAGAGAGAGAGAGAGAGGGAGAGACAGAGAGAGAGAGAGA
>CALSBV010011423.1:5176669-5204851 GCA_943590825.1 Bovichtus diacanthus | reverse complement strand
CACACACACACACACACACACACACACACACACACACACACACACACGACAGCAGGATAAATGCTAATCTGGCCATTCCAAATTGCTTTGGACATTCTTTACATTACAGCGCCAGACAATGAGTGTCATCTCTGTATTATTTATTGTCGTCTTTTCTTATTACACTGTAACAGGGGGCCGGGGTACAACGGAGGTCAGGCAGTCATATGTGAATGTGATTGGAGGGGGGTGCAAACCAAGAAAGCCGCAGGGTTTTAAAGGAGATTTGAGGACAGAGGTCAAGGAGAGAAGAGGAGAATGAGAGGTGTGGAGAGGGAAATAAAGACAAAATGAAAATGTTAGATGGATTCAGAGAGAGTAAAAGTTAAATAATGAAGATAATGTTTGATCAAATGAAAGTAACAACACATAACGAAGGCTTGGAATGTAAAGAGAAACAACATGATCGATACCTGCTGACTAGGTCACGGTAATCTTAATGACCAATCTGTCTATCGAACGGATCTACTCACTAGAAGCCATCATCAGCTTTGTCCTTGGCAATAACACAGATTCTGTCACACAAAAACAGATCAACTTGAATAACGCAGACACACACCGTACGAGACCTAAATTAAACTATATTGCTTTTTAAAAACCTGCATATATTTAAGTTTTATTTTCCGGGTGCTGTAGCGACACAGTCTACAAGCCTGTTTGCTGTTGGGATGCATTTACAACAGGAACCTCTTGTTGTAAGCGACACCTAATTCCTTCTGCCTTGTTTTTGTTGGCTCACACCGATGTTGGCGAGGGACGCGGGATCAATGTCCAGCAGTCTCGGGATAGTCCATGAAAGACTGACTGTAGTCAAGCGCTGATAAATCACATATCGCCTGTGCTTCCAGATGCACACACACACACACACACACACACACTAAGCTAAGCTAATGATAAATTGCGAAACATGCTTCTAACAACAACAGGGTTAGAATCTGGAGGTGAAAGGCACGCTGCCCCGAGGAAAAGATCTTAAGACAAATACACACACCCTCACACGCGCACACTTACATGCACATAATGGACACAGTCGCAGCGAGAGCCAGGAGGAGCGGCTTGTGATAATAACTGTAATCGAAAGCAGACGAAGCTAAAGACAGGGCAGAATTTCGAACTGTACTGAAAGGAGTGTTTTTAAAAGCTAAAGCAAATGGTAGGACTTTGCAGCTGAGTGACAAGAGCAATGGCTTCACACAGCTGGTTTCTATTGCTGTTAATGGCAATACAGCCGGAGGAAAAGACACCACCAGGCACCAGTCCTGACATTCTCTCAACAAGACACTTTTTCAGTGGTTAGTGGAGATAGATATTATATTGTTGAGAAAACACTGGTAGTTACAGCCAAACATGGTGGGAAAAATGGTGTTTTCAAATGAACAGATTTAACGGCTGTGTTTTCATTCTTTGTCCTTCTCCTTCTCACGTCTTTGCTGGGATGTGCAAGTGCCCACGGCTTGACAATGCACAGTTGTGGGAGCGAATTGCAATGCGTGTGAAAGTTAAAAGGCCAGAGAGATGGGTTAAATAAGCACAAAATATAAGCTATACTGAAAGTACTGAATGTACTAAAAGTCTACAGCCCAACTCGCAGCTCTGTGAATTGTATTGAGGCGCGCGCACACACACACACACACACACACACACACACACACACACACACACACAGTGAGCATGGCTAAAAATGAGTTTTACTCATTTTCAACTGATCTGATGTGGCATTATCATTTAGTGGTTTGTAAAGCGCTTTTTATAGCTTCATCATTTATCTCCCATTTATAGCTGCTGGCTGTAATCAGGTCAGGGGCTGTCCTTGAACTCGGATGGGAATGAGCCTAATTTGTCCTCAGGTCCATTTTGGAACAGGTCAAACTAGCTTCAGGTGCCTTTAAGAGTAGCTCTTTGTTTGTTTAAAGTTCATTTATCCAGATCAAAGCTATGGGTCCCTCTCAGATCCTGAAAGACCTGTAGTATGCATGAATAACCTTGAACTGCATTTCTATTCAAATATCCCACATGTAAGCGGTCTGAAAAAGCAGACTTTAAGTTCAAATGTAAATTAAAATCAGATCCTGGTCCATGCTGAGTAGAGTCTGAACATAAGACCGCTGCTCTACGTGACGGTAAAAAAATAAATCCCTCAAATAAACAGATACAGACCAGTGCTGAGTAACATTCTTGGCCTTGACAAGCTGTAACTTGGCAACGTCCAAGAATTTTATTTGAGAAAGATGGAGAGAGGAGAGCAAGACAGTGGGAGAGGGAATGTTGGCAGGGCCTCCTTCACACTCGAGCTCAATAACATCTCCAACACACTCAGTAATGGCTGTGTTTGGTGATAAAGGCCTGTATTTCAGCGATTGTTGGCAAAAATGCAAACACACACAGGAGAGTTGAACAATGCAGAGTCATCCCTCATAATCTTCAGATATATCTGATTGAATCCTGCTCTGAAATCTCTCGTTACAGAGCAGACTCATACACAGACCCGGCTCCCTACGGGGAAACCTAAACCCACAGTTTAGATCCGGGAGATTAGCTTTGTGTTTACCATCTCGCTCGATTCTCACTCTGTCTTTACCTTGTGCAGAGGAAGGCCGGGTGTTGAAAAGCCCCACATCAGGCATACTTCCGCTCCTCTGCGAGAGGTCACACAACATGTTTCCACAGCTTGAATGACTTGGACGTGAAGTTGGGAAAATGGAAATCGCTATGGCTATGGACACTTTTCACCTAGATTGTTAGTAATAATCCTAAGTGTCACAATTCTTCCACAAGATACAAAAATGGACAGTTATTCTCAAGGTTGTTTAGTATTGTGCTATGCAATACAGCACAGTCCAGTTTCCATTATAGCCCGACTTTTCCTGAGGTGATATCACCACTAGGCGAGAACCTAATTGACTTCGGGGTTAGACGTGCGACCCTGGAGGGAGAGGGATGAAAAATAGCTGTGCTCAGTCCTCGGAGGTGAAAACAGGGGGCTGTTCCAACATTGTATTTGCCAGTTCATTGCTTTTAGCTCATCATCAAAGTGAAACCAGCTTCCATAAACGCTTCTATCATCCTATAAAACTGGAAACCCTCCCACACGTGCACACCTACGGTTCAGTGGAGTATTGTAAAAGAGGATTTTCTTCAACGTGCATGGGACCATTTAATGCGTTTGTGTGTTACTTAGGCTCAGCTTAGTCGCTGGGAGGGTGGTGAATCCCACTGTTAACATGTTTGCGGGTGGAATGAATTGGAGATTAATTTGACTACTGGAGCCACACAATCCTTACTATCCATTAGCCTGTCGAAGGAGCAGTCAGCAGAACTGGAGAGCTATCATATAGTGAGGTGCAGCTCTAACTGAACTCTTACAAGATATAGGCATCAGGTGTAACACAATAAACAGGAACTTTCAATAGGTTTACACTATATTGGCATGTATGTACATGTATTACATTGTATAACTGAAATGTGTACATGCATATCCTTTTCTTCCTTTGCTTTGGCCTTCCAACCACAATAAAATGTTGTACAACGCCAAACATGCATCTTTTTGTGTATCAATTTGAACTCCCTGAACTCACGTTGTAGGGTGTATGGTGAAATCGGAGCTTTTCGATGATTGTGATTGCAATGTGAACCCAGGATTGTCATTGTCATTCGATTCATTTTTAAGAGTCTACTTGGTTGTTAACACCTGATGTTGAATACCAACAATACTTATAGAGGAAATGCACTCTCCGAGAATAGCACAAACCTGACAATTGTTTTTTCAAGTCTTAATTTAATAAACGTTTCTGTGTGGATGCGAACTTTTGGTGCACAAACTGTAAATCTTCAGATTTATTCACACAGCAGTGGATGAGGCCCTAAGGGCTGGGTCTCTATGTGATGTCTCCAACCAGGTGTGACTGAGAACAGCTGACGAACAGGAACAGGAAATCTGCACGTTTTACAGATGTCTGACATAGACCTCAGTCCAGTGTGAATGTGACCCAGATGAGTGTAAGGTGTGAATACCTGCTCAGGTTTGAGTCCTGGTGGTACCCAGGCGTACTCCTCCAGGGCACAGCCTGAGTCATCGTCCGAGGTGGAGTTCCTCTGGAAGTCGTACATCAGCTTGGTGACCGTCTTCTCCATCTCTACAGGCATGGCTGTCACAGCATGCTCCTCACGGCGACACTTACAGTGCACACAGATCTTCCTACCAAGGAAAAACAAAGACAAAGAGCACCCGTCAAGCAAACGTTGTGTGTACAGTACACGTTTGTTCAACACAAACATATTAATGAAAGATTCCATGGAATAACAGATCCAGATTAGAAATGACGGTAGTACTTATTTGACCTCTTAAATTACGCCCTTAAAAATTGCGATTGGTGGTTTGCAAATATTTTTCCATACCCGTTAACTCATTATACCCAGAACACCACCAGGTGTATTCCATTCACCATTAGGGTCAAAGCAAACCCTCAGCTTAATAAATCACTGTGTAAACAGCAATACATTCAGGGAGATAGAGTTTCAACAGAAACAAGACATCATACTGCAGTTGCTGTTTGGGCCTCTGAAGCTGGTCATTAATCACTGAAAACAAAAAATTACCCAAATTGCATTTTTCAAGAAGGTAACCTCAGACTACCTGTACAAAAACTAAAATCCATCACCCAACCTACTTGTCTGTAGACACAGTAAAGCCCCCCAAAAATTGTGTGAAATTCTTAAGTTTTGTTCAAAACCGCATGGAGTGTTTGCAGACTCTCTACGCGTAAAGGATGTGAACTCCACACAGTTCATAGGTCGAGGCTTCACACTGCAGCTCTCACAGTAAAATGTAGGTACCGCAAAAACAATGCTCAACAATCCTCTGGGGTACCAAGAACAAGAATATAATCACAAACAGGCCAGGAAAATTAGCAGAATACAGCCATTGACAGTGATGGAAAGCAGCACACTATACTGTACAAACACACTAACATGCACACCACACACACACACTCCTCTATGCACAAGGTTAGCGAGAAACAATAGCAGATGCTTAGCCAGGACAGTGCTCCACTCTCATTATTCAAGCAGACCCACTCAGCTATGGAATGGAAATGATCCGTGTGCGAGTTTCCACGGAAAAGATATTTGGGAGTGTTTGCCACGGACACTCCTCTTGCTAGCTGCTCTTTCATCTCCAGTAGTGTCCGGAGAGTGATAAAGAGAGTTGCTATATTTTCATAGACTCAAACAACTATTCTGGGGTGTTGTCTTACAAAATATTGGGACTAACGGACAAAAATGACTCCTTGGAGAATAACACAGAGCCTGTGAGACGTCTAACAAAAAGCAGAAGAGGATGTGGATTAAATGCCTGAGTGCATGGATTAAAATAAAAATATAGGCCACCTTCAACAGGTCTGAGCCTGGATCCAAAAGGGAGAAGACACTGCATACATACTGATTCCTGTGTCCTTGACGGCTCTAAGCCCCTGCATGAAGAGGAAAACTCTGGGTGGCCAGAAGGTTACTTGCCACTAACCCTTGCTGCCCCTCCGGCAGCCAAAGCAGGGAGACAATCCCATTACCTTCCAAGACGTTTGCCTGCTTGCCTGTCTGACAGACAACCCTACGGAGGAGCTTAAGGACACTCAGGACACGGTTTGACAGACTGACAGCTTGGTCGGCTGAGGATCTGTTAATATAAAGTCCTTGGAGTGCATACAGTACCATGTGGAGAGCTGGCCAAGTCTCACCATGTCTCTTGTTCAAAAGGAACAATTCTTGTCCAAGGGTCCAAAAGTCTTGGTTAACAAAGCACTTCAGTCTGTTTGGCTTAGCGCCGATGGATTTTGATGGTAGAACGAACACTGGAAATACTTTCTAAGTAAAATATCCCATTGACATGCCAAGGCTAATAATATGGCATGTAATCCCTAAAAAGTAAACATGCAAACATATAGGTCTAAAGTTGGGTGATTTCTCCATCACCACTTGAGATTCCTTGCCACTCGCGGGGAGCCTAACAGCCTATTGCTGTCAGCTCCGGCTTTCAGCGCCTCCTAAACAGAGAGGCAGACCTCTGCAACTTCTGCAGTCATTGTGGCTACAGGCTTTACAAACTGACTTCATGAATATTATACATAAAGTGGCAGGATATCATCGTCATGAATATTAATGGTTATGATAGACAGAGCAGCGATGCAGCTCAGGCAGACAAAGTCATCAAGCAGCTGTCAAGCAGGCCGAGGTAGAAGGTTGTTTGGCAAACCCCTGTCCCAGCGGCATGTTGCTATAGCTAGGGGCGACGCAGTTTGCCTAATTACAGCCCAGCACCTTCCCCATCATTACTAATTTAAGGTGGATTATCTGGCTGACACACACAGAAATACGTGCATCTACAAGAACACGCACTCGAGGATGATGATTGAAAGTGAAACACAAAGACACTAAAAGGTGGAGACAAAAAGGATTAAGCACATCTTCCAGTTTCCTGACATGTTGCCAGGTGGTTAATATTTCTGCCTTGGGGCGAGGAGGGACTCATGGAGATAAGAGTATACAAATAGCAAGAGCTGAAGGAAAGCATTTCACACAGCATTCCTTCTCAGGGGACACATTACAACGTCCCTGCCCCACGCTCTGACTGGAGTCTCTGCAGAGTTTAATTTGGAGGCAGGGAAGCTTGTGACTGCTGGAGAAACGCACCTCTCCGACCCACTGTCTGAGTCCAGATGTGTGATGATGACCTTCCTCAAGTGATTCAACTCGAAAAACATCTGATCTCCCCACATCAGCGCTGGCAGACACTAGTGTAGGCCTCCAGGGTCCTGTTGCTCTGTCCCTCCCCTTCTACCCTCATGATTTACAACACGCTTCACGCACATGCCTGGGATTTCCCCTCAACCAAAACTTAATCCCCAAGCTTCTTCTTGTCATCTACATGATTTCAATTAGGAGAGATTTGGGGACTTTGTTAATACAAGTCAAGTGTATCACCGACGCCTCTTAAATGACTGCGTGGTAAAGTGAAGGAAGTTAAAAAAGTGTGTTCTTTATTCAAACAGGACTGGGCTTTCATCCCCTGGGAGAAGTAAACGCTGACATTTCATTGGCCAGTTAGAGTGTGGGGTTTGTTCAAGACCTGGGGGGTATTGTTGTTGGACAGTTATCCCTGTGACCATGATGTCAGTGGACAATGATTCACCGTTTTGGGTTAATTATCGTCGCCTTCCTCTTCTAGATTAGCCCTGTAACCGAGGTAACGGGTGGTTTTAATGTGTAACTAGAGTCTGATGATAGGCCCCTGTGACAGTTACATCGACTTGGTTCAATTGCTTTAGGTCATTGCTGCAAGATCTTCAGCAAGCATGGGCAAGCAAGTAGTCTTAATACTCGGATCACATTTACCATTTTAGCAAATGTGCTTCAAATCAAAGCGTTGAACCCAAATTATCTTTGCAAGGCAAACAAATATGACTAGGGTTGTATTTCTAACTTCAGGGCTAGGATTAGGAAACTCTATTCAACCCAAGCTTCAGAAAACCATCTGATTCAACTGTGTCCAAGAGCCAGTTGAGGAAGTATAGAATTGAAAGGTTTGAAGCTGAAGTCTCATTCCACTCTCATTCCTGAGCAGCTCCCAAAACCGCTGCAGCTTTTCCATGGCATCACTCTAGATGGCCAGATTAAAATCCCATCTTTAAATGGCATCTCAGCGCAAAAGCAAAGGTTGGATGACAAGAGAGGAGAGCACAGAGGAGAGAACAGCTGGGTGCACTCTGCAGCCAAGTCTTGTCTTCTTTTTTCCGGCCTCTGCTTTTGTTTTCTCTGGAAGACAAAGTGGGGGAAGAGGTGGACAGACTCTTTTCTCTTTAAGGCCCCTTTGTTTGCCGAATTAAACATTTCCGTTCAGTGTTTGAAGATGTTGTTGGAATTTTCAGGGACTTCAGCGATTAGCCCCGCTTTCAATTACCAACATACAAGCAAACAAAGCCTTTGCACATACACTGGGCTGCACGGTGACTTCAGAGCCATTAGGAGTTAATCACAGTTGAACATGACTGGAGGTGTTCCCGACAAGAATCAGGCTCGACAAAGACGTTTTCCATTAGCCACCAATTAGTAAGAGCCAGATGCAGCGTGTTGCAGAGGACAGAGATTAGGCCAGCATCCACCTGTCATAACAAATTATAGTGAGCCAAAGTCCTGCTGTCTTTTCAACTAGCCTCCAGACTCAACCTGATGAGGAGTTTCTGTAATGAACAGCAACATAGAGGCTTTTATTTTTACCTAAACACAATGACTATTTGATTAGTCAACAATGACTGCTCCCATTAGACACTACACCAAGTGTGCACATGAACTCGAATTGGACTTGAAACATTTTCAACAGAAGGCCTGGAGGCTGAAGAGAAGTGGGCATTTAGGAGGCAGCGGATGATCTAATCATAGACGCTACCGAGTTGTATTATGGGAAATGTAGGAGCCAGTGTTTTTGGACCCAACCTTTCTCTTGCTAGTCCCCCAACTTTATAGAAGTACAATACAAAACCGCCCTGTAATGGTGCACCTAAGACTCGTAAATGAGTTAGTTAAATAATAATCACTGTTTTATCTCGGTTGAGATTATTTTTGTTGTTGTCCGGTACACTAAATACATATTTAATATATTTTGTTTTAATGTTTCAGATTTTCAGAAAGAGTTATGAATAAATGTTTCTATGCCAAAATCATTGAGAGTCCAAAGTGCTCTCTCTCAGAAGTGAATAGTGGAACAGGACTTGTGCGAGAAGTGGGAAGCAAAAGGGAGGGAGAGATATTTATGTAACATCAAACTGGGACGCTTTTCAGCTGCATCCACGCTTTAGTCAAGACTGGATCACATTACTTATTCATTCAGTGTTGACTTGTTCCATAAAGTGACACTACTTTGGATGGGAACATGGGGAGTCATGGAAGGGCCAGGCTTCCAAGAAAACCTCAGCGCAGACTTCAGACCACACTCAGACACTGGTGACAGTGCCAGATCATTAGCTCATTTGTTAACCAACAACATATATTAAAACGCTTTGGTCTATTGGCTTATGATACATTTTAGGAGTAAATGTGTCAGCAAATCTGTCAGTTTTCTAGGAATTTCATTGGAATATAATGTTGACTTTGCTTTCTTGTCAGTGGGGGAAACGCATCAACCAATGCAGTACTGATTTTTTTTCCAGAACCAGTTGTGGATGTCAGAAATAATGTTGATGTGGCGTTTAGGCTCCTGTCAGCTCACTTAATGTTTGGGCTGCTCTCAGACCCGAGGAGCCCAATGATACTGCAGCCAGCTGCTGAAGCCACAGTATTCATTATTCCCAGTCAGTCTATTCATGTGCTAATCCGGTGACCCTTTACACTCCCGAAAAGTAGTAAATTAGCCTGCATTGAGTCTTGTTATGTTCTCTTTAAAACAACTGCCACGGAGCTGCGATTATGCCACTTGTTTCCAATGCCGTTTGCGGCAAACTCCAGGAAATGATTAGAGCCTTAACTAGGAAGACTCAAATAATGACAACATAATAACACTTGACTGGAGAAACATCATGAAACAAGTTGATCTGCAGGGGGGAAGAAATTCAATATTTTACAGAGGCCTATTTATGCATCTGTTGATTAACTAAGCAAACTATAATCCATATGGCACAGAGTCTGAACAACAAAGACTTTCTGGCTGGAAAGCGCACAGTAGCTTGACCATTGCGCCACAGGGGGTAGGGTGGGGGATATAAAGCGGTGAGAACACGTCTATAGAGGGAGAGCGACAGTGCGAGTCCGACAACTCTGCAATCTGAGTGGTATTTACGTCCAAATAACACCCGGTTTTAAGTCATGAATTAGCAAAGTGAAGAAGAAGGCGTTTAAAAGCCCTGTGACTACTTTACGCACCTATTTCAAAGAGAGAGTGTAAAAGTCAGAAACGAGCTACATTTCACACATGGATTCATTGTATTTTCCATTGCGCGTTTAATGCCCCAACATGGATAGTCCGTCGCGCTACAAAACGGCTCCAAATAGCCTACAACATAAACACGATCAATAATCAGCTGCTTACCTTCTTACAAACTGCGACGGAGGGAAGCCATAGCCCTGACCTCGGTGCTGGTTGTGGTGGTGGTGCTGGTTTTAAAATACGTTTTCCTCATTGCAGAATGTGTCACACAACTCCAACGCCACAGCTTTGCCACGAAAACACCCCACTCTCACCTCGCTGTGTGGTGTCTGCACCCCTCTGCTACATTTACCCCCTCCGTTTAAAAGCCTTTTGTCAACCCCCTGCTCTCCGCAAACACATTCGGGAGTTCAGCAAATGAGGAGAAAGCGTAGACGAAGAGCCAACAAAAAGTGCGTAAAAATCAGATCCTCATTTACAGATCCAAACGAGGGAGCAGACTCTGCCGAAATATTTGAAAATCCAAATGAATAAGACAGAAATCTCTCCTTGGAAGCGGGGTTACTGCTTTCTGCTCTGAGAGAAGATCCGTGCGGACTTTCGCTGCGTAAAAACACGGAGCGCTGGAGCTTCTCCGCTCGCTGCTGACCGACTCACTGAATAACAGCGCTTTAATCCTTAACCGGTGTCAATGATGTATAAATCACATGATCACTTCCGGTAGGAACTTTCAAAATAAAAACATAATTGGCAAAATGGTTAATTCATTCTAATAATAATGTAATCCACTAAATGTATCCATTGCAATTTTATTTTCTACCCGATATAGCTATATCTATGTATATATATGTATATATATGTACGTATATATATGTATATATATGTATGTATATATATATATATATATATATATATATATGTATGTATATATATATATATATATATATATATGTATGTATATATATATATATATATATTTATTTATTTATTTATTTTTATTTTTTATATATATTCATTTCGGTGCAGAGCGCAAATCAACTCAAATAAAACACATTGTATTTCAAAGCTTTTGTTTCGGGGCAAAGTCATGTACTTCCTGTCTTACGGACCCTCTCTGGTTGCCTTGACACACACGCACACACAGCGACCCTTCTCCTCCTCCCCCCTGGATGCTAATATCCCGGTGTGATGTCAGCAAGTCAGCGTCCCAACATTGGTGTAATTAGCAGCGTGAATGACTGGTGTTCTGGCGGGATTTGCATTTGAATTAAACAACTTTTCAGAATCAACTGGCCCGGTTCAAGAAGAGAGAGAGAGAGAGAGAGAGAGAGAGAGAGGGGGGAGGGAGAGAGAGAGAGAGCGAGAGAGAGAGAGAGAGAGCTGCAGGGCGCTGACCTGCATCGGGAAATGGGGAGTTGAGCCCCTGTAAACAACACAGTGCTGTTTAACATAAGAAGCGGACATTAGCTGGAGGAAGGACAAAAGGCTTACAGACCAATGAAAATCCACTGAATCAAAAACAAATGTAAAGCCAATTTAGTAGGATCTTACCACTGCAGCAGCTCATTTTTCACAGTGCACCCATTGGGTCTGTTAGTATTTTAGACTGACTTTTTTTTCTTCTTTTTGCCAAAGATTCATTAACAGAGTAAAGCCTAGACTATAATTATAATTTACTACCATCTATAAATGTGTTATTACATATTAGAGTAGAACATGCATGTGAAACATTTAGTCACTTCTGCTTTGAAAAGTTATATTAAAATAAAGCTCGCTTTCCCACATTGATTTAATTATCAAAATACAACTGACGAAAATATAAGCTACAAGGAAATTAAAGCAGGGGACTGATTTATATAATCACCACGTGGAGTCAGTTAGCTATTGACTATTAGCAACAATATAAACAGCACAATTGTTCCCTAACTGATTTCCACCATCTCAGCTATTCAGGTCTCTCAAACACTCACATGACAATAAGCTGCGTAATGCTATTTCTCCTCTCTTGTTCCTACAATGAGTGGTAGGAGTGTTAAACAACGTCCCACTGCTGCTCCTCATTTGCATATTTGTGTAACGCAAAATGTGTCAAGAAAGAGGAAAAACGGCCAAAAGTTTTCTGGCAGTCAAAGATGAACAGATTTGTGGAAGATTTCAAAAGGCAACTTGGAGGATGGATGGAAGAGTTGAAGAGTAATTAAATCAAGATTTGTGTATTTTTTCCCCCCAAAGTGCCCTGCTGCTGCCTGTTGGCCAAACACAAGCTAAAAAAGAAATGCGGAAAGGAATATTTATAAAAAAAAAATAACCTGACTTGCCTTGAAATAACGTATGTAAAGCAGCAAAGAGATAATTTTGGCGTTGCTGCTAAAAACAGCCAGCAGCTCTGAACGACCTCTTCGGTTTTTAAAGACAGTGGTGCAGTCTTTTTTCTCCTTCCAGAAACTGTTCCCGTCTTCAGACTAAAGCTTTGCTTTCTTTTTTAGTAAAAGCCGTCTTTCTGCGCTGGAATCTCCTCTCACTCGTGGCGGGGTGACTCTCGCTGTGACTTATTCTCATACGTAAGAATATATAACCGCGGTCCCTTTACAAACACAAGAATATCAATTACAGCTCAGGCTGTACTTACGGCCTATCCGCAAGATTTTTATGAGGAGCCCTAAGTGACAGTGTCCTCTGCTCGGAGCGACCACAGAATGGGTCAATTGGTTTGGGGCCAGCCATTTACCCCAATAAGTCAGTGCCTTTTCCTCAATAAACTGTTCCTTGACCTACAGTGAGCCGTTTTAAATGCCAGGAGAGGACCAAATAAAAGCACAGAGGCCAGCTTGGGGGACATACCACAGATAGCATTGCCTGCATGGGCTCCTGGCATGCACCGAGAGTCTCTGCTTGGTAATTTTAGACAGTGAGCCAAACAGGTTCACTCCCTTCCCAAGCATGCATAAGCATATTGAGTTTTTTGTCTCTATCAAAGCACAGGATGAGAGATATTGTAAATACATGTGCCCCCGGGGGCCGGGATCCCTATCTAAAAGTATGCAAGAAAGTTGTACCGCCTCAAAGGATCTTATCCTACAAGAACATTATTCATATCTCACCAGGGAAGGAAATTATTTATATACTACTTGACATGGTCAGAAAAACACTCCTAATAAATCAATGTCTTTATCTCAATTTGAAATGTAGCCAACATCCCAACATGGCCTCCTCATCTTTATTTCTCATCTGCTTTTTTAGGAACACCAGTCTCCTCTCCTTTCATGTGGCAAATGCTGATGGCTATCACTCTAGAGTCAACACACGAGGCAGCTGGGACTCACCCCAACAGCTGATAGCTCAGACATGTTGGGAGGGAGGGAGAGAACCAGCTTCCTCTCCCATATAGCTTTTCTATTCCACTGCTGCAGAAAGTTTCTTAAGCACTTTCTAACTACTTTAAGTATTAACATTGCCCAGAATCTGATCCCCAACTGGCTACTGAACTGTGTTGCAGCCATGATTTTGAGGTCAGGTTAATATTATCAAATCATATCATTCCTCAGCAACCAGACCCGTCTTCGGCAATGAGAAGGATGGTGAGCGGAAAAGGGATTTTTCAAAGATAAGTAACAAAGAAGTAAAAAAAAAAATGGGATGAGATTTGGTCTCCAGAATCACAAAGCGAACTGTTAAGAAGTTGAAGAACTTCAATGAAGACAACAGGGCGTATTCAGGTGCCAGCATGCCTTAAAGAGCAGTACTTGTCAGATGTCTAAGGCTGGATTCAACTTTAAGCTTTTAGCTATGGTGTAACCCCTTAATTCAATTCACAACAATAAATATGGCTTAAGAAAGGCACAATGAGTAGGATTTCACTAAGAGACAATGTATAGACTCATATAAAAATAATCCATTTCAATCTTCACATGACTCACTAGTGTGTGAAGCTGTCTGAATCTGCATCTGCAGAGAACCTGCCATCTGCCGGTATTTATTTTCATTTTGATGTGTTCGGGAAGTTTCTGGGAGTCAACCTCTATAAAAACGTATCGACCAGGTGCCAGATCGTAAGCGTGCATCCCGAAGGAAGCTACAAAAATGGCTCACACAACACCAGAAAAACGCAAATATAGCGAGGCGAAACGCCAAACAGACTAAACTCATTCCAAAACGGGAGTGAATCTGGGGTTGGCTTTCACCCACTGCCAAGCACCCTAACCCTCGTTGAGCTGGAGGGGAGGGGCCAACTTTGAATGTTGTGTTTACAAACTGCAACCAACAAATCCAACTCATTGTGCCTTTAACAGCATCTAAATTCAGGCTCTCTTTTTTCATTCGTCGGCCTTGAAGGCTTTTGCCTCTATACGTGGACTGATGACACTTTGTTCCAGCCAGTTCATTTCAAGCATAACCCAGTCTAAAATAAAACCTGCAGCAGAATGAATGGAGTTAATCTTTAATGGCCAGATTCTGTGCTAGGACAGAGACCAACAAATCAAGCAACCGGGGCGTTAAACTCAGTGAATGGCACAATTGGAGATGATGTGGAAGTTGTTGCCAACCACCACAGATAATTCTGGTAAGTTTGTTTGCTTACCTGCTGTTGGATAATGGTCCTTCCGCTACATTAAGGGTGTAATGATTCATGTGAAGACTTGCATACAGTTACAAAGAAGAGGAAGCAGCTGCCAGTTAGTATAAAGGTTCACTGGTTTTCCCAACCTATTCAGTGAGAGCAGCATCATTCTGAAGACACACTGACCTCCCCTTTACCATGAACTAGCAGTATTTGGCTCGACAACTCTGCCCAGAAAGCAGATTTAGTGTGACACAATACCGGGGGCTCACTATGGGTCCTCCACCCAAGAGCCCCTCTGTACCCATGTTCCCGGAAGATAAGTGGCCATTATTCACCCAGTGTTGAACATTAACTGGATTAATTCTGCTTGGGTTGAGGGGTGAAATTGTATTTGTCTAAAGGGAGGGAAATGGCAAGGAAATGAGGAGAGTAGCCAGCTTGGCTGAGATTCTAATTAGCTTGGGGGTTCGTTAGCACACAAACTCAACTCTTGCTGCAGAGACCTTGCTGGTACAGAGGCCTGGGTAAGCCATTAAGCAGAGGGGAAAATAGAGGGAGACAGGGAAAAAGAAAAAGAGAGAGAAAGGGGAAAGATAGAAAGAGTATGGACACTTAGTTTCACGCATAAAGGCCCATGGCAAGGAGGTGACCTTGTAGAGTGACTCCTCAAGGGGACTGGAGCTATTTTTTGCCCCTCCTGGCCCACTTACACAAGGGCTCTTCAGCACATAGGAAAAACACACTCCAAGTCCTCCACCTTTGTCTATCCATTAGACCATCCATCTCCACTGTAGACAGCACTCTCCAGGGCCACGCAGCTCAATTTCCAGCGTGCTGTGCCCAACAACGGCGGTTTGTCAATGAGCTTTTCTCAGCCGTACTGTACATGTGGATTCTGATTCAAAACATAACTAGGTCAAGCACTGGTTTGAAAAAGGGAAGAACGGTTGTAGGAAGTAAAGAAATACTGTAGTGGACGCAGTGGGTATATAAGGAATGGCAAACGAGAGACAGTGAGTTATTAGTTTTGACATTATTGTTATTCCTGTGTACCTTAGAAATATAGAGACATTTGGGAGAGGAGATCTAGCTTTCTAGCTTTTAGAGTGTTCAACCCTCCCATCTGTGCTGAAATGTAATCTCCTTTAAAAAAATGTTGTGAAGTAATACACAAAAATCGGTCATATCTCTCCCAGTAACACTTAAAGCCACAGCTCTGATGCAGAATGATCTTGTGGCTCCATGAATGAACCACCCACCTCCGAACCTCCCACATTCAGCACCCTGCAGCACATTTCTCTGACTCAACTCTCTCATTCAGCCTCCACTGATGTTCCTCTTCCTCACCTTGTCATCATGACCCAGATGAGTGGTGTGGGTGTCGATACCGATTTGCTGACGCTCTCTCTCTCTCTGTACTTCTCTCTCTCAGTGTGGGTTTGTGTTTCATTCACTACATCGCTCCATCAACTAAACATCTTCTGACTTTTATTTCTGGTGCTCTCTCTGTAACAAATCATCTTGCTCCCCTCGCCCGAGGCCACAATCACATGCCGACTGACCAGATGTTCCGTCATTAATAATGAATATTAGCATACTCATTAGCTGGACCACAATTGCGGCGTGGCAGCCAGAGTCTTGATATATGATCTTACCACTTGTTTTCAGAAGGCAAGCCAACACAAAAGCCCTTATGTGGAGTTTGAGGGTTTTTACACACAGTTCTTTGTAAAGAAGCCAGGTAAAACCAATAAATCCAGTTGGGGTGAGAAAGAGCAACAAAAGAAACACATGTTGAATGTGTATTTGGCTGGTAAACCTCTGGAGCAGGCCTGATGCTCAAGTAAAGGACAAAGAAACAGAGGATATGTCAGATATTGGCAGGGAAACTTGGACTTGAATAGAAAAACGGAAGGTGAGGAATATGGAGATGGCCACAGTGACCTAAACATAGTCTGTATTTGTAAGTTTGAACTCCACTTTCTCCAGAATGATCCAGTTTAAGCTCAAACTTTCACATTAAATTACATTACAGGTCATTTAGCAGACGCTCTTATCCAGAGCATCTTACAGTGAACTAACTACAGGGACAGTCCCCTGGAGCAATTTGGGGTCAAGTGCCTTGCTCATGGGCTCAATGGTGGCAGCCTGGTATTGAACTCACAATATGTTCTATTTGAAACCCTAACCATGAGACCACTAGACTACCACCACCATTTTTAGGTAAATGAACTCCAACACTCAGCTATGCCACATTGAAATATTTTGTTTTAGAGGACTTGTGGGTAGAGCAGCAACAGACAGAATCAGTCCATCAAGCAGAGTTTGGCCTGAGGGTGTTTGATCCCCTCTGGAACAAACTAGAAAAATTTAATAATTTGAAGCTACACCATAAGTTTGGTTTGTAATTTGTTATCAACAAAATCCAAATGGATTCTTTCAACAAATTAAATTTCAACCCTTAGTCTGCCTTTTCCCATCATGAAACCAGTCTGTGTTTTCTGTGTTGCTTTGGTTAATAACAACAAACTAACTGATGATGAGTCATGATAGTCAATTACGAGTATACCCTCAGGTTAATTTTGCCCTATTTAGAGCCTACTGTACTTACAGATTGGCTACAAGTGACAACGTGTTTGTGGTGGGAAGAGCAGCACTGGCATTGTTCAAAGCATTTTAGTCTTTCCCATAAGAGCATTTAATTAGCAACTGAAACTTGAAGGGCAATTTTGCTTCACATCAATGCAGACTAAAAGATCTATGACCGCAGACACAGGCATAACCATACAGGCTACACAGGATACAGGGCCTGGAAAATATAACGTGTGCATTTTAAGCAACAACCAAAGTGAATTTCTGAAAAAGCAAGCGTTACCTATTGAGAGTTAAACTCTCTACAACTCAGCTAATCTACTTGATCAAGACTGTTCGAGTGGTTTGATCAGATTTGATTGAAAGTGGATTGGCAACGTAAGAAAATGACAACGACTTCATCATATTTTGAACAGATGGAAATGTTGCTAAATCCATGACATCACATTTTCCCAACTGAGCCAAGCCCACTTAAAATCAGTGAGAAGAGGACAGACAAAAACACAGAAATCTCATCTGAGAAAAACAAAACTATTGTCAAACCTTTATAGTGTGTTCACAGAGGACCACATTGCTTTTAGTAACTAGAAGGGCACTCAGAGAGCGCAGACCTCCACAAATGCCTCTTCCATAAGTGAAAATAATGCGTGTAACTGCCCTGTGATTCCGATCGGCTACAAAATGTAAAGTAAAGTACTTCCTTGGCCAATGCTACACTACTACAATACTCTTCCACCAAGTTTAATGAAAATCTGGCCAGTAGTTTTTCTGTAATCTAGCTGACAAACAGACAAACTGAAAACATAACTTCTTTGGCGGAGGCGATAAACTGATTAAGAAAGTATGTTTTCAGACTTTTTCTTATTTCATTAAAATGCCGTTTTGCTGTAGCCTTTGCGCCCTCATAGGAGAAAGTTTCACTTGCATACAGAGAAACTCCCAAACATACTCAATGCTATGCGGAGCTGGGAAAATGCCCCTTCTCACCCCAATAATCCAGCTCAGCGCTTTTCAATAGATATACATCTCCTGGGGCAATTGTGTTTATCTAGAGCAGGTTTTTGTAGAAAGGAAGTAAATGAGTTGTAGGAGGAAGAAAGATAATCTCTGGGTGAGGTCATGTGGTAGTCTAAATAATGAACAGCTGAATCAGGAAGAAGAAATAAGGAGATTAAACTCCGATCGGATTCAGACTAAGCAAAGAAACTGAGTCACTTAAGCTAATAGACTTGTAAAACCACAAAGAACATATTCTGAAAGCCTATTCTTCAAAGGTTTCATTTGATGCAATAGCAGCGTTTTATCTTGAAGTGATTCCACTCAGGTTTAGGCAATTTAATTTCTGCCTTATTTCATCTTGTTACACTGTTTACCCTAATAAAGGGGGGATGAATGATGAGCAGATCGCACACACACACAAAACACCATGTCCATGTCAATAAGGCCACCACAGCCCTCTCCCCGTAGGATCTTGATGGCCTGAGGAGGCTATGGATTGGAGGAGGAATTGCCATTTCCAGGACGTGACAGACTGGCTGTGTTTCATCACTGGGCCAATAGAGACGGTGAACCTGGGGCTTTATGGACTGATCGCTGCCGAGAGCTGAGACTTTAGGCAGCACGCACGCACGCACGCACGCACGCACGCACGCGTCTGAGGTCTGAGCAAGCTTCTTCACAAGATAGTCAAATCAAAATCTGTAACTTTTTCTTCACACACTTCATTCCCCACTTACTGCTGCTCCCCTATGTTCCCCATTTAAAGCATGGCCCATTAGGATGCAGTGAGAGAGAGCAGTGCCCTGAGAGAAACTAAATCACCCCGGCCCGCTGCTGTTTACACCAGACATGGCCCGCTGCTTGAGCCGCTGTTTATTTGAACTGTGAACCTCCATGTGAGGTGTGTGTGAAAGGAAAAGTTTAAGCGTGTGTGTGTGTGTGAGAGAAAGAAAGAGAGAGCATGTGTACTGCAGAGGCGAGGGGGAGGGAACGGTTCCACACAAAACCCAGTGTTTCGTCCTCCGATTTCTTTCACACCTCTCTTAACACGCTTTTCACAGCGTATTTATTCGCCACCGCGGGCTCCTGGTGCTCCTCGGGTTCTCCGGGCCACAGACGGGCCTCTGTGCTGCACCACTCAGACCTCGGACCTCTTACACCCCCCGTAGAGCTCCAGACACAATAATGTCCTTCTGCTGACCCACATATGACATCACAGCCTGGTTCTCACACATTCACATATGCTCACTCACACACAGAAAACATACAGACACTTGTGCTACATAGGCTGCACACACTAAGCAAGTGAGCAAGAATGCATGCAATTGTGTGCTTATTTTGTATGCATGGAACTCTAAGTTTACACACACACACGCACGCACGCACGCACGCACGCACACACACACACACACACACACACACACACACACACACGGGAACAGTAAGGTTAGTGTAGGATTGGTTAAAACTGTCCAAGGCAAGAGCAAAGGATAAGAAAACCTGATCATCAATGAAGCCACTGTTTAAAAAGGCGCAGACCGACTGGAGGAGCGACGAGGAATATGAAAGGCTGCCAAGTATTCAGACATGAGGACAAGGACACACACCGAGGAGACACATATACACATGAAATAAGAACACATAATATACACAAACATAGCAACACGTGTGCACAGAGAGCTGGGCTTATCTACATCCAGGTTGAATGTATTGAAAGACTCTGCATTTATTTATCTGTGGTATTCTTTTTTAAAGAGGCTAGCTGTTGCTCTTTCAGCTCCGCATATGTGTGGGTGGCTCTGAATGAGCAGCACAGCCGTCACTGGCCGCAAACATGGCATTCATTCTCATGATAAAACTATCAAACTGTCAATAAAGATGATGTAACATCACTTTTTTAACACTCAAGGTGTGTGAGGCACGGACATTTAGAAGACCACAGGAGAAGTAGCAGCCAAAGTCTGGTTTAAGTTAAAAGGATAAGAAATATAGGTGATCATCGGCTTTAGTTCCCTTAAGAAGATTCACACATGCTCACTGACTTGAAGACATTTCATGGACTAAAAGAAAAAACTCTGCAGCTGCTGAAGCGTGGAACAGATAATCACTGTGTATCATTCTTCTCGCCTCTGTTGCTGAGCTCCACATGTCTCCACATAAACACACGTTTTGGCCAGACAGAAACGTACAGAGAGACATTGCAGACGCATAATGCTGCACAGTCACACACTGGGCACGGGTCGCCCATAAAGCACATATACGACACATTCCCTCGCACACAAAACCATGCAAACAATCATATCAGTGTCTCTACAAGCTACTGTTTTCTCCTAAATTCATGCAAACCCATCAGCTATGGGTGGCACAGCAGAGAGTGACGTACTAATCTGTGCAAAGGCGCTGTCGATATCCTCCATGTCTAATCACACCACAGCACTGCAGCTCAAGTACGTTTGGTGCCTGCTCTGGCTCCTCTCTGGTATCTGGGGCAGCGTACCAGCCAGTTGAGTAAACTATGGACAGGAAAGGCTGCTCTGTGTGTGTCTCTCTGTGTGTGTATATCTGCATGCCAAGACTGTGCCAGCCACAAGACTGATGCTGGCGTCAGAATGAATCACACTCTAGTCTGCTATTCCTTCCCCACAGCACACCAACAAGTTAGCAGAGAGAGAAAGACAGAGAGAAAGAGAGATCATAAAAAACAGATCATAAAAGCAACATCAATGGGTGATAGAGCAAGAGAGGGAAACATAAAAGGGAGTGTGAAAAGCATGAGGGCTTGTGAAGACGGAGCTCGAGAGGGAAGCACAAGGAGGAAGAAAAAAAAACACGACAGGGAGAGAGAGCACACGGTATCACAAAACCCATCCATCTGCAGCCAAGCTACATGCCAATATATTCATGCATTCCCTATGGATTTGTCTAATTGCTGGTTCACCTACTATTGTATGTAAACCGCCCAGTGGCATATGTGCAGGATACTGTTTACAGTGTATGATGGATCAGACCAGTAAGGAATCTGACACAAAGCTGCTGTGAAAGTATCAGCCAATAAAACGGCAGAATTTCAAGACACTAACCCAATAAAATATCCAAATTTCGTGAAAAATTAAATTAATTTGAATGGAATTGCTGCAATCAACAGATTCACTTTTGGAAGTGATCTAAATTCAAGAAAATCTTTAACATTCAGATAAATTTTGGTGATCCTTCGTGCTGTTGAACAATAACAAACGGGAGCCAGAGAGTCCATAACAGAATAAGATTTCGTAGCTCATTAGCTGTGTTGGAACATCCTATTTTTATTTAACCTCCTCTGCTGGAGTATGACCTGCTCCACGAAAGAAATGGTTTGTAGACATTAATGAGACAGGAGTTGATGGTACAACACACCTCTTGAATAAACTTGTATTGTCCCATTAGCAACCAAGCTAACTAGCTTCTTAACTAACAGTTAGCAAGCTAGCTACCTCCAGGAGACATTGTCAAACTGTTTTAAGGGCATTTATCTGACATACCGTAGCCCCAAAAACAAACGCCCTCTCTTCCGAAGGCCCATTGATCCGAAAATACGAACTCATTACGTGACAAACAGAAGCACACCGCTAATTATTAAGCAGAATGTCACCGAAGGCATGACAAGTCCTGCTCTGCCTTACTCCTCATGCTTAAACCTTACCTACCCAAACAACGACAGCAACATGTACAGAGCAAACAAAGGCAGAGTGGGGTGGGTCATGACTTCTCAATAGTGAGGGGAAAAAAATGTTGAGGTCAATCTGCATAATAATTAGCCGTGTGCTTCTGTTTGTTGCATTGGAGCAATGGGCCTTCAGAGCAATGGGTGTTTGTTGGTGGGGTAACGGGTTGGCGGACAAATCGGACATTTCTCAGAGGTTTGGGCAGGCCCACGTAGTTCACCATCCACAGTATTCTTGTGATTAGTCTCTACACGCTAAACTTTGCTCAGCTACTTTCTGGTGTCGCCAGGCCTTAATACCCCTGAGTCCTCAGTCAATATGGCCAATAGAGGGCTTTCAGCCTCAAAGCCGACCCCTTAACACAGAGACCGAGAGATAACCTGGCTGTGATCTCTATTGATCATGAGCTATTTTGCATTTAACTGCTGTGGCTGACCCTGCTTGTCCATCTGATCCTCCAAAGGCCACGGATCAGAGCATTGCTTCGCCATGCATCGTGAACTCTATTGATTAGACATAAAAATCAAGGATCAACTGACTACTTCAACAGAACCTTTTGGGACAGACTTTCATTTTCTCAAACAATATCTGATCAATGCTCTGGATGAGTCAGCAGGTTTAAGCGAGAATAATCACAAGCTTCACCCCATCTTAATTGGAAAATGAATAGATAGATGTGTAGACATAAACAATAGGTTATAAAAATGTCTCCCATGTTGGGAAGCGGATATGAGAGAGCACCATTTTTGATGACATAGCACAGATCTCGGGGTGCAGACAGCACAGCCTGAACAACACATGAACCCCTCGCATCTGGGACACATTTAGCACACATGTGCAATGTATTACATATTTCTGGAAACGAAGCCACGCTCGAGTCTGTAATCTGTTTATGGGAGTTTATTCCCGTTGTTCATGGTTTGGTTTGTTGTGACCTCAGAATGGTAAGCAAAGTTTTTCTGAGAGGAGCTGATACAGAAGGACTTAGGGGTGAAGAGGGAGGGGAGACAGAGAAGCTGGATAAAGAAAACAGAGGTTTAAGAGTAGAGAATGTCGGATAGAAGTGGAGAGAATTGAAAGTCTACAAAACTAGTAAAGTAAAAATAATGAAATGCAGCTGTTCCAACCTTCTTCACACTCCCAGAATTCTCAGCTGCAAATGACTGTTTTAGAGCAGAGGGGTGAAATTAGTCACCCTCATGGTCGGCAGGCTGGGTAAACTTTCAAGATCCTGTGTCGGCCCACTCTGATCATCAACTTGAGGAGTCCTCGCTAACTTGACACTGTACTGACCTTCAACTGGAGGAGGACGCAGAAAGATGGTTAATAACTAGTTTCTGGCTTTCCGTATCCCCCTGCGTCACGTTGTTATGCTAAGCTAAGCTAACCACCACCTGGCTCTAGTTTCATATATAAACAGACAGACACGAGAGCCTCTCATAATTCTCGGCAAGCGAAAGAATGAGCGTATTTGCCAAAATGTCTATTTTTTAGCTAAAAAAAAACTATCATACTGCACATTATTTATTATATATTTAAAAAAAAATAGCATTCCTTTACTGATTCCACAACCCTTTGAAGCTCTAACTTTACAGTAATATGAAACTACTTTTCCATTAAACCATCAGAATTGAAGATTGTATCCACTCTTACATTTAATCTTAGGATAACTTTCCTTTTTGCATTGGTTCAGCATGAATAATCACAGAGACTCAGTTTTTTTTTTGGTGAATAAATACCAAGTAGTGGGAATGATTCCAATGAGAGATTTTTGCTGTTGTTATTTTTCATCTATGCTAGAAAGGTAAGAAAAACAATGAGTGCTTTTGACAAATAAAGCCAGTGGGGCAGTAAGACTAAAACTGCATCAGAAATGCATTACTGTACCCATCTCTGCTGGGGGAAAAAGCTATAATTTCCTCGCAAAACATTACAGAGTACATTACAATTTTAAGCTGTTGATAATCAACAAAAACATTATGAATTTATAAAGACTGCCAGGGTCTACCACTGACCCAAAGCCACATTAAATCCTAATAGGCAACACACAAACCTACAAAGACATAAGGACATGGCTTTAATAAACCTAGTTAACATGAAGCTATAAGATGGCCCGCCAAACCCTCGTCTAACCCTCAGAGCAAACCTCAGTCAGCCTCTGTTCAGAGTCAGCGCCCTACTGGTGGCTCCCTACCGTGTCTACTGGCTTTCTAGGCTGAATGCTGAGCAGCTGAGCGGCGGCGAGGCTACTGGCCAAGCAGCCACTTGTTAGGTTAGACAGCCACATCTGGTCTGCCTGCACCCACTTAGAGCTCCACCATGGTCTACTGTTCAGCCAAACCTCAGAGGTCAGACACACAACCAGGGAACGGCTGTGTATATTTCAGTGTGAGTATGTATGCGTCTGTGTGTGTATTCCCCTAAGCCTGTCATATATCCTACAGGAATAGGAATATGATGTACATTTGAAGCAGTTGTGCTCTGCCCTAAATAAATATAAGTTATTTATTCAGAATGCCAGATTAAAGAAGCAACTTCTTCTTTAGTTTTTGAAGGATCTGGATTTATGTGGGCTGGGTCAGGGTAGAGGAGAATAAGAAGGAGCACGCAGCAGGCAATGATGTAGAACTGGAGCTAAATAACTTCAGCTCTGTCGTATTCATCAAGGTGAGATATCACAGGTTTTGTCCTTGAGCTTTTTCACCCCCAACCACTTTGTCAAAATGCAAATGCCAGCGCCTGATGTCACAAGTCCGCTGTAATGAAATACACTAGCATGCAATAGCTTCCTATGACGCACTCAAACGTGAAATTATGATAAAGAGCCCATCATATCTGCAATAAAAACCTGCATCTTAAATCAGATGTCGGCTCTGATCATTGCTAATGGTTTTTAGCGGGAGTGGTCGTGCCTGTGTGTTCAAGTGATTCAAACGTTATCTGCTTCTGTATCACACGAGCATAGCTACAGTAAAAAGATTACTTCATGACGGTGACAAAGACAGGGCTCGTCACCGCATTTTTATTTCACCATAAGACTGTTCTCCGAATGAGTGACAAAAATGGCAAAAGAGTGGCAAAAATGTACAGAATAAAAACATTACAAGAATAATTACATTTGTGTTTAGGCATTGTGACTTGGATGTCTTTGCATTTAAGTACATTTTAGACTTGTGAGAGACATGTGACTGTAGCGGAAGGAAACCTGACAACCCAACATGACAGATGACATTCATGACTGATGATGGAAAGCAACAACTGAGGAGCCCCCTCAATTCTAATCCTTTGTCGTCATTCACATCTCAAGTCATTGTACACAGAGGAACAAAGGAAAACAGCATGGCAAGCTATTAACTCTTACAAACTGAGTCTGAGTCTCTTCCAATTACCTAACAAGCCTGTATTGGAAATAGAGAAGGGTGGTGGACAAGGCAAGGCTGGAACTGCTTCCTGTACTGCTGCAGAGTGTGTGAACGCCATTTTGCCTAAAAGCAGCCACTCAGTGTGTTAGGATTTATTTACACTGAACTATGATGGTACACTTTTCACGTCTTTGACTATGTGCGATGTGATATTTTCACCTGACAAATAACGATCACAAGTATTTAAATATAAGTCTTGAAGGTCACATGTGAACCTTGGAATGTAGGCCATACGTTAAGCCTTTGACGGCAGCTCGCCAGTTGTGCTGGACAAGAGAGTAAGCAGGCCGAGGCCATGAGTGACGTGGTATTTATCATAGGTCTAGGAAGGTGTGGTCTATTGATGAAAAATAATTAGCAACACGTTGATTATTCAGTATTTATTTATTTTTATTCTCTAGATTAAAAAAAGCAGGAACCACAAGCACATAAAGTTAAATAAAGCCATGTCATGTTGATCAAGGGAGTCACCTCGAGAGGACATGTGCACAAGTAATTCTACTAGTGAAGAAAAATGTTGCCAATTTCATTTCAGGCTTAGGTCTTCTGTATGGTGGTGGCAGGGATATTGCAGCAACAATATGAAAGAATGTGAAAAACCCCAAAGAAGAATTTGACAAAACGCAGGGGTGAGTAAATAGTTTGAGCGAGCGAGTCCCATCAGGTTCCATATGTCAGCAGTCCACTTGAAAGGGAAATTTTCCTGCACTACATTTGGCTACCAATCAGCTGAACTGCACTGTATTGGCATATTACCATATTCCCCTTTACCTGAGGTGGGCAACATGCAAACAAACAGAATAGCAGGCTAAAGGCCAGGATTACTTTGTCATTCTAAAAATACCCTTTCATTTCCAAGATTTGGACTCTGTCACTGCACAGATTGTGAACAATTAAGCCGGGAAGCAGGTGGTCGCCGATGTGTCATATCTAAGCAGATATACAATCTGGCATCAGAAGACACGTAAGCAAAGTATGGCATGTGCTGAATTCAACAAAACAATTAATAGGAAGGATGCAAAATGGTGGCAGTGAAGGACAGTGCTTCAACAAGCAGCAGTGAAGGATGTTTTTTTTCGTCACAACAGGGTATCGGCTGGTTATAACGACGGTTCTGCTTGTTGTTTTTGACTTTGAAGTGCAAGGCTGTCTGATCTAAAAAAAAAAAAAAAAAAAAAGCTGCAGGTGGTTGCATCTTTGTTCCGTGTGGAATGTGACAGATTCGGGTTAACTAGGATGCTTGGAGGGGAGATGTATGCCATGTTTGTGCCTGCAGGTGCACATGACAGCAACAGATTTAGTGCGATTGTGAGCGACTTTGTGATAATTGCAAAGGGGAAAGAGAGATAGAGAGCTCAGTCGAGATGAATGAGGGACATGACTGAGAAGCGGAGATTCACTTCCCGTGGATCCATCTCAGCGTCTTTCATTACCCAATAGCACCCGGCACACACACAAACCAATGTATACACACGTATACACACAAAGTAGAGATGAAGAAAGAGGATGAGAGAAGTGACAAGTGTAGTTTTAAGATATCGACTTGTACCGAAACATGAACACCGTGTTCTCTGTGAGTCTTGCGAGGGATTAAATCAGTGTTTGTTCATTACCACATCGATTTTCTCTTCTGGGGCCCATTGTAATGCTCTTCCAATGACTTAGGGACAGATAACAAACAGACTCAATTAGGAACAGGGGAATTCTGAGTACACGTAATAACATTTGTGTGTGTGCGTGTGTGTGTGTGTGTGTGTGTGTAGAGGAGGGAAAGAACTTGGTGTGCAAGATACCAGAGCATCTAACTAATACAAATTAATTAATAGCCTGAATCTGTTCCCTATTATCTCTGCATGCTTGTAGATGGGGGTCTTCAGCCACACGCGGCGCTGTGTGGGGGGTGTGGTCTGCTCCGATTACATCAGAGCCGGGGCCACGAGGGATAATTTTAATGACCCAAAAACTAAATCTAACAAATTTCTCCATGATGCCCCCATCGCCCGCAACAACAACATCTTGCAGAGCGACAGGCTGCAGAATAAAAACAAGTTAAACACACAAGGACTATTTCTCATAGACCTACGCACACACAGTGCATCCAGGAAGTCTCCTTCTGGGGTGTTTTGCGGCAGTGGGATGTAGCGGAAGTGTGTGTATGAATATAAGGAAGGGGGGGTTGTCAGAAAGCAACAAGTTGGAGGTCATTGTCCAACTTCAAAGGATCCACCCATTCCCCCCTAACCCCTCTGACTTTATGTGCCGTTTAACGATGCAGAGGCAGACAGACACCGGTGAGTTTCTGGCAGTGTGTGTGTTTCATGGCTATGGTCTCCTCTTGGTCGGGAACAGGCAAACTTGGATGGAGAGATGTAAGGATGGATGTATGGGGGATGGGCAGAGGAGGAGGGGAAAACCAACTTTCTCCACTAACTAACATTGACCTGACGCAAACAGTGGGGCCCTCTTTTGACTTCTGGGTGGGGGCTGGGGGTTAAAGGCAGTGGCCGTTTTTACACCTCAATGTCACCAGTGCTTGTGTGTGTTTGTGTGCGAGGGACAACGATAAAAGAACTTCGCAACCGTGAGAAAATGCTGACAGAAAGAAAAGGAAGAGGAAAGGGACAGAGCTGATAGAGAGGCAACATTTTCAGTTTTATTTAAAAAAGAAATCAGTTTTGGGAGCACAGTAGTGGGCGCATAAAGATAAGAGCCTTACAAAGCAACAACTGGTGCCATCTAATCTGCAGTTAGGACTGTGGGAACATTCAGGGGTGGTCTGAAAATCACTGTTTTTCCAGGGAGTGAAATCTGCCGTCTGAGACTTTATAATAGGGGCTCACAATTAAACGCTGAGGGCTACAGGTCACTGATAGGCTAGACCGCAGGGCGCTAATTCATATATAGAAGTGCCCACACACACACACACACACACACACACACACACACACACACACACAC
>CALSBV010011423.1:5111245-5131161 GCA_943590825.1 Bovichtus diacanthus | reverse complement strand
ATATATATATATATTATATATATATATTATATATTATATATATATATTATATATTATATATATATATATATATATATTATATATTATATATATATATTATATATTATATATATATATATATAAAAAAAAAAACATATAACATATAAACATACACATCCACACTCACATACCATCTTCTGTGAGGGACTAAAAGGGCTTTTCTGATGCCTATCAGTCTTAATCCAAATGCATGAGCACCTGGTATAGATGACCTTGATAAGAGAAAAAACACTGGAGCTGTGGATCAGAGTAAAGCTACTGGCTTTACTGCAGAAGCTGCCAGGAAACATTACACAGACATACACAGCTGTCCTATATAATAAAGCTCTATTAAAACTATATGAAAGAGAATATGTTGGGTCTGATTAGATAACACAGTAAATTATTCAATACTGCTGATGTACAGCAATGTGCAGATTAAGGAGATACTGTATTTTTGAATATGGATCGTAACGTGGAAGCTTATTTTTGTCTTTTGGCTGCTTCATAGGCTAAGAGCAGTCGTACAATGTGGTGGCTCAGTATTATGGTTTATCATTAAATGTCTTCCTGTGACAAATATAGCCTTGTCGCCACCACAGAAATGAAAAAGAGGATGAGCCTTTTTGTATGCAAACGCAGCTCTTTATTTAAATCACTTACTTATTTAACCTTTCTCTTTTTTATGTCATATACTGAACCCCGTAGTGAGTGTTTACACGTTACCAGCCAAGACCTAGGAACAACCGAGTGACTTTGCTGCAAACAAAGTGGCTGTTGGAGTTCAGTGTGCCTGAGACGGACATGTTTGCCTCCTGCTGGTCAGTTTAGTGCGCTTCACCACCAGAGAGGAAAGCATCTGATCTACCAACCAAACAATAGATCTTCCTTGAACAGCTTGTGAGTGCATCTTACTCACTTAATCTAACATACCGGGACTTGTGATTTGATGTTTTAAGAGTTTGAAAAAAATAAAAATGTAATTCAATGTGGTATCAATCAGGGAGAGAAAGGCAGGATTGTGATCTAATAAGATTAATAGAACACATAATAACAGCCCCTCTCTTCTTGATGTTTCACTAGAAATATCAAATCTCTCTTCGACACTGGTATCTACAAACAACACATCTATAAACACGAAAATATAAAAGTATGATACTGGAGAGACAACAGGCAACACAGCTCAACTGCCACGGTCTAAATGAGAGGAATAATTATATAATGCTGAGCTGACACACTGACCTTTGAATAGCTCAGCTTGAATATGAGAAAAGGAGTCACAGTGGTGAGGGTGCACTGATGTTTATTTTCACATTCACTGGAGCTGAAACGATGAGTCGATTTATGGATTAGTTGATAGACGGAAAAGAATAATAGCCGACTGTTTTGATAATAGTAGCATTAATTGTTGGTATCAATGTTCATGCTGAAATGGCTAAATGTTGTTTTCAGCCTCTCAAACATGGAGTTTCCGTGCTTTTCTCTGTTTTATATCATTAAACTATCTTTAGGTTTTGACTAACAAAACAAGACATCACCTTGGACTTTGAGAAACTGATATGGACATTTTTCACTACTTTCTGACATTTCAGAGACCAAACGATTAATCTTGAAAATAATCTGCAGATGACTTGAAAATGAAAATAACCGTTAGTTACAGCCCTAGAAAATACACATGGTTTCTGGCAAACATGTCATGAAAGACGAATAATAAAAAGGAACTGCAGAAAGTTACAAGAGCAATTACAAGCATAGAGCACAAGAGCAACCCAACCCCTTGCAGGATCTCCCGTTACATGTCCAGAACCCACCTGGTGGATGAGATGACACGACCTGCTGTTGTGCCTTATCGCTCACTGCCGACACGTCCATCCTTCGTTTTAGACATGAAGCCGAAAGCCTCAAAACATGCACCCTGTCTGTGTCTCCAGCTCCAGCATCTGCTCCAGAGGTGTCATACTGTATGTGCATAATTACAAGCTCTATATAAACCAGATGAAAGGGATCATTTCCGCTCTCCTGATAGGGTCTACAAACACAGCTAGCCAATAAAACAACACAATGCCGCTCTATCGCACCAAATCAAACAGAAAAGGGGGGCGTAAAGTGCTCTGTCTGAAAAAGCAATAAATTGGGTTGTTATCGATGCTTGAGAGTACATTCATAATATCTAATAAAATGATATCAAGGAATCACAGCGTATTTTCCTGCCAAGGGCTGTGAAACGTGTGTGCATTCAAAATGACAAATCAGACAATATCTCAGGATTGTGCGCTTGCTTACAACAAATGTTTCTTTACCTGTGCTCAATATTAAAACCCCAGTCAATCCTAACCACGGGGACAGAGGAAATGAGAAATACTACTGGAATTCAGCCAAGGTGCTTTCTCTATAGCTTTGACCTCTGTGTGTTTGTGACAGCCTGCCTCCTGAATTGTGATGCTGGGATGTCTTTGGCATTCAGCAGCTGACCGACAGGCCCCTCAGGATCTCAGCCGGTTGCCGTGCGTGGACCATCTTTGTCTCTGTGACCGTCATGCTTAATCTTCACAGAGACCGTACCATTGCAGTCAAATCAAAATGCAGATTTTTTTTTTTGTGTGTGTATTCACCTGAGTGCAGTATGGGGTGGTTCAAATAGAATGAGATGAGGGGGGAAAAAAAAGGTGAAAACAGGAAGAAGGCGGGGAGGCAAAAAGATGGTTAGATCAAGAGAGAAAACAGCAGCAGAAAGAAGACCAAGAGAGGGAGAGGGAGGAGAGGATGGGAAGTGACAAGTTCAGCCTAAAACTGTCTGAGAACTCAAAGGTCAAACTATGATTTATATCAGGGCTTTACAGCTCTCCAGGTTTGCATTATCTGTGAACATCCGTCATACATCCCGTGACACCAAGGACCTGTCAAAAAAAAAAACCCTTCAAAACGAATGTGCTCCGAAATGACAAAGACAAAACACACCATTTACACAATAAAAAGCCCAATTTAACAAGCCATTTGCCTCATGACCCGTACGAGTGCCATCACAGATGTTGCTGCTGCTCCTAAATGAGCCCAGGGAGGGAAGACAGACATAGACAGGGTAGAGTGTGCTTTTCAACCCTCGAAAACTAGCCAGCGAGGAGGCCTTTACCATCTGCATGCAAATACACGGACATAGCTATAGTGATAAATCTGCTAGGTTTCCATTGTGTGGCACCGAACACCAATGGCTTCTTCTTTTCTCCCCCCGCCCCCCACACCTCATACTGAGTCTTCTCCTCTGCCGATATAGCTAGAGCCCTTTCACATGCCTGGGCGCCCTGACAGTTTTATTTGCCAGGCCATCTTATTAACACAGTGAATAGCGAGGCCGGCCTCTGTTATGCAGATCAGACTGGGTTACCGAGGGGACAGCAAGCCATTCAGGGCCCAGGTTAAAACTCAACTCCAATCCCTCTTGTTCCACTGCAACCATCCTTTTTTTCCTCCTTTTCTTCTCCCCCCTCACTTCTGCTTTTAGTAAGCTAAAGTTTCAGCTAAGGCCCTGTTGCATACAAGGACAGGCTTTGTCCAGCACCAGTCAGCTCTAGAAACCTGAACTAAACCTTCTGCTTTAAATGAAGTTTTATGTTGTGCTCCTGGCTGGAGGAAATGAAGGAATTGCAAATGTCAAGATCTCATTGCATAAATCCTCCTTTGTAGTCTGCTTCGTGTCTGGACTGACCCAACCCTATACAACAGGTCAAGTGTAACCTTTTAAGCACACATTACCGGCACCGTGCAGAAGAGGGTCATGCGATCGGGCCGATCAGGTAGCACATTTACGCTAATAAGCCTGGTAATGAGTCTCATTAGCACAAGTAAAATAAATCAAGCCAAAGGCCTGCATTAATAATTCAGACGGAGCATGTTGTGGAAGGAGAATCTACTCATATGCCCGACCGGGCCAGAGCAGCCCGCTCAGCTTACTGAGTTACACACTGACACACAAGCAGGCAGGTAACAGAAGCTCCTCTTTCATCTGTCCATTTTTCTTTACCCACATCAGGGCGAGCAGAGCAGCCAGAGTGCCCTTTTCTACAGCAACTTCAGTCACCTTATCCAGAGAGCTCTGAGAGAAAACTAACATCCTGAACATAGACCGTTTATAAGAAGTGGACGTGGTGATCATGATGTCAGCCATTGGTTTGTGGACTACAGTTTTGAAACCACGAGTTTGCCATTTTGGCCGTCGCTATCTTGTTTTTCTTGTCAAAACAAGACATTTTTAGGTGACCAAAATGTTACAAATAAACTTTCAGACACTGAAAAACACATTGTTAAAGGGTTAAAGCAGGAAGACCAAAAAAAAGGACCCATGGTAGCGACCTGTCAATCACATAGTAGCCCCGCCCTAAAGCGTACACTGCTTCATTTTTTTACCTAGAAATGGCACCATAATTTACTAAATGAACATGCAGCATTGTAGAAGACTTAAACCTAGCTATTGAGACCATAAACTCGTCAGGAAAATGTTTACTGGAGGTAATAAACCAAGTGAGAAGTATAGTCATTTTCTCATAGACGTCAATACAACAGGACTTCTTGCAACCAGTGGAGTCGCCCCCTGTTGGACATTCGAAAGAATGCAGGTTTAAGGCACTTCCACATTGGCGCCACTTTTCAGACCTGGAGGTTGCTGTTTGGTCCTTTAAACATGCACCTCCACATGCCAATGGGCATCCATCCAGGTCTGTGAACTTGCTTCTGTTATTGTATAGAAGCAGCAGCTCTACAGCAAACGTCCGTCACACAGAATGAGACTGAACAACGTGCTGACAATCTTAATTTCAGCTTGGTACTTGTCCATTCAATCACATTTGTAAGTCACTAGGAAATAACTATTTTGTACTTTAAAGTTTGCAAACACAGGCCACTGGGTTTCACATTCACATTTCTGTCAAATAACACCTAGAGCAAATTCTTCAGGGTAATGTTTTGGTAGGCCTGGGTGATTTTAAATACCCAACACTAGACTGGCTCCTCTATTGACTCTGAATAGGAAATGCCTCAACACACTCGGTCAACTTACTATAAAAGACCAGGCTGAAACACCCCTGGGAGTTTAGCTTAGTAGAAACATCTTATACAGAGGCAGTACAGAAGGGAGGAAGAAGAAGAAAGAAAGAAAGAAAGAAAGAAAGAAAAGGGGAGAAAAAACAGTGCTTGTACTGTATATTTATCTATTAAATATTTAGAGAATCATCAATATTTCAGTGAACTCTGTGAGCTTGACAAACAACACATGTCTACCAACATGCAATAATTATATGTCGAACCGGTACGAAAATAAAATACTCCCAAGAACTTGATGCAGATTTCATTATGCACATGAACTCTGATCTTAAAATGTTTGTGTCATGCAGGGATGGATACTTCACAATTAAATATTCCCAAACCTAATAATGCAATACTTTTGCATTATTCGTGTGAAATTATTTTACCTCAGATGTCTCCAGAATCCCTTTGAATTGAAAACATTGAAAAAAGGAAGATTAAACTTTGGTCAAACCATTAACTTCTCATGTCCCCACTATGGCCATAACCTGTGATAAGGTGACACATGTTGGGGGTCACATTGGGTATCAGTGCTTTAGCTGTTTTTTTTATTTTTTTTATTTACCAGCCACAACATTATTATTGCCTTTGTGAGGCTGAATGATAAATGATGACGAACATTGCCATCCACAGTTTGTGCACAGCCCCCTTCATCTCCTCATCTCGAGCCTCAGGGTCACTTAAAGTCCACCACGTTCCAAAACACACAACTAGTACAGCACCATATATTGCCTAATTAGCATGAAAACTAATATATTTTTGCTTGAGGACAAAAAAACAAAAACAAAGAACTTCTTCAAGTTGTCTATGCAGGAACAAAGACATAGCTATAAAACAGCGTTTTGCCTC
This sequence comes from Bovichtus diacanthus, assembly GCA_943590825.1. Lineage (NCBI taxonomy): Eukaryota > Metazoa > Chordata > Actinopteri > Perciformes > Bovichtidae > Bovichtus > Bovichtus diacanthus. The sequence continues at coordinate 5,125,218 of CALSBV010011423.1, read as the reverse complement.
CGCACACAAAGTCGGGCTCCTTAAGTCTGTGTCCACTGACAACGATTTATTCCAGTTTGTCGGAGGGGGAAAGTTGACTTTTTATTGTAGACTGCAAAGACAGGCAATTAAAGGCTGCATTCCTGAACCCACTGTTGCCCCTGTAATAGTTTACTTTAAAGCAAGGAAGGCAGGATGGTCTTTACGGTTCCCGGCCTCTCTTTCTATTGTGGATTCCCATTAAGAGAGAAAATGCCGGACGAATTCACGGCTGCCGCGTTAACCTCGAATAAGCTGGCTCCAACCTGGTTGACCTTTCTTTTGCCAAAATCCTGTTGTTTTATGAGATGTATTCTGTTTATGAGGAGAACTGGTATTACAGGTAATCCTGGTGTGCTACAGAATGTAGTAGTGCAGGTATAAATACAATTAAAACTGAATTAAACTATTGTTTTTTCTTCACAAGGCTCGGTTTTGTTGATCTTATACTTCTTGGACCTCTCCAACCCCAAGAAATCCTCAGTGGTCCAAGTCAAGCAGCTTGCTGTGTTCCACGATTACAACGTAGGATTTGTGATGAATACATAGTGTGGCTTTGGTTTTGTTGTTTCCACAAACTGAGCTTCAGCAGCCAATAAACGACTGAGAGACACTGATACACTGACACAGCTCTGTTAAATCTACTGCTAATAAAGTGACTTTGTTACAGAGTGATTGGTGGTTATAAGAATCAGCTGATACTGATAAACTAACAATGTGCAGAGCTCTCCACGGACATATGTGATGCTATTTGTATTGCATTCCTATAACAGAGTTGCACACATTAGTCACAGTCTCTCACACACTAACCCAAGCCACCTGTACATCATAGCAGGATCCCTTCTTATTACAATATACGGTTTATTCCACAGCTGAAGTTAATGTACGTCCTCCCGGCTGTGACAGAGTGACTGTAGAAGCTTGAATCCTCCTTGCTGCATGAATGGTCTCTACAGTAAAAACTATTATCTTGGAGCGCACAGCGGCAGAACAATGTTTTCTTCACAGAAGTATGGATGGCTGATTCTATTCAGAGTACCAGAGATCTGAAAGGGTTCCTCCTGAATGCTCCAAGAAGAAACCCTACACTTGTTTTTACAACTGTATATCACAATTCAAAATGGGAACTTTGCCAAATTGCTGGTGGCTTTATCAGCTGGTTACATGCCACTATTGCAGGGCGGCAAAAAGAGTAAAATTCAAGCACTTTCCAGGTGCCTAAACCAAAGTTTTCCAGACTCTTGACATCTTAATCATCACATCTAAATTGTTACTATAAATACAATTCCGATAAATAAAGTTTACACAACTCCTTTATACCCACAGCAATCAATTTACATTGACACTTTGTTTATTTCACCAGCATATTAACGTTGACTGGATGTTTTGATCAAGATTAGTTCATGCTTTCTAATTTCCAGAGTAAGGGATCCACAGAGAATTTATCTAGCTATGAATGAACACAAGGAAAGACCTTTATGTGGGTGAAACACTAGATTATGTTGAAAATCAAACATTTTTCAAGGAGAACATACACATCCAAGCATATACCTAAAATTAAGCATTTTCAGAATCTTTCCAGACTTTGTACGAACCCTGTTCATGGCTTTAACTCTCATCATGTATTCACTCATGAATGCCTCAGCTGACTGCAAATTCACTTCAGAAGGCACGAGTGGTTTCACATCCAATGCATTTTCTATCTTTGGCTTGGAAACATCTGCACATCTGAAAGGAAGCCGACTGTGTGGGCATCGATGTGATTTTGGTGCATCATGGAGTGAAGCGATGCTCTTACCTCCATCTGTGCAGGGCGAAGCCAGGACACTGTTCTCCACAGGTGACGCAGGGCTGTCCTCTCTGCGGCTCATCTGCAGGGTTCAGCTTGGGATAAAAAGTAACAGGAGAGGATGGGTCATTCTGTAGATTGCACTGGCTTTGACCATTTCAGACATCAACGCCTATGGCTCGAAATGTGAGAATGTCATCGGCTAAGTGGGAAGTTCTTCGACAAGTTACTTCACCTACTGTATCACAACAAAACATGTGACTAAATAGTTTCCCAAGGACCACAACATAGGCCTCCAGTAGTATGCGCTAATTTAACACAGATTTCAAATAGAGTTCTTTAGGAAACCTGCATTAATTACAGTTGAATAAAGTAAACACCTAAAAAGCAATAAAAACATGATGGCGCTTCATCAGGTAAGAACTCATTACAAATCCAACAACAAAAGCTGCTAGTTGAAACAGAGAACACAAATCTTTCATCATGCTCCATGCTGTGTTGTTAATGAGGCTTGTGCCAGCGTTATCATAGCAGAGCAGATGTAACGTGGTGCCCTTAGCAACAGGACAGAGCAGAAAAACTAAACAAGGAAAACTTCACATCAAACAACTCATAAGTCGCATGCTTATTTTTTTTATTAATTGCAGCACAAAAGCAAGTCGACACATGCGCTTAAATGGAAAGCACCAAACCTCTAACTTTGTTTTGCCCACTTACCGATCTGCTGGAATCTCTCCTCTTATAGCTGCGGCTGAACATGCCAGGCTGCTGATCACAGGACAGTAAAGGCACAGTCGGCTGGAACAAATGGCGCACAGAGGAAACTGGGGATGTGCGTAATTGTTGAAATGTCCTCACGACTTTCCCAAACTCACCGAGCCGAGGCAGCAGTCCTTTGCTATTAACACTCCTTCATTAATGAATGGAGCAGTTCCGGATTGCAGCTCCACCCTGTTTCCTCACAGCCAATAGAGGACTAGAAAAAGGGACAAACTATAATTACACTTGGACAAAACCAGTGATGCAGTGGTAAATGATAGTGGGGGCGAGTACTGACGTCCAGTCTGAGAACATCTCAAGGCAAAATAGCAGACCCTGTAATCATTGAGGAAATAAATGTTTTATGGCTGAATTCTCCTTCAAACACCCTATATCCATGTAGGCACTTTCATAGTATTCACTGTGAATTGCAAGCCAAGGAGGCAAATGACATTATGCCGAATGATTCAGTTTGAAAAGATGAATACATTGAAAAAATACTTTCACATGTCCCTGCTGTGTCACAATATAACATAAAAAACAACCTTGACTCGGGGACAGCAGACTATTCTTTCCTCCTCTTCACGCTCACGCCTCTTCTCTCGCTCTGAACATTTCAATTCAATTGAAAAAAGATTCATTCCCAACCTCTAGAAACGTCTGCCATGTGCCCCACGGGACATTTTTTTCTTCTCTTCCCGGTGGTCTGACAGTGTGGACTCTCTCCAACAAGTTGCCTACTATTCATCACCAGAGGAAAGGCTTCTGCGGCACAGCCTCAGTGTGAGAGTGCTCTGACTCAGAGGCACTCCTACACCAAGATGTGCTTAAACTATACTATTATTTCTAGACACACATTTTCCTCAAGGCTCTGATCTATTATGCAGCACTGTGAGGCTCTCTAAAAATCAGGTACGCACAATACTGTGGAGTGGATGCCGTGAACAGTTCTGTATGGATTTCTCTTTATTGGACACGTTTCTTTTCTTTTCTTTTCAAATGAAGTGGCACTAAGGCTGCATGTGACAGTTATAGCTGCCTAGAGAAAAGCCAGCCCTCTGAAGGCACTTTCGTGATTTAATGTCGGAGAGTGACGTTTCTGAGTAACTTAAAAATTGTGAATGGTGTTGAGTGGGCCCTTAGAATAATCACTAAATCAAATCACAAATCAGGTTCATCAATCATACACAGTGCAACGTCTGCTGAAGAAGATCATGTGATACGATGAGAGCTGCGGAATGGACCTTGTGGTGAGATGATTTTGCCGACTACTTTCCGATATCAGCTAATTAGTGTCACTTTGTTCGTGCAATTTGTAGTGTAAATAAGAAAAGAACCAGTTTCTATCGCAACACGATGATGTGACTCTTTTTACATGAGCATAGCAGCATTTATTTTCATCTTTGAATGATGGTTGTCGTCATCTGAGAGGAAATGTATTAGAAGTTGTTGTCTTCAAAATCTGTCAACCCATCACAAGCACAATGAAAGTCTGATTACAGTGTTCTTCGTTCACATCATTTTGCTTTGGCCTGTCATTTTCTTTCCCCTTTTTTTGGTCGTGAGAACAACGGCGAGCGGCAGCTGCAGGTGTTGCCGTGTCAAAACAACACAATTCTGCACTGAATTGAATTAAGACAGAGAAGCAGCGAGTTCTCGTCTTTGTTCTCAAGGACAGGATCGATAACCCAGAGACACTCAGTTGCACCAGTGGATGAAAGCAAGGAAAACAAAACATCCCGGTCACACGTCAGCAAGTCTGGAGTGAAATGATGACAGTGAGATAGAAAAAGGGAGGAATGAACAGAAGACAGTCATTCCACATTCAGATAAACACACTGTATCTGGGCAGTCAAATTATTTGTGTGTGCATGTGGGCCCGACGCTTACTACTAAGTCTCAGTTCAAAGACATCCTAGATTACCTTGAGGAATGATGATGATAATGATGGTAGAGGGAGCTGACCCTGGGGACTCATGACTTCCTAACTCCCCTCATTAAGTCTTCAGTTAAGAGCCTAAACACAGACGGCAGAATCGCAAACAGCTTGCATGCTATTCCTAGGAGCAGAAATCTCCTTTTTTGGTTGTACAGTCAAACAGGGTGCAGCGCGTGTTCGTGCAGCGGCAGATATTGCTTTTTTCTTTGGTTTTGTTGCTGTCGTCTTGGAAAAAAACAGTCTTTATAAAAGATTTTCTGATGCCGTGCTTTGCAGCTCGCATTATCTCAAATATCTCACCAGTGAACTTTAGACCAGAAGAAGTCTGTCAGGGCTGATTTGGCTTCAATGAGCGGCTGCTTGCAAGGTGCCGAACATGACGTTGAGAAGTGTTGGGAACGTCTCGTACAGCCTGAAGCCCACAGCTGCTTAGGTCACTGGTCTAATCCGTGTGGGAAGGTCTGTGAGACTGGCACGATAACTGCATACTGTACTCGTCAGAATACAGTTATGGAAACACGCAGGGAAGCAGATCTGGGTTTGTATGTGCAAAATCTCATACCCTCTGTCTCAGTTTGCTGAGCTATTGTTGTTAACGCTGGTGTCAAATATTCCCGGTTCTCCCTCCTCAGCCCACTCTATCTTTTATCACAGATATGCACCTAAACACACACTTCCTCACAATCGAACCACATTTAGAGACGACAGCAACATCTTGCACCATTAAAATCAGTCAGCAAAAAACGTTTTCAGCTGCCTTTCTCTGCTGCATAATTCACCCTCTCCCTGTAGTAGTAAACTGGGGGTAAAATGATGGCAGTGGTTGGTGCTATTGAGCTGCAGGAGGGCTGCAGATCACTGTGAAGGAGCCAGAGGAGCAGAGGAAAAATCACAAATAAATCTACTGACTTACAGCTATAGTCTGAGTGGATGTTACTTGCAAACGATATGTATATTTATACATGTATTCAAGTATTTCAAATTCAAAATAAGAGTATGTTTATGAAATAAAATAAAGGTTATAAAGATTTGAATCTTTGGGAAATGTACTCACTGAATACTCAATGTGTTATCCCCTTTGCTGCTGTAACACTGCAAATGTCCTCGCTGTGTAATAAAGGATTATCTTATCTTGTGAGCTGAATGCATTGAATTCAAGGAAAGAAAGGGAGGCTTTATCTCATAATTAGGATTTACTATCTCATAATTAGGAAAAAATTATCTTATTACCACTAAGTAATGAGATCCTGATCTTTTCTTGTAATTGTGAGATAGTAAACCATAATTATGAGATAAAGAAGTCATAATAAAATAAAATAATCCCGAAATAAGAGCTCCTTTTTTTTTCTTTGGTGAATGCAATAAAGATGTACAATTCAATTCAACTGAATCTATTTGCACTGAAATATTGTACATTAAAAAACATGTATTTGAATGTATGTGGTTTGAATTATCCTTTGAAAATGATCAATAGTAGATTTCAAGTTGTGCAATTTCAAAAAAATGTATTCCCAGAAGATATGTTTGGTGCTCACCAATTCAAATAGATAATTCAAGTACTCATTATTCAAAACCTATATTCGAATTACTCAAATTTACGGAGCCCCGTGAGGGACATGGATGGCAGGGGGGCGGGGGGGAAATCGAAGGTTAAAACTTTGTTTTAGATAGACAAACTGATTAATGCAAATTCAGACTATAATTTAACAATCTTGAGTTAGGACGCTTAGCTCTGAGGGGTCATGAGTATTTGTTATACGTTTCTGCTTTCACCCGTCCAGCCTGTATGCATGTGCTGATGGCTGGTGTCAAACAGAACACGCCCCTATGAGGTGGCCATGGAGACGGAAACCCTGGACAACCCACACAAACTCACACAAACACACATTACATGAAAGTCAAGATGCATCTCACACTATTTGGCACGTGCCATCAACCAAAAATAAACCGTGTCCCTTACTGCTTCACTGATTTTAAGGTGCTTTACCGGTAATTCAAATCACGGACGACATAGTGCACCTACTCACCCTCTGAGTCGGCATCAATATCTGCACAACAAATCAGATGTGTCACATTCTTTCCCAGTGACCGTGACATATTATCTCCTGTAATGGAAAACATGAATAATTTTCAAACGAAGGGTTCACCTGAGTTCCCGTGCACAGATTGAGTATGGTGCCCCTTTCTGTTTTGATCTGATACGCTGCTGAAAAAGAGAAATAAGTGAGCTAGAAGCGACTTGTCTTTGTAATGTTAAACCCACATTCAGCTTGCTGGAAAGAATTCATCATAACTTTCAACAGTGATGCGACTATGTATGAGCAGCGAGGCAGAGCTCTTTGGATTACATTTGGCTACATCTGGAAAAGCAGCAGGTCTGTCGTTTCTCTTTCAGGAACATCTGATGTAATACAAACCTGCTGACACGCCGCTGTCATCTAGCTACTCTATAGAGGAGCTGTCTCACATCTTTGATGTGGGAGCCAGAAAGAGAAAGGGAAACTGAAGAGTGTTTCTATAAACTGACCCCTGGGATGTCTTAAAATCGACTTCTGAATCACCTTCTTACTGTTTAGACAAGCCCGCTGGAGCTGTTGAAAGCTCCCACCTCCCCAACCCTCCGCTCCTCTCATTCCTTTTCACACTTGTACTTATCCTCCGTACAACAGCCACTCTCAGACAGCAGCTTACTCAAACTGTTGACAGACATTTGAGGAATCAATCCCCAAATGGCTGTGTCAGCTCCTATTTCTCCACCTCACCTGAGATTACCAAAACAACATGAAATATAGATCATGTAAGCTTGTGTAAATTAGTCTACCAGAGCTACTTAAATGTATATTCTCCGCCGGAGTCAATTGTAAAAAAAAAAATGTCCCCACTAAAAATATTATGAAGTTGCATACAGGATGCATGAGTCAGCTACGTACTCAAGCCAACAGTTTACAGCTAAAGCTGCACCTTAAAGTGACCAGACAATTATGGGATGCTGGTAAATACTAAAATGTCCTACAACCGTTGCAAAAGTAGAGAAGAATATCAAAGACTCAGTAACTGACTCAGTAACATGTACATGACAACATCATCTACCTAAAGTGTGCTAACATTATCCAACATGAGCTACTGGTCATACCAGACCAAGTGACGGCACAAACCCTGCATGTGTAGAGCTCTCATACGTTATCAATTCAAATGTGTATTTGTAAGAGGAAGAATGTGTTAATTCTTCTGTCAAAAGTTACAGTCTCGCTTCAAAGTAAAACAAGTCAAATGGAAACGTGTTCACGGCTGCTAGTTGTCTCATAAACCAGTTCAGTGAGCAAGTAGCTTTGACATTTAATATTCAGGTTAGATATTAGCTTTGTTTTTTGCTTTTAGAGGCATTTGATGACTGGTCATTACAAATACAGGGGGGGGGGGCAAATTTTCATATTTGATATATTAGCGAGATTATGCTTATGATTATGATTTATTTGAATGTTTGACATACACTCTGCACATAATGTACAGAGTTTGACACTAGATGAAGGGAGGAACCTTAAATATGAGTTTAAGACGTGTGCATGTGAGGTAGAAGGAGTAGATGTAGTTTTAAGAATTTTTTATGAGATCATTTTACTTTTTTCTTGAACAAACATATTAGACACATATTATGAATCAAAGAAGACTATTTTTTCAAATTCCTAACATCTGTCTGGAAGGGATTTTTAAACAACCCCTGCCCCTCTAAAGGTCATTCCTCTTTGCTTGTTTGTCTTCTGAAATCCATTTAGGAAGACCAGGTTTGACACCTGGTAGATTGCCTGATAATTCACTGTTATGCATACAGACACACACTAGATTACATCCATAAAAAAGAGGTCAGGTCACAAGCCAGACCGTTATGATGGTAGAAGGTGTGTAATCATAATCAAGCAGAAGCGCTATAGAGCGAGAATTTTATGGTTTGAGCATTAATCTGAATATTGTGTGTTTGGGATTTTTTGTGTTGTTGTTGGACTGGAGTGAAAATGATGACAGGCAGGCGTGGCATGTATCAGGCATTTTATTTCCTTCTAATCATTGCTTATCTGACCTCATACATAAATCATGCTTCTCATATGGCAGCACCAAACCCTGCTTATACGATCTGCAGATATGACATGCACATAAATAAATGCATTCACAAAACAGGAAATGTGTTTCCAGACGGTTCATTTTATGGCGATACTGAATGGTAATTCATAGTTATTTATGGTCAAAGTATGTACATTCACATAACGAAAAAAATAAGGTAAAATAAATATTTGCATATAAAATAAAGCATATATGACACTTTTTACTTTGCTAAACTTTAATAATATATTTTCAGTTACCTGATAAACATGTGGCAAAATGTGTAAAATAAGACAAATACAGTTAAATATCATAATAATCCCTTCTTTTTTGACACCTGAGAACTCTATTGAATGAACTAAATTCGGACATTCACAATGAGAAGTGCATTCATCAGCTGAACTATCAGTAAGACACACAATGTTTACTTCCCCAAGTCTTTGGAGATCATTTCATACTTGTATAGAGGCACATTAAGACTGTGAAATTCCCTTTTGCTGAAGTGTTCACATTGTCACGTACAGTAAGGCACTGAAATAGCACCATATACAAAAAGATATGGCTTCTTAATCAGTTGTACATAAAGTCTGCACCCTGCATATTTACCATAAACATAGATAAGTAGGGGAGTCCTGAGAGGCACGTGAGAAAAAAAAAGTTCTAAGTTAAAGTTTTTAAGTTCCTTATGTTCGTTTTTTCTGTCTGTGAAAAAGCTGGGGAAAAAAAGTTTTGCCAGGTGAATTATTATCAGAATATTTTTGACAGGATCATCTTTTTGTGTTTGTTGTTGTGTTTTCTTGTAGGTGAGTTTTAATTTCTCCATTCACTCTAAACACAAGGTACATATATTGAGTGTTTGCATGTTATGTAACTGTCATGTCTTTCTTTTGCCTAGAATGTTTTAATCTGTGCTTTTAGTTTTAATCTGTGCTTTTAGTTTTAATCTGTGCTTTTAGTCCTATGAGAACATGGGGTTATGGTGCCTCTTGTGGACAAAATGTGTATTACGACAGTAAAAACTGATCCTGACTGAAAAATTGATATATATCGTGGCAAAACTTCTTTTTCCAACTGTTTCACAGATGGAGGGAAAAGAAAGTACTCAGAAAGATTATCCTGGCAAATCCTTTTATTTCACCTGCTCTTAAGTCATAAACACAGGAGAGAAAAATATTTTGATCAGAATTAGAAAAAAGTTCCCCATATTCTTTTTCTTACTTGGCTCTCAGGGCTTCCGTAGTTAAGGCTTAAAGAACGTAAAAAAGTTCTCTTCTAGACTTCTTCTTGTGTCTTTAAATGATTCCCCAAACAATGGATCAGCTCACAAAACTGCATTAACCTGGCTGAAGAGATTTAAAAAAAACATACATATACAAACAAAGTACCCTGATAAAGTCGCAAAAACAACAGTGAGTTGAGTAGAATGCTCTTAACAGGAGCATATCAGTATGTACAGTTTGGATTGACTCGGAGAGAAGAATGTGAGGTACGGAAGGCAATGGTTTACAGGCAGCATCTGGACAGAAATCACGCTGCGGGGCCTGCGGGCTCAGCTGTTTGAGAGGTGTCTCCAGGGCCAGACCAGCGCATTATATCTCCAGAGTATCTACTGGAATTTTATTGGCCTGAGGTGAAGTCTTTCTTTCAAGTTGCTCTCCAAATAAGATAGCCTGTCTGCTCTGTGAAAGCTAAAGGCTAATGTCTCTCCCTGGTCACTTCCCGCTGTACCCAAGAGATATGCAACAACACAGAGGAATTTGCTTCTCTCTGATGTCTGGCAGCATAATCTCTACAGTTCTTGGAACCTACAACCTTCTCCTTATGATCCAGTTATGTGTTTGTGTGCGTACAGTGTTTGTGTATGGGTAAACATCTCACTTCCTCCCTATAGTCTACCCTGTAAATCCCTCCTCCACACCAACCCTTTCTCGACATACACACACTTCCAGGAACACACTTTATGATTATATCCTCACTGCCTCACAGTTGCTCCTGCTGTCCTCATACTGCAAAGAGGTTGCAGCTGTGATCATTTACAACTCAGCCTAAAGCATGCATGAATCTTTTCTTAAACATATTTAGAATGACACTGATGTATATATAATAGAAAGGTTAAAATAATCAATTTTACTGAAGCAATATAGTATACACAATGCCACACACTGTTTCCTCTTATATTTTTAACTAAATTAAAAGGCACAATTGAGTAGGACCCCCCCCCCAAAAAAACCCCCCAACAATGTATAGATTTATAGAAAAATAATCCCTCTCAATCATCACTTATGACCCATTAGTCAGACCCTCTGTCTGTGTATTCTCTTTATCTTTACATTTTGCTGTGGTCGGGACGTTTCTGGGCATCAACCTCTATAAAAAACGTATCGAGCAGGTGCCAGATCATACACGCGTACAAGAAGAAGCTACAAAAGACACATTATAGCGAGGTGAAACGCAAGGGGACGAAGCCGGGGAGGAGGGGACCAACTCTAATTGTTGTGTTTACAAACCGCAACCAACAAATCCAACTCATTGTGCCTTTAAAAAGGACTAGATTGACTTCATTCCCAGAGTGCCTTTTTCACATTCATTAAAACTGAAATTCCAGTATCAATTTGTGCGTATTTTCCAGATGCAGGTCAACACCTGGCTTTTTCTCCAGCAGTGTGTTATTATTTATTGCACTTTCCTCTCTCCCGTCCAGCTGTACGAAGACTTACAGCTGCAGTGAGCAGCCGGAGAGATGCAGTTGGGGCATCCGGACCACAATCCAGTTGGTTCTTAATACCCACTTTTAAATACACTTGGCAACAAATCAAACCCTTCCAACAGTTGCCCTCAACTTAGAGCTGGAAGGATCACTGGACTTACTGGTAATATCTGACTGGGAAAAATCAGTAAACTCACACTTCCTCTAAAGGAGCTGCTCAATGGCACACAGTATAAAATAGCACTATGGTTATACTGGGCATCTGCGCATGCGTCTGCTAATCTTGCCTGAAGTGATAAAGGTTTAAAAAAAGACCCACTGATTGGAGACACCTCACTGAATACGAACAGGTCTGGTGACCATCACAACATTACTGGAATAAACACAACTTAATGAATTGGTCTAAAAAGGCACATATGGCTGTAACACATGCAGTGTGGAGTAACGACAGTACTAAAAGCTCCAAATGGCAAGTAACCAAATTGGAAGGCACATTCTGGCCAAACTCCGATAAATGGCAACTGTGTGGTGTTCGCGTACGGACAACAAAAGAGTTACCTTATATTATAATACAAAAATAAATGGAGAGTACAATAAATAAGACATTTCTATCCTGCTATGTACAGTACTTACACCAGATTCATTTACACTATACACACATGGGAGTGAAAGAGGTGAGGGCGGGTTTGATCTCTGCATTGGCTGAAGCACCAACGAGGAGGGATGACTTGACACAATGAGAACCTGAAGATAGGCTGCCGAGATGAATGGAAATAGATGCTAAAAAAAAAAAAAGGACGCGCAAACAACATTAACACTAAGTCAGTTACTTAGTAAAAACTCAAGGAAATATGTGTGTTCACTGAACAGAAATAGAGACTGCAGTTCTATATTTGTTTTGATATTCTGGAGTTAAACACACAATCAGTAAATATAAGACGGGTTTATCCCTCGGTTCACAAGCATTACTGGTGTAAGCCACACCTTATGATCATTAAAAACATTAATAACACAAATACTAAGTTAGATACGTGTACATTTAATAAGGCCTCATCTATTTGTGAGTTCCAGGTTCCAGTTATGTGTTATGAATTGTGGTGGTGGGGCTAAAGTCTGTATTTGGATTACAGATTGTGCCTTTATAATTAAAAAGGTATTGTTGTGATATTCACAGTGAATGACATACCTGTTTGATGGTATTACAGTAGATCTACTCCACTGTTACAGGCAGACTGGAGCCAGAGGACGGTGTACATTTACCACAGTACCCTCCGCACATTCCTGACACGCTGCTCCCATCCTGTGGACACAAGGGGAATAACATCAGGTATGTGTGATTCTGCTGCTCTGCTGTAACACAGTAATACATATACGCTGAATATGAGGGAACTAATATGTATATGACTATGAGTTAACATTTTTCAGGATCACAATGTTCAAGCATGTTCCTCTGTCACTGTTCCGAACTGTCAATGTAAAACAGATGTTAGTTTAAGGGGTTAGTTAAGCAAAAAACTTCTAAAGGTATTTGCGGCAGTATTGTTTTGGCTCTGAAATAAATGTTTCCTTTTTAAAATGCACACAAAGACTGAGGCCCACCAGGCAGGTTGTCACCAGGTATAAATTGGGTAATCACATGCAGCATTATGGAAACAAAAGGGAAATTGCATCAGACGAGCGTGCCAAAAGCACTATCCCACGACATGAAAGCCACAGCGTGCAGCAAGTGGTTTGTCTGATCTCCTCTGGAGTGCTCTCCCCGTCCCACTGCCTCGAGTGCCCACAGCGGGCCGGCTGGCTCTGGATATCAGAATGTCAACAACTTTTTGGCATCACAACCGCCTCCTGTTTTTGCCTTACCAATATGCACTCTCCAGCTTGAGCTCCATTCTAAAAGAGGAGGGTGAGGGGGCACTTGGGAGAGCAGCTGCCCAATAAGGGTCCTTTCTCAGCGAGCTTATGGGGAGAAGTGGAGCTGGGAATACAGAACCCACTTGGGACTATGCCCACTTCGAGCTCTGAAGCCGAGAGGACATACAGAGAGGAGAAATGGTGGAGTAAGAGGTAACAGAACAGAGAAGATGAGGCAGTAAAATAAATAAGTATTACAGAAATGTAGTAAAGTGTATTTTCTAAAATAGTTGCCATTGAACAATAATAAATTATATAAAGTTACATAATCGTAACAGAATACATGTAATACATTTAAACTATTTTAACAACCCACCTCACCGAATATATTGGTATGTCATCATGAACTCACGAGAGATTATAATGAGTTCTTTTTCTCTCACATTTCTAAAGGGTGTACTATAAATCTTTCAGAATGCTCATTTGAGGTTCGCTGTAATTTTGGGAGTTTTCCCAAAATATGGACATGTACATATGTGACATGTTGCCAATACCTGTGATTTTCGTATATCCACCACTGCATAGTTGCCCTGGGAGCTCCACGAGGTGTCCTGAGCCACCTTAAAACCTGTTCCTGAGAGGTTGATCCTGAAGCGCCCCTGAAAGAAGAGACAGAGAGAGAATATAAATAAGATATCCCTTATTTTGCTGGAAGTTTCAAGAATATATAAATATATATATATACTGTAAATATATATATATATACTGTATGTATATATATATATACATATATATATATATATAAATATATATAT
>CALSBV010011423.1:5065339-5110786 GCA_943590825.1 Bovichtus diacanthus | reverse complement strand
ACACACACACACACACACACACACACACACACACACACACACACACAATACCTTAGCTCAACTTTACACTTCCGTGGAATTTCTTCATTTACACAGAAAACACTGCCAGGAGTCAGTTGGATTTTGTAATGAAACTGGCTATTCTCATCGCTATCCTGTTTACCTGAAGCCAAAGATCTCTGAAAAATTCTCCCCTTCTCCCGTCGTCAAGGTGATGTACTCCTGTGGAGTCTCTGTCTGCATTCCTGCACAGTAGACCTGAGGAGAAAAAGGAGGAGGAGGAGGAGGAGAAGGAGAAGGAGGAGGAGGAGGAGGAGGACGAGGAAAATGAGAGGTGGTATCCAGAAGGAGGAAGCGTATGGAACCAAGTGTGGTAGGACGGTAGAGAAAAAAGTAGAGAGGAAGTGCAGATTTGGAAAGGAAGAACAATAATGGCGGTGAGGAAAAGCAGTAGAACAGAAGATATTAGGATGGAAATTACAAGCCAATACCAATACAATACCAATACAGAACCACAACGCAGACAGTCCCTACAGATGATTTGAGCTGGCCGTTCCTTCAAGTCATTTCAAAGGCAGTCAAAGAATTTCCTCTTACTGTGTGTTATGAAACATACTGCATCATTTCGCAACCTTGCACACAAAGCCGCAGCGCCAAACGTATGCCTAAGCGCAAGCCAGTAGAGATGAATTTTAAGCTGTGTACATAGTCGCAACACAGTAGCAAAATTTAATGTCAGTCATATTAATGGCATTTCTCCCTGTTGTAGCCTTCCACACCTTCATAAATATCAAATTCAAGGACTTTTCAAGGACTTTCCAGGCACAATTCCCTCAAACTCAAGGACCCATAGATTAATTACTGTTGCACTTTTTCAAGGCAGGTGGCGCGTAAAACACGGGAGACACACATTCCAACAGCGGAACTTGTCTATTTACTAACAGTAAGTAAACTATTATCAAAAAGAACTTCAATTTCTATTCTTGCACAAAATATATAAATTGAAGCACTTTCATTGACCCATGTCCAATTAAGACTATTCTCTAAAACTTTCAAGGATTTGATTTTTTTCCCCTCAAATTCACACACTTTCCAGGATTTCAAGGCAATAAGATCATAAAATCTTACCTTGAGTGCTTTTCCTTGAAAATTGAGAAAGTGTTCGCTGTCTGGGAGGGGGCCGTTCATGCTCTGGACTTCTTGACAGCTAGAAGGCAAACGGCCTTAGAGACACAAGAGAAGTAGAAATAAGTAGGTATACAGTAATGCAGGACACAGGACAGGCGCTCAGGCTTTTATACACACACGTACACGCATGCAAACACAAATTTCAGGGGTTAAGTCAAGTGTGACAAATTGCTGCATCGAATCAAAGAAAACGGAAAGCCACTCACTCTTTGATGTCTCATCCTACCGTCGGGAAGTAAATACACTGGATAGTGAATCTTTGATGTTTGCCTCGGATCATAAATATTTCACTAAAGGCCAAATCTCTGAGATGACTGGATCAAGTCAAGCCATACCTAATACTGGAATTTAGGTTGCATTTAGTTGGCCTGTGCCTAACCCTGGTAGCCTTGACCTTTGTTAAAGGAGCAGCAGTTGTCTCGCAGTACTCACAGCTTGGATTTCTGCACACTTTTCTGGCCTCTGGCATGCCATCTTGAGAACACCTATTGCTTTCCTGACCATCTGCTGACACACACTGCAGCGTCCTCTCCATCACGCCATCACCACAGCTCGCTGAACACTACGGGGGAGGAAGAGAACCATGACAGTGTGAAAATAAAACCTGTGGATGACAGTCACATCAGTTCAAAACATTTATCAGGTGAATTTTTTTTCTACATATTTGTTGTTGTAATACTAATTCCGGCCACAAAAGGCTGAATTGCACCACTACACAATGTTCGTAATGTGTCTGTGAATTAAAGTTTACTTTCGAGGTGAGTTTTAATTTCTTCATGCACTCAAAACACAAAGTAATGTTAAATGGACCTTGTGTTTAGAGTTGTGCTTAAAAAAAATGAACTTGGAAAAATTATCCTGGCAAAACTTTTAGCTTTTTTCACCTGGCAAAACTTTTTTTTCCACCTGTTTCGATTAAATCTTTTTTTAAGGAATTGTTAAAGGCTATCCTGGCAAAAAACAGTTTTTCAGGCATAAGCATAGGAGAGAAAACTATTTAGATCCGATAAAAAAAATGGATCACCACAATTCTTTTTTTTCACTTGCCTCTCAGGGCTTCCATATATTGGTTATATTTCAGGAAACTAACGCTTAAAATGTTCCACCTTGACACAACACTGATAAATGACAACATTTAGAACCATGGAGTCTCGCTCACCAGTCCCCAGATTCCAACCCTCCACTCCTGTGGCTGCGGGCACGGGTCCAAATTACAAGGCATGTAGCTCTCAGGGGGGGTCCCGGGGCAGTTGGACAAAGACTGATGGCCGTACTCATAGTTGTCATTCTCCGCATGCACCTCACTGCAGGAGATCAAACGCTGGCGGTAGCCCTGATCACAGCTGGCTGAGCACTGGAAGGGAGAATAAATCACCGGCATGAAATAACAACAGTATTCACACAGGAAACATGGGTGGTTTCAGTCATTTTCGCAATACTGGATTCGAAGATGGTCATTCACATGAATTGTCCATTTGAAGTATTGCCTATTTGGAGCAAACTGACTTTTTACAATTCCGATCTCAAAGCCTTTAGTGGGACTACATCATTTAAATGTCACACTTCTCTCACCTCAGTCCATTCCCCTGTGATCCAGATCAATTCACAGGCGTGGGTGTTGCAGCTCTCTATATCTGGAGGTCTGATCTGGTTCACACAGTACATCTCATGGACCTCCCGCTGGTTGTGGTCCACGCACTGCAAGGCTCGTCGTCGGTGGCCCGCTCCACACGACTTACTGCACTGTGGTGGAGACGAGACAGACATGGCCTTTTAAAAAGATGTTAAATCATGTATGAGTGGTATTAGGGGAGACATGATGTTCCTATATATAGATGGAACGTAATTGGCTTTTGATTAAAGGAATAATTCACCCCCAAAAATGACCATTTGTATATCAATTATTGACCCTGTGTAACTTTGAATTCTTGAATAAAACTTTGTTTCTCTCGCATGCCTCCACGACGGGGCATGCGAGTGGTGAGAATTTACGCTCCTTGCTCATAGAGCTTTTCTTTCCCTCTACTCCCCCGCTCTGAGCCGCTCCGCTCAACTTCACCCAGCCCCACTATAATCGCTCACCGCTGCAAACACTAAAACCTCACTGTTTAATACACTTCAGACTCGTACGGATGAGTAGCGTGCCTGTGCAAACATAAACGTTTTCTGTGGAAGTGTTAAACGCCTTTTTTTCTCCAAAACTTTAGGTAGAAAGGGTGAGTAATTGACATACAAATGGTCATTTTGGAAGTGAAGTATTCCTTTAAAGTGAACCTTATTATGTATGCACATGTCCAGCTGCAAACAGGAAGCTGCATGTGCAACTACGAGGTTTTAAGGGATTCTCAATAATCATCAAAGTAAATGTATCAATGCACAGAAAGAGCGAGGATGAACAGTCTGACATTTGCGTCTCCTTGTGAAGCAGTGCCTTCACCACATGGGACTACGGCGTAAAGATGTCAAAACAGTAGACAAGAGGCGGCGTGAAGCACCGTGTTGTTGAGCAGAAGAACCTGAGCTGAGGACACGACCAGGCCCTGAGAATAGATTACACAACGTCTGTCTCCTGAAACAGTTTACAGTCCATGGCAACAATGTGTCTGAAGAAAGATCAGAGTAGAAATTCACCAGCAGTACGCGGAATACAAGAGACAAGAATATCACAACGCTTTTAAAAATTGAATGAGCCGCCATCTCAATGTTTTATCCAGTAGATAAGACGTGTGCAGTTCACCTGTGTTTGACCCATTCATATCCGTCTCTCACGTCATGACACAGCTAAACCACAAATTAGACCGGATATTCAATATGAAATGAGCTCATTGACTTTTTGTCCAACTAGAGCAAGATTACAATAAACTCGGTTTAGCATAAAGACTGGAAGCAGCAGAAAAAAGTGACAGCACCCGACCAACAAAGAGTTACAGCAAGTAACTTCCCAGTAAAGCCACAACTTGTTGTTTTTATATTTCTCTTTTTCTACAGATTAAACAAACAAAGTACAACATGTAAACTCTGCATGTAGTTGATTACATTACAGGTCATCTAGCAGATGCTCTTATCCAGAGCGACTTACAGTGAACTAACTACAGGGACAGTCCCCTGGAGCAACTCAAGGTTAAGTTCCTTGCTCAGGAGCACAATGGTGGCAGCCTGGTGTTGAACTCACAACCTTACAGTGCTCTATTTGAAAGCCTGACCACTAGACTACCACCTCCAGCATTGATAGACTTTTTACTGTGGACCGGGTGCAGCTAGCTCTTTGTCCCTGGCTGAAGCGTCTTCTTCCCATTAAATAATGTTTTTTCAAAAAATCATTGTTTTTACACCATACACCTTTCTCATCATTACACACATATGTTTTGCCAATCATATAAGCACAAATTGTAAAAGAAAGTACTTAGCATAGCCAGGCCCCCCGAGTCACTGAATCTTTTTTTTTTATTGGTGTAGCTCTGAAAATGGTGTCCTTAGATGAAGTTTACTTTATTGCAAGTTCAAAGCCACAGAACCCCTTGGACGTATGTCTTACTACAGCCAGGTCCATGTAGTAACTGAACTATTAGGACATTCAATCTGCAACAGACGCAAGTGAAGGCTCTGAGAGGCTTCACTTGCGTCAGAAACACTCTGTGCTGTTACAAATGCAGCCGACTCCAGCTGGTCTTCATCACTCTTAATATGTTCAATACTGTCAAACAACTTAAATACCTGGAACTGCTTTTGTGAGCTGTGCTGCTGTACCATGCACACATAAAAAATAATCCTGCACGACGAGTGCCTACACTTCAGTATGTTTTGGTTATAAGGCGGCAGGAAGAAGTTAAGTGTAAATGTTGGTGTTCGACATCATCGCTGATTTGTTTGAGATTGACTCCCCACTGCATAAAGTGTATAAAACACAAAGGCATGTTAACCCGTGCCAGGTGAACTGATGTAATTACCTCCAGCTATAAACTGGAGGCAGAGAGCTCCAAACACTTCTCCAGAATAATTAGACTCTCCTTTCAGAGGAGACATTTCATGCTGCTCGGTGACCCAGATTCAACAACACTTGAACACAGTGAAGAAGAAACTCCTGCTGCAGCTGCCTGTTCTAATAATCCCAACTCTCAACAAGGATCTGTAGCCTCCAGCCCAAACTGCTCAGCAGCAACGTACCCGTTAAATAAAGCCTGGATATGACTGCCAACCTATAACAAGCAACGAGACTCTTTAACTTTGGATGTTCTAGGATCAGAGCAGATAAAAGATACATTATATGTAAATAATAGAGAAAAAAATGTAAATGTGGTTTCATGTCAATGTCTCAATAACAAATATTATTGACTAAATTAGCAAACGAAAAGTTGGGGGAGAAAACAGTTTAGGTATTATTAATCAGAGTTTAAATTAAAAAAAATCAGCAAAGCTGCTTCACCTGGACTGTTTGAGAGAGGTTTGATGAGATATTATTAAATGCTGCAGGAATGAGTCCTACAGCCCGGAAATGAGTCAGCATTTTTGCACTTTCGGTAACCTCGTCTCAAAGTCAATGTGTTTTTAAATGGGTTTTTGGTTAGATGATTGAAATAAGGTCTGTGGTCAAAACAAGTTTAAGAGATTTTAAAGTTTTGTTCTACGACAAAAAATAAGTAAATATCCCACTCGTGAATTTTAAAAGATTTTTACGTGTTTTAAAAAAGGTGGTTGTTAAAATGTGGCTTAATGAGACTAAACGTCCAAACAATAGTCCGGCTTTAGCTTAGTGGTGGTGAAGTGAAGTCATGCGACCGACCGTGGTGTACTTCATTAACTTTCTACTTTTGCCGATTGCATTTACTGATTTACTGACTTACTGACTTCCATGTTGGCCGATAAAATGCCTCGTCTATTGACAGTGGCAGGGAAACAAGCAAAGAAACCCCAAAACTGTCATCACATTTTGATTCAAATATTGCTTAATCCTGATTGATGCACAGCTGTATACCAGATCCCTTATTTTCAACAAAGACCAGTGTAAGGCACACGTTTTTCAAATATATATTATAGTATTTCTTTTTTTAAATACAGACAAATCTCTCATAAGAAATAACCAAAACTGTTCTGACTTTGGCAGAAAATAGTGTGTGTTCATGTAGGTCCATGTCGCTCATAATAAGAAGCTGACTGAGAAAATAGGTTATTTTACGGGCCTTTTATTTTTTAATGTAGAAAGATTGTTAATGTTGAGATCATCAACAATCATGCCTCACAGGTGTGTATTAACTCTACTCAGTGGTGGAAGAAGTACTCATTTTACCTAAGGAAAAGAACAAATACCATAGTCTAAAAATACTAGAATACAAGTTAAGATGTCCTGGATTCAAAATGTTACTCAGAGTAACTATAAGTAAAGAAGTATCAGCAAAATGTACTTTAAGTAGGCCTATCAAAAGTAAAAGTGCCCATTATGCAGAATGGCTCCTTTCAAAGTATCATAGCATGAGCTCCTTAAGTTATTATAGAATATTCCATTTTACATGTCAGAGTCAACATGTTAACATGGAGCCACTTGTAGATACTGTGATAGATTAGTAGTATGATACTGCATGCTATCATTTAGGCAGGATTTTTATTTATTTATTTAAAAGGCAACTATAAGTGTCAAATAAATGTTGTGGAAAAGGTTCAATATTTCCCTCTGAAATGGAGTAGAATGATAAAGTAGCATGTAATGGAAATACTCAAGTAAAGTACAAGTATATCAAAATTGTAGAAGCCTAAAGTACTTGAGTAAATCCACCACTGACATCAGTTCCATTTACTTCACCTTTCAACTGAGAAGAAAGCGAATTAGCCAATCAGCATTAAGATCGGATCATCTGATTATCATAGGGGCCATGCAGCAGCAGCAGCAGCAGCAGCTCGCCTCCTCCTCCCCTCTGGCCTCCTCACAGCACTGCCTCCATCTGAAGCAGCGACTCATATTTCAAATTCATCCTCGCTCGGTGGAGACTAACTACTTGTTTCAGCACACAGGTCGCCATGCATTTTTTTTTTTTTTTTAAAGCAGGGGCAGCTTACCGTCTGCCAGCGTCCTTCTCTCCACCGGTACCGAGAGGGGCAGTCAGCCACACGGCAGCTCTGGCTGGACGCCGGTCTGGAGCGCAGGGCGCAGCCGGTCTCCTGCGGGCTCCGTCGGTCTCCGGCCGGGCAGAACACCTCCCGCCGCTGGACGCCGTCGCCACACGATGCTGAGCACTGGACGTAGGACAGATAAGTACTTTTAAGACGTGTACTCAACCCGTATTACTCTGTGTAACTTTAATTGTTTTACTGCATGTTAAATAAACAACATATATACCTTGAACACTCTCGCGATACGCAGTAAGCCTCGGGAGTTTACTTATCTAATGGTATTTCTCATTCGTTTGGCAGCTATGGTATTTTATTGTTATGTAATATGAAGATTGATATAGTATTTATTTAAGGGGATATACTTGCCAACAAACCAACACATATTTAATCTGCTCTATTGATTGTGTCACTTTGTGTCCCTTCACCTTTGATTTCTTATAGTAATTTTGGACACATTCTGTCTAAATGTGGCCAATACTGAATCTGTTTATAGATGTAAATGCATATTTGTCTTTATTTTCTTTACAAACCAAAGTATGAGACATCAGCCTTACAACTGTTATTTTAATGATATAAATGCACTACACACATGGCGTATAAATTAGTACTATTACGAAATATGCAATGATGAAATATCTGCAACTGCCTCCATGTTCGTTTTTAAGTTAAATGGTTTATTTTTACTTAACTGATGTTTTTTACAGAAATGTGAAGAAATTCAAGTTGGAGCCTGGAAAGAGGATGGTTTTGTGAAACTACATTTTTAATGAAAGTCTGTCTTTTCTGCTATAATCCAGAACACATTTCTACAGAGAACACACATAATGACAACAACATTTATCAGTTTGGTTTTCTACCAAGTATTTTGTTTAGCCATTAACCCAGATGACTGAAACAATGACTTGACAAAAGCAACGCGTACATTTGCATTTTTTAGCTGAAAACTTTGTTTTCATGCGTTTGGAGGTGATATTTAACAGTAACTATCTTGTGTCTCTTTTCAAAACAGATGTTGATGATTCTGAACAACCTGCACTGCACGGATGTTAATGAATGGCATAATATATACATAATAATAGATAACATATGTAGCTTTGAAGAAAAGGGTTTTTCGAGGTGCAAAATCACAATGAGTAATACTGATACAATGTTTGAGTTACATATGAATGTAATGTAAGAATTTAGCAAAAATGCATGTTTTTGGGAAGAAGTGAGCATTCGACTGGAGAAATGAGACTTGGATTATACTGCACGAGAGTTTGTAAACTTATATATTTTTTAATATAGTTTTGCTCTTGTTAAATGTGGCCCCCATTTACTTAAATTCTTGAAGGATTTCCTTCGTTCTTGGATTCTTCAGTCACCATGGAGGCATGCGAGAAAAACAACGTTTTTCTCAAGAATTCATGGTAACACATAAATTGATGTACAAATGCTTATTTTGGGGGTGAAGTATTCCTTTTAGGCTGCAGGAAGTGACAAACATCTGCAGATGAGCAAACTGAGGTTATTATCTGCCATGCCGTTGGATGCCATGCCATGCCATGCACTTGGCAGCCTGCTGCATCATGGGTAAACATGCTGTACTTGACTGAGAGTGTGTTCAAATTCCCATACTGACGTACTGCTTACTGCATCAATCAGTATGTACTGCATACTGCATGTTCAATTGATTTAAGTATGCCAATAACGGCAGCATATACATATATATGTGTACTGTATATGCCAGTTCCTGCGCTATCCAGAACCATCTGCCTCGTAATCCATCAGACAGTCTATAGGGACGCAATGCATTTTGGGACAGTTGAGCATGTTCAGTAAGCTCATGTCCAATACTCAGAAATTCTTGCTTGTCTAGTATACATCTGGGCATTTCTCGCATACACAAAATCTACATACTATGCAGTTGGAACACTACGTTCTCAAGTTTACATCATACTTCGTATGAATAATATGTAAGTATGCAATTTCAAACAGAGCCTAAGAGCCTCGTGTGGAGTATCATTTTATCCTGGCATGTATCCTACTCCACAGCTGTTTCAGAGCAAACACACATCCTCTCTGACATGTGGAGCACAGATGTGGCTCTGTGCTCGGACTCTTGGCCAGTGGGGTGATTTCAGAAAGAGGACAGCGGAAAAGATGGAGATAAAAAAAAAACGACGTGAAGGGAGGGAAAGAAAAAGCGAACAGGCACCAGACAGGCTGTGCAGCGGCCCAGGTGCACGTTGTGAGTGTGTCTGGCATGTTTAGTAGGGCATTCAAAGAAAAGACTCACATGTGGTTTCCATTGGGGAGGCACAAGATAGAGAGGGAAAAAAGTGAAGGAGAGAAAGAGAGCTTGAAAGAAAAAGGGATCAGTGGGGGAAAGAGCAACAGTGAGAGGGAGGACAAAAGAAAGAAGAGAAAATATAGAGATGAGGGGCAGAACACTCGACTTAACATCAGATCAAGGAGAGGGGTGCATTTCCCTCCTGCTGTCATACTTACTGTGCTGCGAAGTTGCAGCCCCAGCATACACTACGTCAAAAAACCTTGTTAGCAGCCGCCCCAGGCCTGTGCTGCAAACCACTATGTGATGTGTAAAAGCTTAGTTAGTGGTCTGGCATGGTGCATAAACACAGTCAGGTTTAGCTGCAGATGTTTACACACATATGCAGGTACTTGCACGGCAAGCTGGTAAGCATTAAAGTGGAAAGACCGAGCTTACATGTCTGGCAGCGTGAGAACAAGAGTGGTAGTGGAGTGTTTTATAGCAGGGTCAAAGAGTCCTACCTCTCCCCAGTCGGCAGCCTTCCACTTGAGGCATTGACCACCTTTGCAGCGTCTCTGCTTGCTGGGTTTGGAGGAAAGAGGCTGGCAGTTTTCCTCCGGGACGGGGCGGCCTGACCCGGTCACACAGCCCACTTTACGGGACTTAAACCCTTTTCCACAGGAGGAAGAGCACTGCAAGATGTCAAAGGAAAAGGGGGAAAAAAAACAAGTGAAATTGAAATCTAAAGGTATGTTTTGTGTTCAAAGTGCAACTGCAAAAAAAGTAAGTAACTAAAGCAATAAAATTCTGATTTCTTTTTGGTTGGCATTATTCAAGTAAAATGGATTGGGATTCATAATGCACATATATATGCACATATATTTGATGAAAGTCCTTAATTGAATTTGCATGATAAAAAGTAGATGACAGCTTAGCTATATATAAAAACAAGCATTTATTGAATAGGTAAATGTCGATAGCTATGTGGATGTTTTTTGACAAAAAAAAAAGCGTGATATGACAACCAGTTCCACGTGGGTAGCTAGTCCAATGGCAACGCATGTCCGGTCACCCCGGCAGCAGTTTGTTTCACCTCCGGGTTCATAGAGTTACTAGGAGTCTAACTCGGTGTGACAGGCAGACGCACACACACACACACACACACACACACACACACACAGCAACGTTACAGGAGGGAGTGGAGAAGGGCTGGCCTGTGCTCAGATAATCAAAGGGGGCGTTGCATGTGGGGATGGATGGGAAGCGACAGGCTCAGAGTTGAACGAGTATGCGGCCCAGCGTGTGGTTGCTGTCCTGACCAGCAAGGGACTGTACTAGACAGGAACATGCTGTGACCTCTCACCTCATTCAGGGGGAGGGGATGGCTCACGAAAGGAGGGGCTAACAAAATGCTTATTCCCCCTTTTTAAAATGTGGGCTGCCCAATTTCATTTCTAATGAGCTGGATTTATTGGAATGTTTTAGTGCTGTCGATCAATAAAGATGAAAAAATGTGTCAATTCAGTTCATAAATGAAATTAGCTACTGTGTGAATATTATGCGGATATTGTTGCGATTCAATTTCAATAAAAACATGACACTGACTGTTTTGCCTATATGTCTTTCGGACAACACCCATGATGACTCGTGGCACACAGAAGACCTCGTGGTTGATGTAATTAGCCACAGACAGTTCTTCTTGTATCAAATAACACACATGACCGAGATTGTATCTTTAATGTTATTGCCTAACATGAACACAATATAGGGTAACACATTTACGTTGGATGAACTGTGGAGAGTAAATGGGTCGAAAGATGTCGAGCCATTCCTCTAAAGGTTTTTATACTATTCTTTTTTACGAGGGCTTTCCTGCTGTTGTAATGTGCTAAAATGCCCTCAGAAAACCTTGAGAATCTGTACAAACGGGTCAAATTAAAACCCCATGTGTGTCAGTCCATGAACGCACGCAGGGTCTATTAACTTTGCCCACATGTTCTCTGGGGTTCGGTTATTATCCAGAGCAGTTCACTAATACAAACATCACTGCTCACACATATTTGCACTTAACATTTCCATCTTCATGATACAATAAATACACTATATAAACAATTTTATTTGCATCAATTTTATTTGCAGAAGGTAGAGCGGGACATCCACTAATCACAGGGTTGGCAGTTCGATCCCTGGCTCCTCCTGTCCACATGTCAAAGTGATGAATCGTCTGAACCAAGTTGAACCAAGCGCGCTGTCCATTAAGGTATAAAAGCGCTATATAAGTACATTTACCATAATGCTACATTTCAACAGTGTCAGTCACCATTCTGATCCGTTTGAACTGCCTTCTAAAACACAGCTCACAGGGTGATTACAATTCATGGAATTGAAGATACAAAATGAATAATTCAAATTCAAACAGCTTCAGGATATAAAAATCCAGACAGACAAAGCATCTGTAAGCAGAATGTGAAATTAGCCAGCCAGCCCCCCCCCCCACTCGCCCACCCTAAATAAAACCACTTTTCAATGTCAGCATAGTGTTTGGGAATCCTATTCAACTCTGTTTTGTTGAGTTTTTTTCCTCCCGGGATCACAGCAGTTTCCCAGAAGTCTCTCTGTGCTGATGGGATGAACCGGGAAGGGGCCCCTCCCCAGATCAAACGTGACCCCTTGACCCACCAATACACCACTCTGCATTGTCTTGGTGGCGGCGCCCCTCATTCGAGTCACTCTCACTGGCCCCCATATTGGTACACTGTCATCAACTTGCATTAGACCAGAGTAGAGTGGCCCGACAGAAAGGGGCAAAGGGCGCTGGCAACTTCACAGCGGAGCACGCGTCACCAGGCGTCCCAGAATAAGCCGGGGGCAGGCATTAAGAATGAATGAACATAGTAAATGAAACGGGAGGTATACTGAGGCATTGTCACGCAGGACAAAGATTTACCTTATGGAAAGAGCTTTGAACTCCTGACACAGACGGTAAAAAGAGGTCAGCAGAGGCCCTGACCACTTAAAATAACAAGGATATTGCTCAGTGATTTGTGCGTTTTCATTCAGGAAAAACACCCCGTTGAATAGACTGGCGGGGAGTACTGCTTCATAAGCTATTTGCCAGGTCTCTCTTTTTAAATCTTTTAGCAGAATTCAAAAAAGGTAAAACACTAAATAATATAGGATACTTCCTTATCCACAAACACACTATATTTACCATAAAGCAGGAGTTGGTAATCTTGAGTAAAATACTTCATTATAGGGCTTAGCAGCAGCACTACATGTAAGCAGCGAGGTTATTGGCGTAATAAATGTTATTGAGGTTGGTACATGGATCGGTTATCTTTGTTTCTGACTTTTGGTAACAAGCAAACAAGTTTTATTTTATTCCTTTTCTTGCGGTGGCCTGCTCACTGAATGTGACAAACATTTTGGCAACGATTTAGATTATGGCCCGCAACGTACAGCATAAATCTTCCAAATGTACAGTGTGAATTATGTAATAACTTTGTACCAGTACATTACATACATGTAGGTACAAGTGAACAAAATGTGAGGGGGAATAAGGGGATAACAATCTGGAAACTTATAAAAGTACAACATTTATACCGTAGGCATTTTTTTTAAGCTATTCTAATATTACAGTGTACTTGAGTGTGACCGTCTTTGAGAGCCACACACAGGTCATAAACGAGCGTCCACATTCCACGTTTGCTGGTCAAGTGAGCGTGAGACTGTCTTCTGTTGTTGAGGGAAGCTGAGTTTTGTATAGCTATTGCCTGTGGGTTTGGCATTACGTCGGCGTGTAAATTGTTTAAAGTTGGTTTACCGTCAGAAAAGATGTGCCGAGTTTGAAATTCATGAAATGACCCAACTATGTAGTTTGTGGTCGCTTTGAAATAAATCCCAGGAACCCGTTAGTAAACAATACCCGTAGTATAAATTATTTTTGAAATTCCTAAATTGGTTCCTAATTTCACCTCTCCTTTCTGTATGCATGTATTGGTACGTACTGTAATGGTACACCGTTAGTACAAACTATTAAACTGTAAATTGGGAGTAATTACGCTGTATGTTGCGGGCGTTTCCAAAATATATCGTTCAAATAAGAATGAAAAAAAGCCTTTGATAGTACCTCTACTTCACTTTAATCGTAACCTTTTCTGGAAATGAACAGAAATCCAACAAATCCATAAAAAAATTAAATATTGACATAACATTATAATGAAGTAACAATAAATACAAGTAATTACATAAATATACAGAAATCTTCTTGAAACACAAACTAATACTGCCATTTGTGAATAAGAGACATACAATATGCTTATTTCAAGAGCCTGTTGATATGGTGTTTGGTCTGTACAGCTGTTTGCGCCGAGAGCTTAACCACAAGGGGTCAAACTGCTAAGAATGAAAAATTAAAGAGGAATAATGGGATGTGCTGTGTTAATACTGTGTTCTCTTATTTAACCTAGATTTGACGCTGCCTTACAATCACACATGTGGGAGTCATTACAAGCAATAGTTCTCATTAGTCAAAGATGTGTGGTAAAAAAATGTTTCTCACTGCTGTGTTAACAGGCCCTTAAAATAAGGTGTGATGTCAGTACAGACATTTATGACCAGGAGGAGTCAACTGGGTGGGCTGCAGGCAGAAGGTGCCCCTAACCACAGATTCTGGATCAGTCTTCACTGTCCTCAATGGGATGTTAAGTATTACAAGGTGGGAGATAACACACACACCATGGATCTGTGTTTAGGACCATCAACTGCACTGGGTAGCCGCAACAACTCAAGCTTAATCTTAGCCAGCCAAAATCCCTCCAGTGCAAGGGAGAGAAAGATACGGCAGGGGGGCAATCATAACAGAGACTGAGGTAGACACATTAGGTTGGCTCAGAGTAAGAGCTCTGGATACAAAACACTATTAACTTCCCCTGTGGTCACAGGTATCACGTGTTCAAAGTACGACATTTTAACAGCCCATCCTCTTTAAGTTGTTTGATGGACATTCGAAGACAATTCAACATTATTTCATCAAATCTGTGATACACTTTGCATTTAGCTGACTCAATCCACTAACGGCTCATGGAAAGAAATAAAAAGTACAGAAAAGGCAGCATCAAAAAGCAATGTGCCACAATAAACACCTAACCGACCAAAAACGTGATGGTTCATTTTTGATGTTTATATCTTATGTCTACCTTGTTTGGCCAAAGCACCGCTGTAGTGTAGGTTATCATTGTTTAATGGCTAGTTGAGTTGTGTTTTGTTCCAAATGAGGTATTGTTGAGCATAGCATATTTAGCAACTCCAAGTACTTACTGTACAAAGAAAACATTAACTAACACAATATAAATACACTCATATCAAGCACCTTTGGAGCAGAGAGCTTTAAACCTATTGTTTTGGCCACACTAAGGAGATCTGGGTCAAAACCCTCTGCCAAACTGGAATACAATGGCTATTAGTACTAATTACCACAAACCCAGTGAGACATTTTATTTTACAGTGCTAGTACAGCTGCTGTTGCTGGTGTTTACTACTGATACTGGACGTTTCAGGAACTTTTGAGTCAACATATTCATGCGTCAATGTCATTTTGGGGCAACACCACTGTTTGTTTCAGAGCAGAGGATAAATACATATACTGTAAAATAAAGTGTCTAATTAAGATTAGTAACTTCTCTAAAAAACCACATGTGCCTTGAGACAAATTGAATTCTTGATACAATAGCCATTTCAAAAGATGTATATAGTACAAAGATGTATATATAGTACACAGCCCAAATACAATCCTATGTAAGTTGGTGCTTTTAAAGTTCATAACAGAACATCGACTACATTATGTAGCACCATATATTTGGAGATTATGGGCCATTCTTTGGATAATAAAAGAACAAGGCATCGTACTGTATATTCCTGATATACAAAAACATTCATCAGTATTTGCATATGAACAAAGATTGGCTAAATGTGCGAATACAAAGAGCTAAGACACAAAATAAATCACTTTTAAAAGTTAATGCTATATACAAAAGATAAAAAGGAAAAAAATATCTTAATAAATTATCTTTAAAAACAATATTTTACAAAACTAACTTTGATTGTGATACAAAGTGATCCTGAATTTTTCAAATACTAATACAAGGCTCAACAACAGTTTTATGGTAACTAGGACTGACAAAAATGTTCTTGTGGTCACAGCT
Source organism: Bovichtus diacanthus (assembly GCA_943590825.1). Taxonomy (NCBI): domain Eukaryota; kingdom Metazoa; phylum Chordata; class Actinopteri; order Perciformes; family Bovichtidae; genus Bovichtus; species Bovichtus diacanthus. The sequence goes on along the minus strand of CALSBV010011423.1, from coordinate 5,095,039 downwards.
GTCACTGAAGTATTTTTGACAGTACTTTTTTGGCATATTGCAAGTGAGCGTATCTTTGCCATTAAAGCGCAACAGAAATTAACTTTCCGAATGTCTTGAGGAAACGTTGACGAATCGCAGGCACCAGAGAGGGAGCAGGAAGTGGAGGAGGTTAAAAGTAAAAGAGAAGCGGAGTGTAATTTCTCCAGTGCAAAAGCACCAAAGTCAAAGCCCCTTTAAGACTGTTTGTGAAAGGCTAATACTACAGGTATTTGAAAAAAATGTGAGGTTGAAAAACAAGGTGTAGAGTATTTTTTATGAGCGTACCGAGCTCCATGGGTCTGTGCTCCAGTGGGGGCTAGACGGGCACGGCTGAGTATTGCACTGCTCACGATCTGGTGGCTTGTCATGGATCTCGCAGCTCAGATCATTGAAACGCTCGCCGTTTGGACGCTGACACACCACCAGCCTCGTCTTTATCCCACCTCCACATGGCTTGGTGCACTGAGGGAAGCAGGAGGAGATGTTGTGTTTTACAGATAGGCATGGGTAAAAGGTTTTTGAGAGTAAAGAAAAAACTAGGGCCATTTTTTCTACATGAAAATAGATGTGCGAGGTGAGCCTTAGCTGAGTTCAAATGTATTTTCAAAACCTCAACACTAAGCAACTTCTGCATCAGTCAAAGTGTTTATTCAAACACAAATGAGCATCGCGCAGTTTAAAATGTGTTCTCTAAGCTACATCAGTATCTTTCAGAGAGCCGTGGTAAACTGTAATCTGACGTAAACAATCAGTAAAGTGGCATCTGCCTTACCTCTCCCCAGTTGCCATAGATCCACTGTGGACACGGTCCCGACTCACAGGATCGCTGCTCGTCGGGCCGGCTGCGATCCTCACAGCTGTTGGCAGGGTAGCCGTTCTCATCCTGGCACACTACTACACGCCGCTGGAAACCTCCTGCACATGTGCTGGAGCACTATTGTACAGAGAGAGAAGGGTGCACACTGTCAAATAGATGGTTCTCACAACCAGATGTTTAGTGTATAGGTGTAAATAAGTCTCAGGGGGATATTATACTGTATGTTATTTACACTTCCTTCAGACACAATGACATACAAACACACACTAAAGTATAACACCCAGCTGCAAAGTATTAAATCAATGTGTCTTTGAGTACATGCAAAAAAACACTAGTTGGTTAAATGCAAACCGTACATATTGTCACAAATCAATGTGCACTATGAGGTATATACTGTAATGTGTGCACTTACTAAGAGATATTTCATGTCAAATGCTGCTGTATTAAAATACATATCCTCAGGACAGAGGCAGGAAGGGTCACCAGAAATAGCTTTAAATCACTTCCTAGAACTATTTAAAGGTTAAAAGTTATTTATATATAATATAATTTAATAATAAAATAATAAATAAGCGTACTTTTCAAAATATCCAACTATTCCTTTAATCCTGCGTAGGGTCAACATTGATTCAAACAATAGAGGGTTATGTCTCATTTTAACAATTGCTAAAATGTTCTCTTGACTTTTATTGTTTGAGCTTGACCACTGTGATGTGATGCTGCTCTATGGAAGATTAGCCTTACCGCGCCCCAGGGTCCAGTCCGCCATTGGTGGGATTGGCTGCGGGGCAGGTTGTTCCTGGTGCTGGCATTTGGTGAGGACGGGAAAGGTCGGGATTCACTGGAGCGGGACGGGCATTGAGACATAGCACAGTCCTGCTCTGTTGTAGGACGATCGTCTAGGTCACACTCATTAGTGTTCACCTCTTGGTCACTGAAGTTGACACACAGTACCTGCCGTGTCGTCTTCCCCTGGCCACAGGTTACTGAGCACTGAATAAAATCATGAGTCATGAGTATAAATGCATATGCATCTAGACATACAAAAAATTCCCACTTAAAGAAATAGTCATTATTAGATGGTGTGAGGGAGGGGGAAAAGATTAGCCATTAATACAGACTTGCCATTGTTATGGATGGCTCAAAATGGGACCAGACCTGACTCTCGAACCTGTGTTTTACAGAGGTTGGACAGCATTGAAATAAAAAAGTGACCATGGATTACTACGATAACTACGGTGTTATGATATGATTACCATGATCACTAGGCTTGTAATCCATAACTTCTGCTCTCCGAGGGATTAAGTAAGTAATTAAATATTTTCAAAATGCCACCACCATGCATGAGCAGAATACTCTGCTACATGTGTTTGGCTGAAAAGGTAAAAGTAAGAAAGTCTCCCTGTCTATGTTTCTTTCTGTCTTCATCCTTTCCAGATATTGAAAGATCTTACAAAAAAAAAAAAAAAAAAAACCGACACAAAGTTTGTGACCACAGGTGACACTCGACTGGGAAATGACGAGCTTCACCTTCAGGCTCAGATCCCTTTTCCCTGTGTTGGTTGCAAACAATGCCTGAATGACTGTGGCTGCTGCATACATCTGACTGTAGATCTCCAACATACTTAAATACACTCACTGGGGGGCAGCAACCAACTCCCAATTTATTACATTTATTAAACATGGCAGGAAGCACATGGCCATAGCTCTGACCCTGGCTGACAATGCAGTGTCTCCTTAAAAAAGGACCCAAGTATGCATAGCTTTCTTTTGTGGAAAATAACACAAGGCAAATCTTCTGCCAAGCACTAATGACGTCTCACGCAGCTCTTCCCTTGCAGAGTCCACTTTCTGTCTTGCAAAAAGTGATGCATTATACTTGTGCAACAGCTGTGTACTTATGCAAACCTCACCTGGGATTACACTGTCCAGAGGTTTATACTGCTTTGTCACAATGTTATGGATTTCACATGATTTCAGATACTGTAAAAAGGTTTTACATACAGCAAGTCGATGTGAATGATGTGATACTAAATTAAGCTGTTGGATAGCTTACAGAACAATAACAATATTCTGTCATACTGGAGTGTTCTGTCACTGCACGAAACACAAGGCTATTTTGCTTTGGTTTAGTAAATCTAGTATGCGTGTGTGTGGCTGGGATAGGCCTCTTTTTTGGCCTTGGGATGAACCATTTTCTTCTGGGGGGTCAATGAGTATCTTTGGCTTGGTGGTACATGTGTGGGTGTGTGTGTATGGTGACCAGACCTGCAGTCTGGGTGTACTGTATCACCAGGACTGATGAGAAACATCTGTAAACAAGACTGGAGCCCCTCACTGCAGCCCCTTGCATTTCCCAGCTCCAGAAACTTTTGTCTCACTCCAAATCACACAGACACACAGACACAGACACCTTCTCTAGCCTTACATTTCAGCCCTCCTCCAGGCCTCGATACGCACTTGCCTTCCATCTTTGCTCACACAAACATCTACATAGCGTGTGCACACACAAATAATGTATACTGAAATAAATAAACCATGCAGGAAGAAAAACATCTGGATGGCAATATTGACAGCCCACAATTGAAGTTAATCAACAATGCTGTATGTCAGTATAATAAGATGCAGATGCTTTTTGATTTAACAAGAAAACTCTTTTCCAAATTTCCACTTATTTGAAACTGTCCCCTAAACATTGGGTGCGCTTTTATAAATGTAGGTGCAGCAACTTTAAATTGTATTTTGAAATAATGTGTCGGATACAGCTGAATAAAGATGACGGTGTTTTTCTTACCACTGTCCATTCAAGCACTTTCCACTGTCCACAGGCCACTACTGAGCACATTTCTCTGGCAGGGGGTTTTGGCAGGTGGGCGCACGCTGCCTCCTCTGCTACACCACCTTGGTTGTCACGGCAACTCACGTAGCGCATACGTGTGCCTTTGCCACAGCTGGCACTACACTGTTGTGCAGAGGAGAAAGGTTAAGAAGCTGGAAACCAACAAAAAGACAAACAAATTGAAGATGTGACAGGACTACCAACCTGGGTCCAGGAACCAAACCGCCACTGTGTTTTGTGGCCCTGATTGGAGGGGACTTTAGTCCCTGGGGGAACAGGGTGGCTGCTGGGACACTGGGCCAGTTCACAGTCCTGTGGAAGGGAGGACACATACACCCATTCATGCAGTGATTAACAAAATGAATATACTGTAACAACATGTGTCCCTGAACACAAAATACCATAAATATCAGAGATAGCTCCTCTGACATGGGACAGTCATTAACAACTTAAACTTTATTCCTTCTACTCTTTTCGAGAATATTTGTGTTTCTCATCAACCCTTTCCCCCCACCTTACCAAAATAACATTTACAGGGTCCGCCCCGTCAGTTAAAACTATGGATTGTGGCAGTAAGCCACTCAGCATAAAGCCCTGATCCCTGTCATAACAGGTCATAGTGGAGTGGTGTTCAGGGCTCCAATGCCCATGCTGGCGTGGTTGTAAACTCCACCCCTAATCCACTCCCTTGTCCCTCACCTTCCGCCCATCCCCCCCATGCCCTCTGGTGCCCTCTGACCCCCAGTTTCTAGGAATGAGGGCCTTAATCAGGTTGCATAGGTTCTGAGCAGGCTCCACATTCCACACTCAGCCTCCTGATGGAAGCAAATAGTCCTCATGGCAGCGTTTAAAGTAGCTCTATGCACACTTCCTGTCAGAATCACATTTTACATGCATAAACTGATGTGTGGAAGCATCGAGCAAAGCATCTCTTGCCTACACCATTCTCCTGCTTCTACTCAGACCTCCATCTATCTATCTATCTATCTATCTATCCTTCTTTTTCTAAGCCCTGCTTGGTGGCTGCCTGGTGGGAATGGCGGCTGGTGGCCCACTTCATGGCTGGCTGGTTAGAATCACAACGAGGTGGGGCGACTGCTTCAGGGTCACTGGCTCTGTCGGCCCAGGCACCGGAATTAAGAGCTGCTGCGACTAGAGGGGCCTCATACTGAGCCTGCATGCTCAGCCCTCTGAAATGGGTTTACGCCCCACGCTGACCAAACAAAACTCTAATTCAGCTCAAAATAGGTTTCTTTGGTGTTTCTGTCTCTCTTTGTGTGTGTGTGTGGAACACTTAATAAACAGATGCACAAGCAGATTTAGACCACAAAGACAATTCCACATGTAAACCTGAGCACTTTGTCTGTTGCATTAGCAGTGGTTGAGGATATAGGAGCAACATATTTCAAACTGTGTCATCACTTTTCAACTAGCCTGCTTTAAATATTAGTAATTGGTCATTTGATGAAGAACATCCACTAAATGTAACTTTAATATTTCTGCAAATTATGATTTATTTTAGGCCTGAAGTTCAGTGTCCAGCTGTCACAACTAAGGGATGTTTTGAAGTGAAGGCATGGGCAAGATTCAAACTCACTTATTATACAAACTTACAAGAGAGACAAACATGCCCTCTGCCAGACTTTAGTGTTACATAATGAGGTAAGAGAATTCTGCAGAATAACACGTAAGGTTATCCTACAACATTTAGGCTTTCTTTAGGGGATTCTGTCTGAGAGTTGTGTGTCTCTATGTGGGGAAAGTGACGCCGGTATAACCTCCCCCTCTGGCTTTCCCTCTAGACCAGACTAGATCAGACAACATAGCTTTATTGAGACCAGGTGGAAATGAAATGTGTGTGTCTGTGCGTGTGTTTTCAGTGTCAGTGTGCATGCATGTGAATGCTTCCTTCTTTCTTCAGTTTGAGACTAAACTGTGAAACAACTGTTGCTCTCACAGCGAGGGAGCGATAAAGAGAAGAAGAGAATGCCTTACCTGGGTGTCAGTGGGTCGGGTGGCAGCATTACATTCAGTGTCATCCATGACAGCACCATAAGAGCCAACTACACACTTCACAGCTCGCATCTGGTAGCCTGGCCCACACGAGGTAGTGCACTGGGTTCAAAGAGGGGGAAAAAAAGGAGTGGTGGGGGAACATTAGCAACAGTGAGCCAAAGAGAAAACTGAGGCAAGCAAAAAACAGACAGTTCATCTGAGCCAAAGGGCCAAAAAGCCAAAAAACAACTCCCACACACAAACAAATCAAAAAACTGTAACCCAGGCTCAGCAAATAAAAAGACTTGTATTACCAAACCACTCCTGTGACAAACATCTTAAGATCGAGACTTCTAGCGGATAAGAGTCTCAAAGATAAAATAAATGAGGAGCCTTTGCTCATATACATTGCACTTGTCTTTTTTCCACTGTAGCCAAGTCAGAGGGTACTACCCCACGCTCTCTTCTGCCTCACTGCCTCCAATGAAACAGGGTCAAACTTGTTTGGCGGCACCTTCAACTACCATTTGACAATGCTTCATTAAACAGCTTCAAATATACCTTAACGTGCGCACATCCTCTGATGGGGGGCAAAAAAATCTCTCACATTTTTGGGTGTTCAGTTCTCTGTGCACACGCACAAATGAGACTGAGCCTGCACACATAGACGCTATATACTGTATGCATAACCCTATATAATGCTTTTGTAGAAGAACACGCCTACCCAAATCATCCGTAGCTTTTGTATATTTATTTTGGCATGATGTGCTCTGTGTCTAAACAGGCAAGAGAAAAGGGGACAGTGCTAAATGACAAGCTTAGCTTATCCGTGTCCTCCCCTTGGTTTACATCTGGGGAGAATTTATCAGAGATCAACAGTAATTGTAAGAGTCAGCCTCTACGCTGCGCTGCTTCCATCAGCACGGGTAGACTTCTAAATTACCTATATATGAAAGCAGTGACTGTGGATCAAGATATGAGGAATAGCCTCTTAAATACCTTTGTGAAAACAAAACCAATTACATTTTTTTGAGACTCATATCAAGCACTGATGTACTGTGTACAATATAGTATTTTATGATTCAGATTATTTTATTCCATGGAGGTCAATGTGCCAATCAGTAATCTACGGTGCAATTTTCAGACATAAAACAAACAGAGTGATTTGCTGTTTCACCTGTTCTGGAATATAAATTGATTATTTATCATCACAAATTAAGTACCGTAATTTCTGGACTATTCAGCGCATCTGAATATAAGCCGCACCCACTGAATTTTTAAAAAATATGTATTTTGTCGATAAATAAGCCGCACATGTCTATAAGCCGCAGGTGCCTACCGGTACATTGAAACAAATGAACTTTACACAGGCTTTAACGAAACACGGCTTGGAACAAAAATAAATAGGCCTTTAAACGCCTTCAACTTGAAAGCTGCATCATATGCCTTTCTCCGTGTCTTTGCCATGATGAGGGTGACAAAATGACCGTAATCAGAATCGTGACCATTCATAATGTCCGCTGTTCATAATGTCCGCTGCTGAAGACATTCCAAGAACTAATAATGCAATTGAAGGTTGGCATAATGTTTTTAGAGGTTCATTTGGTACACTGAGTGAAACACCGAGAAATTTCGTAAAAAAGTTAATTACCGTAATGAATGGGAAGTTTGAGCGCGCTCGATTTACGTCACATTATGTGACGGTGCTCAGTGTTTTGTCGACATGAAGCTTGTGAAAGCGGGAAAAATCCATAAATTAGCCGCGTCATTGTATAAACCGCGAGGTTCAAAGTGTGGGAAAAAAGTAGCGGCTTATAGTCCGGAAATTACGGTAGGTATGCCTGTGAATTTGTCCTTCAGCTGTACCCTTACATCAGTACATTACTTCTTTCCCCACAAATGATTTTCTAAATCACAAATGATCCCTTTTTGACAACATTGAACAAGGTATATGCACTGTTGATAACACTCACCTGTCCCCAGGGTCCGACCTGCCAAGAGGCACACTCTTGTTGCTGGCACGTCTGCACCGACTCAGGTTTAGATGAGCCACAAAAGCGGTCGTCTAAACGGTCCTCACCAAACTGACACCACGTCTGACGGTGCTTATAGCCTTTCCCGCACGTAACGAGGCACTGAAAGGAAAATGTTTCTGGTTTTAGGGAGAGATATGTACAGTATACAACTCTAGCACTGGTTGTTACCAGCCATTGAGCCTGCTGGGATTCCATTTCATGACAGAGGAAGATCACCTGGTGTAGTGGAAAGCAGGATATGCAGATTACAAAATAAATAGCTGTTGGACCAAAAGACAGGCCCAGAGTGTCTATTTATGTGTGTGTACAGTGCATATGTATACAGTGCAGTGTAGGTGTTTGTATTTATCAGCACCACATGGGAGATCTGAAATATTCCTGGAATGCAGCCCAAAGCTTTGCAAGCTCCTCGCTCTACAATGTGTAAACTGTACAGCAGTTAAGTACAATCTTACCCTGCAATCAGCGATTTCCCAACACTCACTATAGTGGAAGGAGGGGAGTAACTTTCCCAAAGCAGAGACATGCACAATCAACACTGGGATTTTACATTTGACCCAGATCACTAGTGGCTTAAAACTACAGTGTTTACATTATTTCTCTTTACATTGACCAAACCCAGCTTCACTTCGCCAAGTCTTCCTCACAGATAACTGTATATGCACATGCCTCATGTAACTTTATGCCTTACCAGAAACTCACACATGATAAAGTCATTATTCCTCTCAAGATGTTTTTTCTATGCATTTGATTGAAAACTAAAGAAGGAATATTTGTACATAAACATAAGGTGTATTTGGTATAATCGCTTCAATCTACTATATGTGACCACTAAATGTTGGACGTGTCTTCCTCTGAGGGCAAAAAGAATATAATAAGAGATGAACTGACCTCAGACCAGTCGCCAGTCTTCCATTGTGGACAGAGGAATTCATTGCAGGGTTGGACGGTCATCTTGTCCCTTTGACTGCATTTGCTCTCATCGCCGCCAGCCTCAGCTGCCTTTCGACACACTGCCCCTCGACGGCGGGTGCCCCCACCACAGCTCTTGGAGCACTGTAGTACAAGCGTTTGAACATCAGCTTGTGTAAACACATATACACAACCCGTGATAAACTTTGACAAACATCTGGATTATGCTCTCACACAAACCCCACGTGTCCTACAACAATCTTACCTCTGTCCAAGGCGAGTACTCCCAGCCACCCGGGTTACAGTCTCCATGGCAACTTTCCTTGTCATCAGGTTTGCGCTGACCGTTACAGTAGCGGTCATCAACCTTCTGGGTTTTACCATCTGCACGGCTGATTTTGGCACAGTATATTTCCAGTGTACGATATCCCAGGCCGCACTGAGCTGTGCACTCACTCTTACGAGCCACATGCCACCTGCATCGAGGGTGATGGGGAAGATTCTTGTCACTATTTTTAAATGACCAAGTGAAGAAATAATTATTGATTAGTTAATTTTAAAGGCTGGTTGAACTGGTAATACGAACCTGAGTTCGCATTCAGTGTTACAGGGCTCAGTGATTACAGCAGGTCTAGCTGTACCGTGACACCTCTGGTCCGACACCACCACCCTGTCTGACTCTCTGCTACAGAGAATCTTCCGCTTGCGCTCTCCTATGAAGACATGATGACGCTGATAAGTTTGGACAGGAGGTACATATACTTAAAAAGTCAAACGTTTTTCTCATAATTCTTAAACACCAAAACAAATGTTGAAATACTGCACCCATGACAGTCTTTTTTGTAATACCTCCACCATTAACGGGCTATTTAGGCTTTTAAATAAATAACTGATTTTGCTCCCTTGGTATGTTGTTCTTTGATGAGAAAGACACACATATGCAAACATTCATGACTAGAGTTACAATCTAGGGTTTAATAACTTCATCCTCAAATTAAACTCCACGACCTGACCTCAGCTTCTGTAGGATCCTGCAAGAAGTTGTCTGAGTTGAAGATACAGCTCGCTCAAGTACAACATAGATCATCATAGGATCGCACTGACTACCAGCAGCAATGAAGGTGCACCCTGGCTCTTGTGTTGACATCTCTGCATTGAATCACAGTGCACCAACTGTACAGGAGAGAGATTTAAACCTCATGTGGCTGCAGGAAATAGATTCTCTATCAATACCTCATGTTACCAAGTTTTGCAGCTCAGTGCTATGGAGAGCTTTGTGTGCGGCAGACTGCCAGAAAAGCCGAATAAATTGGAAAATCAAAAAGGTGCTGAGGGCATTACATGTTTGCTGTTTATCTTGCTGTGTGAACTCATTGGTTTCTCTTTGGAATTTACTGTTCAAGTTCAAGCAGGGCAGTGTCAAAAGTGGAGAAAGAAATTCTCAGACAAAGTGTTTGAGTCATAACACATAACAGGTTTTCGAGTTTACCTGCGATCCGCCTCTGCCTGCCTACATACGCCGACATATCCAGGGTCATGTCAAAGAAGGTAATCTGACACCGCACACTATGAGGTCTTACTTTAATCACTTGTTCCAAACCTATATGCCTAGCATGAAGCCGTCAAGTTTAGCCAGACAATTCTCTCTTTCCTATGACTCCGGCTCAGCAGTTCCCACGTCTCTTCTCTCCGTCCCATCTCATCTTGACTCTCACAACCCCATTTATCATTGACCACTCCCATCACCTCACTGTGCCAACCCCTTGTGCCTCCCCCTCACCTTGGCACAGGCGGCTGCACTCCTGCCAGGGCCCATAGGCATCCCAGAAGAACTGCTGAGGTTTGTCTTCTATGGGGATGTTAAAGGAGTACCTGACATCTGGGTTGTAAAGGTTCCCCACAGACAGCACCTGGGGAGAATGCAGGCAATGTGCTATGCATTATAATACAATAAGATTATGAGTTTTAAACATCATAGATTTTCCACATCTTCTTAAGTAAAAGTTACAACTTTTGGAGGTCAAGCCTGTAGAAGTATTTAAGTTCCTGCATTCAAAATATATTTTAAGTGGCATACGTTTCACTCATGCCACTGCTTCTAAATTAGTCTAGCTGTGTATCTCCTGCATGGCATACTAAGCCATCAGGATAAGGACAATTTACCTGGACAATGATCTCCTCCTCGATGCGCTCAGTACAGTTGATCCTCTCAATGACATGGTCAGAGCCGCTGTACTCGATGACGGCATTTCCTACTTTGATTTCCCTTTTGAACATGCTGACCACAAACTCTCCATTAAGCAGGAACTCTCCACGGCTATTTGATATGGCTGCAGAGAGAGAGAAAAACACTTACTGTGTTTGATCCCACTGAGACAGAGAGCCAGAATGAGCAGTATTCGATGTGAAATGTTTTTGTGAAAATGGTCGCTTGTTATGAGACGAACAAGCTAAAGTAAACGAAGCAATAACTAGTTTGTGCATGTGACAGAGTAGCTTAGCAACACTGTGGCTGACGATTTCATTTACAGTAAGACACATGCAGTAGGCAGCAGTAAAGTCTTATTGTGGTAAAATAATCCTCTGTTGCTGGAGAAGTCCCATCCAGGGGCATCCTGTTCTGTTCATCAGCCAGTCTGCTGCACTCATTCACTCTAATGCGATTATGGAGCTAATTTCCTGCCTTTACTTTCCTCGCCATTTCACACATTACCCTAATATGACCGTGGAGAGCGGCCCTCATTCTGGAAAAATCGTTTCCACTTTGGGCCCCTAATGACTGTGCCCATACACAAACACATATAAATGCACATACATACATGCATGCACACACACACACACACACCCACCCACACACAGTGTACTGTAAACTATGTTCAGAAGTTTACATGTTGACAAATAAATCAAGCATACGGGAAAATAAACAAACACACACACGATCAGCAATATGCAAACACACGGACGACACAGAGTACAGACACACCTTAGTTGACCTCGAAGGAATGGTAGCCACAGGGCAATCTAAGCTCAAGTATAAGCACGCTCATGCCAACAAGACATGTACACTAATAGCTGACAAAGCAGCCATATACAGACAGACAGGCATATGGTACAGAAAGGCACACATGTACAGAACCAAAGAAAATACGCACCTGCACACAAACATAAGATACAACTCAACCTATAAACCAACTGACCTTGCTGGAATGGCACCCAGAGGCCTAGTTCTGGCTCATTAACGTGTTAGCATGCACACTATATGCCAGCTCCTTGGGTTTGTAGTATATTGACTTTACACTAAAAGCTCAACATCATTCACATAGACAGGCAAGCAGAGACAAAACATGATGGCTTTACACAGCATTTTGCATTAGAAATGTATTTATGGAAATACAATAAAAACATAAACAGCAGTTTCTTTTAAACAAAGTGTTGGATGTCTTACCGAGGTAGTTGTCATCCTCCGGTTTCCCTGAGTAGCTGTGTTGACGCACATCTACATTTGTTGCACCACTGGGTATTCGTACTACTTCATTATAGCCTGCAATTAGCATGAGCATTGTGTTCAGATCATTAGTACACTCTAGTTCTGTGCCTATTCTAACAAGTGAGACCCACTCTCAGTGACAACTAAGCGCATGTAAATATGTGTTTAAGCAATACAACAAGAGCTGCTGTCTTTTATACTCGATGAAAGAAAAATGATAGTGTAATAAAAGAGGTTATAGCTCACCATAGTGGACGATGTTGAAGGTGCCTGCCACAGTTTTGCAGGAAGAGTTGTCCCCTCCGCACACGCCACACTTGTCCCTCCTGGCTTTAGAGTTCAATACATGGTCACAGCCTGCTTGCTGCTCAGTAAAGGAGGTAGAAGGACGGGATGTATAAAATATTAAATATGAAATAAGACAATGCCAGGAGTAATTTAAATGGTAATAGTAGGAAAGGGAAAAAGAGGGAAAGTGGAAGAGAAGTTTGAAAAGCAGATGAAGGATAAATAGGAGATGGAGGAGAAGGATGTGTAGACAACAGTATATGACAATGCGCAGGTAGGATGCAAAAACAAAAAAGTCAGACTGATTTTTCAAAACAAAGTAAAAAGACTTTAGCTAACACTCTTTAATTCCAGTTTCTTGGCAAAAGTTCAATTATGTAATATTAACTTGTCAGATAAATGGCCTTCTACTTAGCAATTATTTCTTGATGAAATAATGATCATGAAAGAAACATTTAAACCCAGTGACCCTTAAAATAGTTACATAAGAAAGTATTAAGTTATAGCCATATCGCTGACACCCATCTGAAATTAATTTCTTTCAAATCACCACACTAGAAATGGCATGGGCTCTGCTTGTACATTTTTGATTGCAGATTAAGAGCAGCGCGGATCAAAATCAACTTGCTAGAGCCAGGAAGGCAACTTACTGAACCACAACCTAACCAAAACACTGAGTGTGGTTTCCAGTTTAACCAGAGCAACCTGCTGCTTATTTCAAGAAGCATCTTGATGCGTATGGTATGTTAGTAATCAAGTTTTCAAACAAAAAAAATCTTTCTGACACAGGTTTGATACAATAAACACAGTCTAGTTTGGCAATGGATTGAAATGCTATTTTGAAAAAAGCCTCACCCTGCACAGGCCCTGGACACAGATGTCGTTGGTATCGGGTCCGCACGGCGTGCCATCAATGACCCTGTCCCTGAGCTGATAGTAGGCCGTGCTGCCTGCAACCCTGCAGAACAGCTTACACCTGTCCTTCATCAGGACTGAAAGGAAGCAAGACAGAGACAAACACTTAATGCAAATAAATATTAATGTCAAAATTACATTATGCGTCTATTGTGCACAGGTGAAAGAGGGTTGACAAAAGGCACAAGCAGGATGCCAGTGACTGAAAAAAAGATTCTCACTTCCGCTGTACTTGGGTACCCAGCGAACATTTGGAGGTAGACCGTTGATGTTGAAGTGCCTGCCATCGAAAGATGCACATTGCTCCTCCCTGAAGTCCTTCTTCTGCTTGGAGCAGGGCTCAGAATTACAGGAACGAAACTTCATTCTGCGACCTACACAATACATTCCTCCATTCCTGGGCCTGGAAACAAGATTGAGGAAGATTTTTTGTTTTAATTTAGTCAATATTTTAAGTGCTTTAGTAAGCATCATTCCCCTACAGATTCAAACATTCATCTTGCTGCCCAGTCTCCTTTTCACCCCATCACTCACCTAGAGTATGCCACTGGCATTGTTTTCAGGTTCAAACTCATTCTCGTCATGCCCCATTCTTTTCTATCTGTCCATTAAACTAGGATGAAAGGCAACATTCAAAGAAACCCGAGTGATCTCTCTATTTACCGGAAAACAACGCTGTAAGATCTGCCATCAGAGGGCCTGACTTGATGAACACTAGCTATGAAAAGAATTCCCTTATCTATGGAACATTGACTTTGGCAGCTAAGATGGAGAAAAGGTCCACTAGGCATGCATGACTACAAAAAGAGGGACTGCTCACACGGGTCGGTTGCATTCGCGAACAGCAATCTTGATGCCCCCGCCGCATGTCCGAGAACAGGTACCGAAAGGGCTCCAAACTCCCCATGCCCCCTCCACAGGTGCGGCGTCATGCTCTTTGGCTATGCATAGCCCGTGTTTGCAGTGCTGCAATGACAGAGAAACGAAAAGAAAAAAGTCAGGTGAATGAAGAGAGAAAGAGTAGGAGCAGAGAGAGTGAATGGGGTAAGGAAAAGGAAAAATAAGAGTACAACAGAGAAAAAGACAAAGAGGGTGAAGGAACAGACAGAGTGAGCATATGACATCTTATCCATGGAACAGGCAACACATCTATCTGCTCTCCCGGGCTTTGATGCTAATCTGGGAGAAATCACACAGTGAAGCAAATGGAAAAAATCTAAACTGAAAAAGATATTTCACGGCAGGGTCTGGCTGGACAGAAGACAAGAAAATGTCACGCAAATAGTCAATAAATATATCTCAGCTCATAACAGCAGGATAATCTTACACTGTTCAACAAACAGACTCCATCTTAAGTGTTTAGTCTGGTGACTGCATGGCATGGGATGAGAGGTTGGTGTAAACATGAAAAGGTTTAAACATGTGTATGCGTCTTTGGACTTCATGTCGCTTTCATGTTCTCTTAGTCTTAGTGGCAGGAAGCGAGGGGTTAGTGAGAAAGTCCTAATTAAAAGCTACACTAAGAGAGTGGCCTAGAAAGAAACCTCCATCATTTACAACTTCACGCCACCCACTTACATGCCAGCCATGTTCAATTACTAGAGTTTACACGTGTCAATAGTCAATTTCTTTTTTCTTCAGCTGTTTGGAAACTTGTTTTTCTTTTGCCATTTTGCACTCTGAATTAAAAAGGTCTGTGAACAATTGTATGGGCATGTGTCACTGGAAAGTTGTAAGATCAAAACGAGGAAATGTGGTGAGGATTATCAGATCATTACCCAAAACCATATGAGTATTAAACTATAATGTATTGGATAAAAATATGGCAATCCCGTTGTGTTAAACCACTTCACCCAATTTTCCATTTGCACGTTCACCCCAAACTTTTAAAATAAAATGCAGTTTGAATTCTTACTTCTTGCTCCTGACACTTTTTTTATTATCAAAAAAAGAATGTCTTGTTTTCCACATTCCACTTTACACTTACCTTTCCCGGAGAGCATTCAGTGCCGTCTGCCCAAGGCATGTGCTGGGTCCTGCAGCCCCGCTGGGCACCCTCTGGACTGGTGCACCACAGCCTCCGACACTGGGTCTGAGAAAACACACACACACACACAACAAAACGCAAATAGTGTTAACTTTGAGATAAAAAAAAAAAAAAGTTAAGACAATCAGAAAAAGACAGGGCACATAAATGTCATGTTAATAACCTTACTGTAGACAATGTATGGGCAGATATCCAATTTATCGCACATGTCAGAAGATAACTCCATACGGTAAGAAAACATGAGCCAAGAAAACTTTTGAGGGCATCACATGTATTTTGGAGACATTTCTGCAGTATTCATTGATTCAACAAGACAAATAAACAGTATATGGATGATTCGATCCTGATTCCAACTTTTCTCATATTCATGTTTTAAGGAGTTAACAGAAATCATGTGTTGATATATCATGTCTTGTATATTAATTATATTTGGTTTTGTTTGCTTATGTTTGTCATCTCAGAAAGAGCTATCAGTATGTTGTTAAACACAGCGAGTGACTTTAAAGGCTTCAAATTCAGCCGAGAACCCCTGCAGCACATGATCATAACACAAGAGGCTTCACTCAAAGACCCAAATATGCAACATGATTAGATTTGCACACTGACTCCACTTACCATATATGGGCACACCTGCGTCCCCTGCCCAAATATCAATTCACACTGTTTATTGACATTGTATATCCGCCCAGGCAGCTGCTGCGAGAGACTGTACGGTCTAGAAACGGGCTCGTCGAGCAAGCACTCACCATATCCTGTGCTATTAAGAAATAAAAATAAAATGACTTAAAGAAAAAAAGAGAAAAACAAGAAACACAAACAGACAGAAAACACACTCAGTACAGTCAGAGAGGTCATTTTTCTGTACATATAGAACTCCTACTGTACACACAGCCTGCTCAGTATCTTGACAGGTTTCTGTTTATATTCAGTCCGCTACATGTAATGGTGGGGATCTCAAGAGTTTGGGATGCAGGGAGAACTTTGGATAGTTGGGGGTATGGAAAGGGATTTTGGATAGGTGCCAGATACTATCCCAATTACTCTTTCCTACAGTAGGAGTTTCCTGGTCTTTCTCAACAACTTGAGGAGCATTTGGAAGAGAAGAGACTAGAGGCTGCAACAGCCCTGAGAAATGATGACTGTTTATTTGCATTTAAGCCTAAAAATGTGGCTGTTGCTGCCAAAATTGGGAGAAAAAACGGCATACAGTATGAATACACTGCAATCTTTTCTGTTTGTGTAAGGGTTGTATATATAAGGAAACATATGTATGAAATCTCTGTGATACAGTTTTATAAATACGGCATCTTTAAATGATATTCGGCCAGAACTTTTAAATAAAAATGTATTCTCAGCAGAAACGGTAGAAAAACATAAGCTACATTATCCCCATGCATGTTTGGAACAACCCTGAAGAAAAGAGAATGACATACTCAAGGAACTCTGTGATGTACTTCTTGCTACACTTGGACCACATCCAAGGGTTTGTGTTGTAGTTAAGAGTGGGAGCCATCACATGTTGCTGAATTTTAACTCCATCCTCCTTACACTTGTTACTGTCGTCATGAGGCATGTTGAACCTAGCAGAGAGAAAACAGACAAACATCTTCAGGAATCATAAAATATATCACATTAAACCAGAGAAATCATTTCCTTCTTCTAGTAATAATTCTGCTGGTTGTAGTTTATATCGAGTAGATGCACCGCTCTGTAAGACCAACTGTTTAATAAACTGTTTGATCAATTTAAAAAAAGAAAAGTCAGTATTAAAGGTGGTGAAGGACTCTATATATTGCTTCTGACTGGAAAGTTTCAATATGTTTCGTAAACCAACATAGACAAGACTCCAATTGAAAAATGGTAGTTTTTCTGTGCCTCAGTGCGTTTCATCTGTTCGCGTACATGTTTTAAATCCAAACATTGATTCTATATTTCCTCTGTCACTGTGATATTGACTTTGGGAAACCCGTTAATGGCTGAAGCTGTAACTAATACAGAGCATTTGTATTTCCTGCACGTGGGGTGTTTGGAATCAAACCAGCACCATATTGAATTATATGAACACTGGACAAGAGACATAGCAGAAAAATGTAGATGTGAAAATCAGTGCACAGTGAGTATAAGAGAAACAATCAAACTCCTGGAGGGTGAACAAATAAGATCCTGGTTGTTGGTGGTGGACAGGTACAGCACCGCAGTGCCAGCAGCCCTCCCTCTGAGCTACTCAGCTCCCCACCTGACAGGTACCATATAACACTGAGCTCTAGGGCTAAGTAGCCGTCAAGCATGTTGTCACCACTTGATGCGGATAAACGTAGAATTGAACAATCCCACCTTTTGTTTAGTGGTTAGAAGGAGCATTTGTTAGAGATGATGAGGGCTGTTAAGGTCCGTAACAGTCTCCACTGTAGAAGGTTAACCCCAGCTCTGGCTGACTCAGGACGTTGGACAATGCTGAGTGCTAAAGGGCAGGTTTTACTTAAATTCTGAGAATCCAATTTCTCTTTCGTCTCAAAATGAAAGGCAGGCAAAATTGGGAGGTAAGAAACACACCAAAGCATCTGAAAATACTGGGAAAAGAAAAAGGAATGTTCTGCTGCTGTGTTGTCCAAATATGCAAGATTCCTTGATCCCCATCTGCTGGTAAAGCAAGCATGGATTCCTAGAAAGACTTTTGAAGCTCTACCAATGCCTCCTTGAAGCCAACATTTTCACTAACTAGGAGTAATCACAGTACTTGACAACAATCAGTGGAAACATGCTGTTCTTACACATGGCCAAGTTCATGGGCGATGGTGAATGCAGTGCTGAGTCCATTGTCTTCGCTGATGCTGCAACTCCTGTATGGATCACACACTGTCCCCAACTCTGCAAGTCCTTAAAAAGAAGACAAAAAAGAAGAGACTCACATCAGTTTTCTTAATTTTCCATCGTGATCATACCACCATCAACTTGTGAAGTATATATATATATATATTAGTTTATGGTTGTAAGCCTATCAGCACATTTAAAAACAAATCCACGCACCTAAGGTGTCACACTTATCCCTTGCTCTGCAAATGTCCTGCCTGTGGTAAAGACACAGATAATGGGTCATGGTCAGTGGCACTGCACAAAAGAACACTTCCTCAACCTTATGTAGATTCATTTTGAAAGAGCAGTTCCATTCATCAGGCATCTGGACCCCATTTGATCTATGCCATTGATGCAGCTGATTCTCCAAGATGTATACTTTTGACTTTGTATGCGGTTGTTTGAAAGACATACAAACCCGTTCACAGTATATACTGTTGGCTACAAATCATTTGATAAATTTATATATTTCTTGCACCTGGTGATCAGGATGGCAGTGTCGTGATGGGAATGGTGGTTATCATCCAGGATGTTTTGGCTCTGCTGCCAAATGCAGAAGTTCTTTAAAGTAGTCTGTGCATTAAATGAAATGACTGGACCGTCCTGGGAACATACAGAGAGACATAATCAAAAGGTACAATTTAATTTATAAGTATGTACACCACATACTGGTTGTAAATGTGCAAGTCTGGAGATTAAAACTAATTTAGCAGTCTTACCAGCTCGTTGTTTATTATGACTAACTTTACAATCACAATGTTTATCAGGTTGCCAATGCTGGGGTCCTTGTAGATGGAAGATACCTGAATAGAGGAAACAAAAAATTTGCTCAATACTATGAAAACATTTTCAAGATGTAACTAGTTTTAATATTAGGATCAATATGTTACATATTTTCATTAACTTAACCCAGGTCAAATGTGACACAGTATATTAACTGGTAACTCTATCATGGGCTGCCTTCCTGCAGTTTCAAGCAAGTACCGGGGAATTTGGTTGATTTGAAGATCAAGTTGATTCCCCTGTGGAGAAGGCAAGCTTTGCCAAGAACAGAATATAGGTCATTTCAGCCTCCCCCTGAGGACTGTCAGCCCCAGATGCCTGCGGAAACTAGTATTTGAAGTGGCCAAGAGTATGTGGTCTATGTGACATACCTGAGCTTATTTTTAACGTTCATCAAAGCTGTCAGGCAAGCTCTACCTCAAGTTGCCCTCTCTTCCTCCAGGCTGTTTGAAAGTGGTGTTTACCCCTGCCCTAGGCTGCCCTTTTCCCTCCAATGGCCCTCCTCTAAAGGCTGACTGACTGACTTGCAGCACAGCAGAACAGGTACATACATTTAGTGCACAAATGTGCACACATGTACTGTCTGGCCACAAATGTGCAGAAACATAAACACACTTCTATCTCCAAGCCAACCACCTCCACCAACCCGACATTATCTACTAGCAGCCATGAAAATGTAGCAGAACTTACTATGGACATTAATGTGAGTATGTAGTGCTGTAGGTTGCTGCCGTGATGCTCCACCATTTTGCTGTCGGCCACCAGCATGACTTCAACGAAGCGCGGGTAGGAGAGGAAGCGCTTTGATCTCTTGTGAGGTCCTGAGTCACCGCTGCTATCATTTGATGGTCTAGCGCTAGCACTGCCGCTCGCCAATCTGAGCAAAGCGTCGCTGGTCAGGCCGGCACTCAGTGCCTCCACGTCATTGAATATACCAGCGCTGACCACCGGGGCTGCATTGGACACACTGGTAACCCCAGCCACTGCCCCTCTCTTAAGCTTGTGTCTCTTATGTCTGTGTTTGTGTCCTAGAGAGAGAAGAAATGGAGCATTTGTAAATATACAAAGTTTGAGGGATGAGGGGAAATACATTCAGTCAGAAAAACAGACAAGGTATGAATCAATGTGGGTCACGACAATGTGTTTACAATTAAGCTAAAGTGGTAGTTTAGGTCTTTAAAAGGTGGAGATAAATGAGGCAAGTTGACTGTCTGGAAAATGGGTATTGTTAAAATATGTTGCTGCCTTTTTCTCCCTTTTGTTTATTGTTGCTCAAAGAGTGGGTTGACAAATGAACACTGCCTGGAATGCCTTTTTTCTCTCTCCCTCCTCTTTCAGAAGAGGGGAGAGAAGAGGGCAAAGAGTTCAGACTAGGTAAACCTGGCACCCAGCCACAAAAATGGAGCACAAACTGCAGTGCACACACCAAAAGAAGGCAGTTCAACAACTAGGCAGCAAAACTTCATAATACTAAGGGGAATTAATTTGGATTTTAATCACGGCATGGCAACAAAACTGCTGAATGCCAGTCTTTTTTTGTTTTCTCATCACATGCAGATCACCCTTTCTGGACCACCAGCAATGCATCACCACTTAAATAACAGTGAACTCCACCATATTATTGGATCTGCTTTCAGTGTACATGATTTATGATCAAGAAAGAACAATTTGCTCTACTTCAAAACCTACAAGTAACAATGGATCTTTGTACACAGGTGAATCATTTTTGGCCAAAAGTGTCTCTCAGTCAAATTTATGTTCATTCAGGCTATGATATCACACACATACACAAACATCTTGTATTACAGAGTGGACAAAAAAAGAAACACACACAGAATACAAAAGTACAAGAGCACACACAAAAACATTTACATACACAGTGAAAACAAACATCTGCAGAAAGATGTCCAGAAGACAAAGAGAAAATATTTCCAGATTTGTTTTCTTAGTTTTGATCATTTGACAGTTTTAAGTGGCATGGCTTTTTTACCATACAATGTACACTGCATGTTCATGGCAGTGGGTCTACCCAACTTTCTTATCAAAGAGGAGGAGGAAGTACAAGAGTCAACAGGAAGTTCAGCCAGTAAACTGAGATGGGATGATACAAGGGTGAACTTACAAATGATTTTTCCTGTGTGAGAGTTGGAAAGCTTCCTTACTACTGTGGAGCTGTAGGTGCTGCACTGTGCAGGCTAAGACATGATACTGTATGTCAGCCTCAAACCATACTTCCACTTTTATTCCATCATACACTTCTATTTGAAAAATGGCCATATCACATAGAGCCATTTCATTACCATATCACAATAGATAGTACAGAACAATGAAATGGTTAAAACTATTACACTGTTCAATCAATTACAATTTTTCATTTCTTCCTTTCCTCAATATTTCTATTTTTCTGAGATTTTACAGTGAAGTATCCAGCTCTGCAGAGCCTTTTTCTTATTTTTAATCTTTGCGTTTCAAAATTGACGTCAATATCCAGACACACTCAAAAGGTTTTCCTTGTATTAACCAGATATGATTCCATAGTACCATGCAACAATTACTCTAATAGCTCAATACGCACAGTTACTATTGCATAATTGGTTCCTGTTACAACTGATAGGGGAGACTTTGGGGGTAAAACAATGATGACGTCTGCGGGAACCGTTTAAAGGTCACATAATGAATGGACATACAGACACACGAAATGGCAAATTCTACTCACAATCCACAAGTATCCCATGAAAACACTTGCAAGTACAGGAGCCAACCACATACACACCCCATATAGCCCTTGGGAGGTCGATGCTCAGAAGCAGCAGTGTGCTGGTTAGCTAGAAAGGGGACACTGGGTGACGGTTCATTGGAGAACATATTTAAGTCAGCTGATTGGCCACTTCAGTGGTGAGGTCTGAAGCAACACTGTTACTGTACTTGTGTTTGCAAGTCTATGTGTAGAGGCACTAAGGTGTGTACAGTATGAAGGCTGTTTATGTTGTCAAACTCTAATGTGTAAATTGCATGCATGCATACCTATCATGTAGTTAGAAATACCTGAAGTGTCACAAGCTGAGTTCTCCCCAGATGTCTGTTTCTTGGGTGCACTCTTCTTGTAAACAATATGAGGTTTTGTGTGTTCCTCTTCATAGTGTTCTCCTTGATAGCTGTGTAGGGGCTCCACAAAATACTCCCCTTCTGGAGACCTGAAAGTGCCAAGCTGGATGGCAGAAAAAATGCAAACCAGTTAGTCTCCATCCATCCATTTTCTGTAAATTCTTATTCCTTTATAGCAGCAACATATGCAAACATGGGGATAATTTGCAAAATGTACACAGACAGGACTAAGGGGAATATACTGTATAGTTCAAAGATATTTCTGCAAATTGGTGAGCTGCCGTACCACTCTAATGCAATGTATGTTTTACTTTCAAAATAGTTATAGCAAGCAACAGCTGAATGTGGCTCATTTACTATTCATTAGAAAAAATAAGCAAAGCAGAGATCTGACGGCTTCAATAAAAAAGTGAACTAAGTGAATTTGCATGCATGTAAGAATGGTCTCAAAGCAGGAGGAAAGGCATAATAGTGAAACCTGTGATGTGTATCAGGGAGAACAGTGAAATTGTATGTTCTTGGCAAGCTTGCTGAAAGCCCTCTTAAATGTATTTCACACGGCACGTTTAGTGTGACTGGCTAACTTGGAGGTCTATGATGTTCCAGATAAGGTACATACAAACCCAAGCAAATTCCGCTTCATTGGCTGTGGAGAATACTCATGACTGGCCTGCGGGCTGATACAACTTTTGCAAAAGTCATATTTGTAATCCCCGATTCCCCTGCATGTGCAAAATGTGCAGCGGGGTGGATTGGTCTTCAGCGCTGAGACGCTTACTTTCTTCCTTACATTCCCTTGAGCAAGACACTATTCCCATTACTACACTAGGACCTGCACGTTGATCAACATGGGGAGTTGGCAATGCAAAAGATAATCTCCTACAAGATTCCCTGCAAGAATCACATTATTTTAGGATGCAGAGAATGTGTGGCTATCAGCGGTATTGCCTTTTATAACAAATGTGCCTCAGAGGTCTTGAATACATTTTAAGATATGCTCCATAAATGTCAGCTCAAATCCCTAAAGCTCTCTGCAGAGTAGAGCATTCATAACATGTTTTGATTTGTCATTTGGGAAGACATTGACCTTTTACTCACATGCATCTGTCACCTCACTGAGGCTTTTTTTTGTGCACTTTAGCTCCACTCTAAAACGCATGCCTGGGAGGGGGACCAATTTGTGATGACGTCGGTACCACCCGTACTCCCGCTGTACTAGCGTGCGTAAAGACGTCACCGACAACCGGGAGACCAGAAAGAGGCATGGAAGTAAGATTTAGAGCAGACTTTTCATAAACGTTGACTATAGACAATGGACTCGGGACTCTCGGAAGTCAGCACAGTTATTCGCTATTTTGAGAGTCATTTAGTCTTTGAAAGCCCCCACAACAGGATCCTACTACAAATTAAAGCTTTAAAAAAAAAAAAAAAAAAAAAAAAAAGGCATGCAGTCTCAAATAGTTTTTCTAAATCAGCTTCACTTAATTGTGACAAAAATATACATAGAACTTTTTAATCTTTACTGGGATATGCGCAGTTTTGAATTATTTACAAACATGTTTTAAAGCCCAATAATGTATGACTGTTTAAGTTATATATTTGCACGATCAATACATTTTTTTTTTTTTTTTTTAAAAAGCAGGTTGCGCACAAAGTTTGCACTGACAATGTGTTTACAATTTTTTCCCCCCAGAGCCAATGGTGAGGCAGCTTTACAAGTCTTGCAATAATGACCCCTAAATACCCATGGTGGAAAAGTAAAACACCCGGTCGTAAAGTCATCACATGCACGACGAGTCTAACCGTTCGTAAAAACTCACCAGTCCGGAGCACAAACTGATGACCGCGGCGTGTTCCGCTTCTGCATTTACAAGTCCTTTATAGAAGCAATGCCTTAACTCCGTGTCCTCCTCCTCCACCTCCCCATCTGTTTCAAAATCCGTTATGTTATCTCCTCGGGGCACTCCAAGTACTGTCACAGTGTAGAGAGGTGCGATAAATCCCGAATCCAGCGTGAGGTTGAGGTGATAATGCTGTCCAAAAGCAGATATCCTGTAATGGATATTTGGCGAGGCCCACTGATCCGTAGTGTTGCCGGTGCTCTCGTCCAAACTTCGCCGTTTCCTCTTGAAGTGCACACTAGTTGGAAAATTGGCTTCACCGGCTTCATTCACTCGCACCGGTGTTACAATCTCATAAGCGCCGATCTCCTCTTTTACTGGGGAATAAAGGCAGAAGAATAACAATGCAATTGAGGATTAAGTAGCAGTCCAATAGCATCAGTACAAATCAAAAGAGCCCAGATGTGTTAATCGATGGATTATGATGCACATATCAATGTATTCTTTCTGGAAAAACATGTTGCTTTACACCATTGTAAGGAAATGATAATCAGTCAGTGAACTTTAGGTATCTAGAAAGCGCTGCAAGTCATGTGCTTGGCTGAATTCAAAACTCATTCATTCTCTGCCCTCAGTTTTAGAAAATAACTCCATGGAGGGAAAATGCGGGGGTTGTCAGAGCGGCATACTTTACCTGTGCTTGAATTCAAAAGCAATTTCCCCGTAGAAGCGACTACATTCAAGAAATCAGGGAATAGTAGGAACCCCAAGCCCCAGAAGAGCACATGCATGATTGTCCACGTTCAGAGGAGAGCGGCAGCCTGTATTCCTGTAGTAATACTGTATTCCTCCGGTCACTCCGGACTTTCCGCCTCCGGTCCGCCTGCCACATCCAATTTTATTATCCTCGACTCTTGAGTAGATGGTCTCTGGCCGGTGAAGTACACTGCTGGGAGTTGAGCGCTTCGCGGATTCCCTGGCGAACATGCATACTGCAGAGGGGTGGGCTGCTCAAACAGTCAACTGCGATGGGCTCTGCTGCAAGCCTGTGCACCAGCTTTCTCCCCAGCTAGGGGCGGGATCAGCAAGGCAAGGTACACGGGTGCTACAGTGAAGCCACTCCCGTTATATACTGTAGTAACAAAAGTGGTCACAACATATGTCCACTTTGGATGAGGAGATATGATCAGTGACTTCACAAGTCGTTGTTCACAAGTCTTTTGGGGGCTGTTGTGAACAACTTTAAGTTAAAACCAGCCTATACATGATCCACACTCAGGGCCCCCAGTGACCATTAGGTGCCTCAACTGACTTCATGAAGTATATTTATGGGGTGATTAATTTGTAAATTTCCACTATTATACAAATGCTGACATTATAGGCATGGGATGATATGAACGTTTCATGTCACAAATATCCTGGACAAAATAATTGCAATTCACCTTGTTATCTTGATAATCTTAAAAATATGCTTAAAACTCTTAAAATGGCACTAAAACATACTTGAACCGTTTGACCTTACATTTAGTTAAGAAACTAGTGTTTTTTATTGCATCACATATAGGACATACATCTTTTTTAGGTGAACATCCTTTTCAGTGAAAAAAAAAAAATTAATAAAAAATGGCAACATTGTGTGAGTCGGTTCTTTCTTAAATTTTGTATTTTTAAAATAAGGCTCTAATTTACACTTTTTTTTACCATAGTGAGCTAAACAGGTTCTTCAAGTCACTCGATGTATAGGATAATAACGATTATCCCGATAAACGAAATTCGCCACAATCAACTTATTGGGAGTGTTTTTATCGCAATCATTTATAAAATCCTATATCGTCCCATCCTTACTCGCGTACTTTGAATAGCTTTGGGTTAATCAGGTTTTAGAGGGGTGGGCAGTTGCACAGTGTGCAGAGCAGATCGGTGACAGTGAGGTGGGGCCCATATAGGAAATGCCTGCCCTGGGGCCACAAGCGAGATAATCTGGGCATGGCTGTATACTTAGAAGTTCATGGGATCACAGAGTGACAAAATGCAAACTGGCAAGCAGCGTAGCCATATACAGTAGTGATTTGAGGTCTTAAGTAGGTGCTGGAAAAGGTATTGTGTAGGGATAATGGTAATGGTTTTATGAGCTATAGTCTCCTTAGCAGAACAATGCTACAGGCTGTATGGAAGCCTTTGTAGGTGCCTTTGTTATGTGGAGGATCAAAGAGTGGGGTATCCAGTCTGCCTCCTACCCCATTCATGCAACCCCCCCCACCCCCCACATGCACATAGAGCTACACACAGAATACACAACATGTACTTTTCCTAATGTATTTCAAATAGGCATAGAGCCAGAGCAATAAATTGTCTCTTAGCTCATCACAGACATATCACTGTAAATGTTGTCCGATAAGTAACAGGACAGAAATATGTTTGAGGTAGTTTAGGAACAGTGTAATCATTACATAGTTTGTCCACCAGAGACCACTGAAAAGTTTATTTTTTAACTGCAAAATTATCTTCTTAGAAAACCTTGTTGTATCAGTTATTAAAACATGTATATACATTAAATAGGACACTGTTTATGTATAAAAAAAATGTTTTAAAATATATATATATATATATTCATTTATTGAGTATTGGCCAATTCATAATTATCAGATTTTTTAAAACCCAACAATAAAATCAACCTTACATACCAAAGCACAATGGAAATATGACTTAGGCTATCTAATGGAGTTATGTACTAGAATATAGAATATTAGCCCTTTTTCACAGCAGAAAAAGCACAGTTGCAACTAGCACTATTAACAACAGCTCTATTCCAATTAAGTACACCAGTAAGCCAGGCTATTGAGGGAGCATGCACAATACCTGCCACCAATTAGTGTTATTAATTGCATCTGTGCTTTTCCTGCTTTTACCTGTTACATAACCTGATTATATGAGCTCTACTTTTGCAACACCTGTTTCTTGATGGATGCATACTGTTCGAAAATAAAAATTACATTATATATTTCAAGAGTGTAGGTCAATATATCCTATTTGATATTTTGTAAATATATATATATATATATATATATATATATATATTAAAGTACAGTCAAATAAAGATACAATAAAAATAACCACCTCAATTAATCAAATATCTAACATAGTGCTATATGGTGATTTCCGAAGATTTCAGTTCAATAATTAATGTCATAGCTTTGGTATAACTGAGCTAGAACCATAAGCTAACCCTTAAACTAGAACCACTTACTGTGTTTACATGGGATACATTGGTTCGTTTTTATCCTTGAAACCTTTTCTGGTGTAAAAGTTAGAGTTAAAAGATATGGATAAAAAAACGTTTGAAGTCAAGCCCTCTTAGCTCTGATACTCACAGGCAGATTGAATCTGAATGTTAGCATCTGTTTGGGCGAGCAGCTTTCCAACATGACAGCTCACACTTCTTGACCAGTTAAAAGATGACTCTGTCTTGTCCATTTCTGCAATAGCATTAAGATGTTGGGAGGGCAAAGCAATTCAATACATACCAACAGAACATTCGTGTTGGTTAAACTGGGCTTAATAACACATTTTAGGAATGACTTTTTAGACGAACACACACACAGTGTTAACGTTAGCCTAGCAACATTAAAGTTACAACGTAGCTAGCTAACGTTAGAGCTGATACAAGACAATCATAACGTTACTGTATCGCACAATACAAACATTTCAGTCACTCAGTTGTTACAGGAGGAACACAATATAACAACAATAATTACTCACCAGAAGGTCGCTAGTCTTCTTAGTGACTTATAATTATATACAGGTGTACAGAAATAAATACATGACTGACAGACAAGAGGTGCGCGAGTCCTATTGATGTACCCGGATGTACGAATCACAACAGATGTCGCGGTATTTTGACTTTCGTTCAGCACTTTTGCGGTCAGTGCTGCCACTAGTGGCCGGCAGCTACATTGCAACAGTCCATGCTCCTACATATCTACAATTTAGAACTAATTTTACAGTTTCAAGTCTTTACATTCCCGTAGTTCAGTCTACAGCAGTTAAAACATTTAGCTACTCACCACTAGTGGACAAACACTTATTATTACAATTATTGAACAATAGGCAATTTCTTCAGCTCAAACTCAACAGAAGACACCTATGCAGACATATCTATTGTGTAATGCTATAATAGTACAAGGCAGCAGGTTGCTAAGTGGTTAATGGAAGCCACACTTCAATAAGTATAAGTGGGCCTATAAATGTGAATGGATGCAATGTTAAAACAATGAGATCACGCCATGGTCAACACACATTACGAGTAGGCTAATATACTGAAGATAAGATTTGGCCTGTTCCCTAACTCACAGTCTGAAAAATTAAGAAAACATTGCTTACCAAAGGTAGACTTAATCTTAGCAGCACATAACCAAAACATAACCAAAATCAACACATCAACTATAATACATTATCTAGAAATAAGTGTCTGGATTTTATACATCATAAGACTTATTTTGGATTTGTTAGGATTTCCTAATAAGTAAAACTACTTTTTAACTTTTCCAGTAAAACAAGCTTCTCGTTTTTTTTTATATACATATTATTTAGAAAATTGTCTTGACATATGTGTCAGTCAGCTCTTAAAGATATATACCGAAAAGTGAAACTGATCTCACCACCCAGAAAAAAATAGAACTAAATAACTTTGACATTTTTGCAGTACATGAACATCATCAGCAACTCTCTCCTGAGTTGTACTCAGTTGGCCTCCATGTCGTCACTCCACTCAGAGCCACATCACTTCAGGCGTCTGTTGATGTTTCCCCACAAGACCATATGAGGTGATAAATGCTACCAGCTGGCACATGACTTTACAGCTTATTTGTTGTGTACAATCAACCCGCACTAGGAGGCTAACTTAGATATGCAGGTGCATACCTAAAACAAAAGCCTCACATAAAAGGCCTGCGGTATTCAAAAATCTAAAGTGAGAATTAAATTTGCCCACAGGATCCTTACTGAGCAAAAACAGTCGAAAAAGCTCCGTTGCCTCTGTTATTATAGTCATTACATGTGCAGGCCTGTGGTGTTGGAAAGAGTGAAAATAATTTTTTTTCGAGAGAAGATCATTTCAATAAATTTCACACCAAGTCTTGAAATCATGACTTTTGCTGTTCAGAAACTAAACATTCATGGGCCACCCTGCAATTTGCACCAGTTAGCACTTATTTCCCAGTATGATGGAACTAATTAGGTATGATCTTAAGGTTATTGAAATGTTAGCATTCTTCCTACGTTCTTCTTGCTATTTGGAAATTCTTCCTCAGGGAACAACTAAAACATCAACATGGGCAGCTGTAGGTCACAGACCCTTTTAAACACAACCTTTCATTCACAATTAGTCCCCCTTCCCAGAATTCTCCATAAAACCTTTTTTACAGAACAGGGGTCATAGGTAAATAAAAACGGTTTGGAGAAATTGGCCTGAGACAGTGTTTTGATGTGCAACGACTCCAACTTAAGTGTTAACTCTTGAATGTGTTGTCGTAGTCACTGTATAGTTGTTACAGACACCCTTCATTTCAAACTAAGAATAACAATTTCAAGTTTCTCAATGAGTCTCCATGAAAAATGGAACTCCTTTGCCTTAAACAGCGGCATGTGGCCACTATCGTCAGTGAACTGACCTTTCTCCATGTTTCTCAATGGAGCAGTCACTATAGCTGTTTGTTTGTGTGTGTGTGTGTGTGTGTGTGTGTGTGTGTGTGTGTGTGTGTGT
>CALSBV010011423.1:5040691-5065329 GCA_943590825.1 Bovichtus diacanthus | reverse complement strand
GTGTGTGTGTGTGTGTGTGTGTGTGTGTGTGTGTGTGTGTGTGTGTGCGTGCGTGCGTGCGTATGTGTGTGTGTGTTCTCAATGGATGGTCATTGAGGTCATCAGTGTCCCCCTTCCTGAGTTGTGCGCAGGCAGTATCATTCAGGCAACTATCAGCAGTGTAAACTTCACTTCCCCTCCAGATCAGATAATAGGCCGTTAGGGAGCGGAAAGCTTGAATGAAGTAGCAAAGCCTGGCATGGGATTTCAAAGAGAGACACTTTAATTGTGGCACTTTCAAAATCTTGTTTTACTCTCCTTCAGCCCCGACCCCAGCAGATTTTCTTGCCGGTGAACTTGTCGCCATTACAAGGCAATATCCACATGTGATGAATGATAAAACATTCAAGCAGTTTATAAAGTACAGACCTTTGAGCCACTTCAAGACAGTTTTGTTGTGGTGTTGCTCAACACACGACGCAGAGTACACGATGGACACTATGAGAGGAACATTTCATTAATTGAAGGGGAAAACAAAAGCAATTATAATTGAATCAAGAAGTTGCATTATAATCACAGACAAATGACAACAAAAGACATTTTTCAAAACTCATGGTCTACAGCCATGCTAGCAGCTCCATGAGACTGTAACACAGCGGTGCTTTGCGCTAAATTCTAACGTCAGCATTACCATGTTCACCCTCTCAGTTTAACATGTTAGCATTTTGATAAATAACACTAAACAAAAAGCAAAAAAAACAAAAAGGCTGTCCGTTTTGCCAAAGTATTGAACTGATGAAATGAAAAGATAAGGGAAAAACAAAGTGATTACAATCCATCCTGAGGGGGATATGAATTTGTGCACCAAATGTCATGTCAATCTATCCATTAGTTGTTGATTTCCCAAAAAGCCACACATGTCAACCTAAGGTCGAGCTAGAAGAAAAGTCAGGGGATCATCAAAATCAGTAGAGCCCATCCTCTTGGGAACATGGATGTCTGTATAAAATTGCATGGGAATCCATTCAATATTTGTAAAGATATTTCAGTCAGGAAATGGTGGACCGACAGTCCAACATTTCCAGTGCCGCAAAAATGGACACATTATGTAGGCCTTTACTGTACATCTTTTACGCCATGTGTTTTTCATCATTTGAATTTCATAATGTCAGTTTCACAGTTATGTGAAAAAGCAACCCAAATGTAAGTCAACACAATTTTTTCAGGCTTTCTTGCGAGACATAATGGCTTAGTAAATCTTACTCAATCTTTTGTTATTTCATGGGCACTGTCAACTTTTGTTGTAGGATTTCTACCTTTCGCTGATAATTACTTTAGAGCATTTGCACTCACAGCACAGCAGCAAGTTAAATGTCTGAGCTTGTAACAAGTGAGTCCTGCAGCAAATGTTTCAATGGGAGACAAAGCAGGATTTCTGTGGCCGCAGACTTATTCCGTCTTTCAGCATGGGATCTCTTGGGACCAGCAGTAATTGGGTAAACATCCAGAGACACATAGACACATGGCTCTCTAAGAGCTGCAGGCGTACATGTACAACCATACACAACGATGGGCACACATGTTAAAACATCAAGCTATGTCACATCTTAATTGGCAACAGCGGACAGCAGGTAATGAGAGCTTTACCAGGGAGTGGAGGCGATTCTGTAAATGGACTTTTCGGATGGTCCAGGGCAAGTTTATGTTGGGTGAGAGCTGAGTGAAAACAACGCTCAACATCTGAAGTGCAATTAGGACAATGGAGGAGCTTTCACAGACCACAAGATAGGGGTCTGGACTCTACCCAAGTCATACAGCAGCTGTCAGCAGGTCTCTCCAAAATCAGAATGCTTCCCAGATTCTCTGGCTCTCTGTGGAATGGCACAAATAGACTTCATGTCAGAGACCAAATTAATCAGACCCCAGATTGAAGAGAGGAGGAGTAAGAGGTCATCAGAGGTGTAGCGTAGCCTGGATACCATTGTGACATAATGTATACCACACACTAAGGGGACCCAAGTTCCAAAAAGCTCTTGGTGATTCTACGAACTCCTTTGTTTACAGGAGACTAGCTTGAGTGAGCCATTCTCCCTCCACTAAAACTTTGAGCAGGCGCACTATTCGCTCATGTTGCTGGATAAAAATAAGATTTTGTAAGATATCATACAGTTGTATGTGGATACGTTAAATGGTTAGAGGGGGGAGGGCACTGTTGGTGGCCTAGCTAGCTGTGCTGTAATGGTGTGTGCAATCCTCCTCTCCCAGTCTGACTCACCGTGATAACGATATTATGCAGCACTGATCTTGTTTCTAGGGGTCCTGATTTCATCACTTTGCAGTCTTACCCTGGCCCCAGCACATTCCCTCGTCAGCTCACTTGGCACCCCGTGCTTAACAAAAGGACATCATGATGACCTAATCACTCTCAGCTGCAAGAGAAAGTGAAAAAAAGGATGTCATGACACCCTTTAATCACCTGACTTTGTGTATGGACACAGCACAGCTGGAGGGACAAACTTGGTGGAGAACAAAAGAGGGGAACGAGGGGATGTATGGGTAAAATTATGCCTCTGCTGAAAACACACACTTATTTGAAATTCCTCATTGAATACGACAGGCAGGATCCTGGAGTTCTTTCTCTCCAGATGTTTCAGGCAGTACCAAAGAGACATGTTTAATAAGGGTAAGGGTAGTATAGGCTTACTCACATATGACGACCCACATGTTAATCCAAAGCACATGTGCCTTTTCACCACGTGTTGGTTTTCATGCATGAACATGTGACATTTTCCGTGCATTTGAAAGTGACATTGTCTCTTTGTACATCAAATGAAGTCATCACATGAGATATAAAAAAAACAAAAATCTTGGTGTAAAAAAACCATTTCGCCTGTTTCCCATATGACCCTTTAGGGCCTATTGATTTGGCACTTAATCTGAAAACTGTATGCACTGTACCACAGTTTTATTTACACATTTAGATCTTTTCAGCCTTAACCCACACATCACTGTACAGTAATATCTGTTCCTCCTCTGCTCCATCTATCCCTTTTTCATATCAGATAGAGTTTAGTGTTCTGGATCATGGACTCTATTTAATGGCTGTAAGGGGTTGTAGAATTGGCTGGCCCGGGTCCTGCTGGCAAGGCCACTGTGTAAATGGATCGTCTGGGACCAAGAGGAGCCAGCAAGCTCACTATAGCTGACAGGCCCACAGCAGTGTGCACCGGGGGGGGGGGGGGGGGGGGGGGGTCTTTACCACAAGCCAGGCCTGCAATAACATAAAGGTGGTTTAAATGGAAAGAAGGCAAACTTGTATAGTGCAATATAATTATCACTATATCTTGAGCTGAAGACAGGAATCTTTAATCACTAGGTGGGCGGTGATATAATTGAGATGTGTGCTTATTCTACAACACAGAACATATAAACTAATGCTGCTGCAGTGTTTAGTGATGTTCATTGATGTTTGTGCATGCTACAAATATGGACATTGATTGTAATATTTGTTACTTTATTACTATTATTATTATTATTATTATTATGCATTATATGTATTCCATTTCATCTTACTTGTATCTTCATTTTAGACTGTTATTATCAAGTATTTTTTCTTTTATTATCCATCTTATTTTACATTAACTTGGCATTCTATCCGTTTTAATGTGCATTTTATTTCCCCTAATTGTAAATTACTTTGTGCTGCAGTTCTTGTATAAATGGTGCTATACAAACAAATTTGAATATCAATGTTGTAGTAACCCATGCTATTCAATTCTAACAATTGGAAAAAAAACATGAGACAGTTCATTGTCTGTCTCATCTAATCTTTCAGAAGCCATTTAGGATTATCATTTAATAAATGCATCTGATTTAATGAATCAATAATCGTATTATGGTTTTCACAGCAGGGTGAATGGCACCAAGTAATGACTTTGACTGCTTTGACTGAGAACGTACAATATGTGCTGTGGAAAGCGCAATTTATGTACGCACACACAAGAATGGGTTTAGAGTTGCATTACAGCACAATTGAAGCATGATTTATACTTTTTGAAGTTGTACCATAAACTAATTATAAAAATTAAAAGTTACAGTCTTTTTTTTTTTTTTAATCATTTTTTAAAATCAGATTCATGGAATAAGTTTTTATTTGCAGTAAAATAATATAATCCTGGTGAAAAACTGTTTGCGTGTTGCTTCCAGCCAAAAGAACTGGGAAGAAATGAGTTTTTCACAATATAGATCAACCACAGGAACCTTGCTCTAAAACCCAAAACAATAAAACATGGTGTAAAGCTATACTATAATTATGAAACCCAACAAAATGCATAAAGCATTTGGAGTATACAGCAATCAAGCAAAGCATCCTTTCAAATGCAGACTGTTGACAAATAACGGGAAACAAGAAGTGAGCAATTTCATGTTAGCTTCGTCTGGCCTCATCTTATATAGCAGATGCTCGTGTGAGTCACCTCCATAATCATTTCAGGCTCTTCTCAAACAGAATGTGAAGCACATCATAGATATTCTTTGTGCAGACAGTATAGTCATGATTAATTTGTATGTAGCTGCACACGCTAAAAGATACCTGTCCACCTTAGAATTAAATTACATCAGTCACAGCAACTGATGTTCAAAGAAAACTACCATTGTACCTGCACTGAATTGAAAACAGCTAGATTCTGCAGAAGAGCTGCAACATGACAACATAAGCCATTAAAACAATTAACTAACATTATTAACATAATTTGAAGAGGTAACAGTGTTGACCTTGTGTCAGAGACGTCTGTGTGTTGTGTTGCAGAGATACTGTATCTACTGAAATCAGCAGCTAACTGACAGCTCCGCTCCGTCCAGTCTTGTAATACCACGTGTTCCTCTAGAGGTGATAGTGAGTCACTGTAGCTCCAGTCTGTCCTCAGTACAGAGGGAGAAGTATAGCTGTCTGACTCACATGTATATATTACAGCCATGATTCATGTCTATTTTATAGTTTGTTTATTGGATTACATTTAAAGTGGCAGAAACGAGAAAACCATCTGCACCACCTCACCCCGTCCGCACAGCTGCCAGGAAGCTGTTTCTCCGAGTGCATAGCTGTCGGCAGCGTAACAGCGTAGCTTCAGTTAGCAGTTAGCTTGAGTTCAGCCACACCACAGGGGAACTGCAGACTCCCTGTTACTGCCGTTACACAGCTCCAGCAGCCCGCTGTGACTGCCCAGTGCCGGCTCTGCCGACCTCTCTCCTCCCCCGGCGGGCTGCTCTCCTGGCTGTGCCACCCCC
Source organism: Bovichtus diacanthus (assembly GCA_943590825.1). Classification (NCBI taxonomy): domain Eukaryota; kingdom Metazoa; phylum Chordata; class Actinopteri; order Perciformes; family Bovichtidae; genus Bovichtus; species Bovichtus diacanthus. Next base: position 5,060,064 of record CALSBV010011423.1, on the reverse strand, counting down.
GGGAAGAGTTTCTGCCACTTTGGATTTAGTCCAATAAACAAACTAACGTAACATTACACGGACTACAGCCCCGGTTAACATTAGTGCCTCAGTAAACACAGATGGATCAGCCCCACGTGAAGATTATAAGACAGCAGAGTTTTCTGACCGGCTCTCAGAGTTTCAGCAGTTTGGTCAAATGTTGGTGTTCTTGTCCACTGACTGACTCCAGGCATTACACAGGAGTAAATGCAATACACTATATAAAGAATAAACTAGAATATAATAAATATGCCAAACTACTACAACTAAAATATAAACATTAGAGATGGTATGGACCTAGTTTAGAGGTGAAATACTGCCCCATATTTTACATTACATTACAGTTCATTTAGCTGACACTTTTGTCCAAAGCGACTTACAATAAGTGCAAACAATCATGAGGATACGACTCCGAACAGTGAGAATCTTGCAAGCACATAAGCTTCAAATAGGTGTAATCATACAAGTACAGAACAATAGCTTCAAATAAGCCAAACCAAAGTAAGTGCAACAAAGAGAAACAATAGAATAAAAATTCAATCATTAGCTTCAAATAAGCCAACCAAGTGCAAAGTACAATTTTCTTTTTTTTATTGACCAAGGTGCAGTCGAAACAGGTGGTTTTTCAGTCTGCGATGAAAAGTGTGAAGACCGTCTCCTGACATGACATCAATGGGGAGCTCGTTCCACCATTTAGGGGCCAGGATAGCAAACAGACGGGTTTGTTTGAGGGGTATCTGGGTCCCACTCGCATTGAGGGAGTAGCGAGCCGATTGGAAGATGCCGAGTGAAGTGAGCGAGCTGGGATGTATGGTTTGACCATGGCCTGGATGTAGGAAGGGGCGGATCCATTCACAGCACGATAGGCCAGCACCAGAGTCTTGAAGCAGATTCCGGCAGCCACCTGTAACCAGTGAAGGGAGGAGGAGAGGTGTAGTGTGGGAGAACTTGGGGAGGTTAAAGACCAGTCGGGCTGCAGCATGAGCTGTAGAAGTCAGATCATTTAACATGCCATGCTGGGAAAAACTGAATTTGATGAGCCTGCTTACCATGGGATGGGGTATGACTCTGTGAGAATGGGGAAGAAATTAGAGAAAAATATCAACGTACTCCTTCAGGTGTTGATATTCGTAACAGCTTGCACTTTGATATGGTTTTATTCCTCTACTGCGGTGACAGCCGTGGTCGATGGCATTATGTTTTTCAGGGTCTGTCCCATTCTTCTGGACTCAGGAACACCTTGAAGGAATTTTTTCACATTTGGCAAAAACGAAATGATTATGAAATGATGACATTTTGGACAGACATGGATGTAAACTGCAACTTCATTGGTTGGTGGAGGCATAAACGTGAGGCAGTAATTCTTTTGTTTTGCAACATAATATCTAGTGGGTGTGTCATTTAAAACTTTTTTAATGGCAACATATTAGAGATTTCGAAAACCTAGTGAAATTTCAGAAGATATAAGGGATATCAAAAGAACAAATGAATGTACATGTCTCAACAGCAGGGAATGACATGAAAGATTTCTGACTTTATAGGAAATGGTCATTTAGATCATGTACAAAAGTATTGAAAGCAGCTTAAGTTTTCACCAATCTATCTGTTTGATCAAGGAATCTGAAAAAGTAACAGGTTTGACTGTTCGGCGCATTCATTTGCTTTTTGGAAAGTCCAACACTGAAAAGCTGTGCAGTGAATTCACTTAGTATTCTGCTGGTAAGAAGAATCCAGAAGACAAATGATAAACAAATATAAACCCCCTACAAATGCTGTAGCATTACAGTAACTTTTTCTGGCTCTACAAAGGTCTCTCTAGTTTGTATCCTGTTCATACTGCTGTGCTGAAAACACTCATGGGCCTTTGGCCATTCTATGCCTCTTCTTCTGTGTATGTTTCTGTTTAGGAATGGATGGCTTCAGACGTATAGGGAATATCCTATGTCAAATGGCTAGGATTCCTTTAGATTACATCCTCGGGAAACAGTCATTCCGCAGTCAGATACTTCAGTGAGTGCACTAGCCTATGAAGGAAATTGGGTACTGTAGACAGACAGAGATTGCTCTGTTGGAAAATATGAGAAGTTAGAGATACACAGCCATACTGTATAAAGTCTAAAGATGTTTACAAAGTTATTACACTAAAATTAAAAATGTTAGACCACAGAAACATTTCTTTGACTTTTAAACATTTTGGATATTCCACTACGGTCTGTGTAGCCCATGCAAAAATGTCCAGTCTCTGTTAACGATACCACTGGAGTTTCATCCTTCTTATTACAGGAGGCTACACACATACGGGGGAAGGCAAGTAAACCAACGGCGTCGCTCACACTTGATCTGCTCTGCTCTCGCTGTTCTGTTTTTCACATTTACTCCCACTTGGGTCACCTTGAGGTTCAGTTTCGGTCCAGTTTAAGCACTGGCGTTCCACAGCTGAGGTCACATCATCACACATTGGTTTGGAGTTTGTTCACGACTTATTTGAGTTGCCCATGGGACTTTAATTCTCTGCCACACCTCTGGTCAAATGTTTGGATGGTAATTTAACCTGAGCCAAGTGTTATAAAATAATCTAACTCTTGTTTTTGTAGTTGAGTAAGAGGTCAATGATCTACTCGAGTAAAATCCAATCCAGACATTTTGAAATAGTGTGATTTGCCCTTTAACTCATCTATAGCATATAAAACATGATACCTGTAATAACAGCTTACCTCTGCTTTTAAGCAAGAAAGGAAGCATCCTTATCCAACTTTGTATCACAATAAAACATGTCAGGCTTTAATTATTATATAATATACTCATAGCACTCTATAATGTGTAGAAATGCCTCATGAACAAACAGAACAAAGCACCTGGTGTTTTGGAGGCACGGAGGAGTCAAAGTAGTGTCAAGTGAGCCAAACTAGTGGAGAAATTCACCCGTCTCTTGAGGCACTTCATTGTTAATCACATCCTTTGAGGTCAGGGTTTGAAAATAGCTGTACAAGAATGTTTTAATATTGCAGGAATGCCAACTTTGACACAAAAACAATGCAAAAATGTAAAAACAGCATGTGATTCTACCAAGTTAGGAGAAGCAGAAAGTTGCATTGTAGCCTGTGTAGGAGGAGCAGGGCTCTGTTTTTCACATTAGTCAGTGAAAGAGTAACCGTTTTCACAAGTAATGTACATACCTCATCTAAAAATATCCCTACTGTATGATAATCAAAGGTTTGACCCCTCCAAAGAGACATACCGCAATCAACTAATGGTGATCAAACATGGGCTGACTTCTAATCAGTGAGGAATGGCGAGATACATTTCTGCATAGCTGGACTTTCGCAGTGTCTAGCTGAGAGACAGCAACAACTGGACGGTGCTGTACGAAAAACCTGAGTGGTGAATTTGAGTGTAATACAGATTTCATGAGCAGCGTTTCTGACACAAACCAATTGACACACAATTCAAGAATGGAGGAATTCTTGGACCATAAGTCGTCCATTAATCCATAAGCTGGGAGAAGCAAGACTGTTGACAGAAGCCAATTCACAAGTAAGATAAAATACATTTGGTAAGTGAAAGACGTTTCTTCTGACATTAGATTCCAAAAATGGCGGTAATATATGGTGCAAATTGCAATTGAAATGGCTTTGAAAACATCCATCACCAATGACAGTTCAGTTATTTGGATGATGTTTGTTAATAAAAGCAAATATTAATATTTCATTTTCTGTACTTCCCTTTTATAGAAGAAGGTGACAGAACGTGTTCCCCTCTCCTTCACATGTCGGTTTGGGTTTTGCTTGCCTGCAGTCTGTTGGACATCCTGCTGACACTATTTTAGCCCCTTTCACAAGAGTGTGCTGACCGCAGCCTGCCTTTGTAGTTTGTATACTAAATGCACAGCAGAGAGGGATCCCTTTTGGGCCCGTGGTTTCCTGAAACAAGCCATCTGCAACTGCTCTGCTCTCTCTACATGGCCTGAGGAAAGAGGACATGCACAAATAAAGTGGATTCATATACTGTACGGACCTCAACAAAGAATTCATTCATTTGGTCATCCTGCTGTGGATACAATTACTTTGACCCATAAAACTTTTTTATGGGTTACACTCATGGCAATTGGCATCTCTTTTTGAAGTTTGAGAAAGTCCTTTCTCTCAAAAGCAAGGTCTATTTTCTAAGAGCTAAGACATGTTATATTCAAGGTCAGATTTATCTTTTTTGCTATTTCTTTCGCATCTTTATTTCTTTCCTTCTTACCATCTATTTAACCAAATGACCCATCCTTAGCATCTACATGACTCATGGCAGTTGATTAGGATGGTGGGCAGTGGTGTTGGCGGAATTTGATGAGTGTTTTACTTCATGGCTGCTTCAACAACAGCACCATCTCTTTAGGTACAATTGTCAAATGTTTCAGTAGCTCACTGCCAGGATTCTGATGGGCTGCAGGAGAAGGGTGTTCCTAATCTTCACTGCAGATACTGAGCGTGCTCTGGGAAGTTTCAGCTTGCAGATGAAAGGAGAAGCAGAAAGAATTAACGTGGCAGAGAGAGAGAGAGAGAGAGAGAGAGAGAGAGAGAGAGAGAGAAAGAAAATGGGAAAACAGCGGAAATCCTATTCGACAGTGCCATGCCTCTCCACATTGCAACAATACATCACTTATTTACTTATACCTGGAAGGGTGGAGAGCAGATAATGTTAACTCGAAATGCAACAGTTGGCCTACGCAAACAATAACGCTTTACATAAATGTGCATTAGTTTCATTCAGCTGTGCGGGTGGAAGCCGCAGGCAAGAGCAACAACATATTTACGAGAACATTTATGTATACGCTTTACCATGAGTCGTACATTACTTTTAATGCATACATAAACTTGAAAAGATTTTAGCGGAGATGAATCCATGAACATCAAATTAGAATGCAAAAGTTCATCTAAAAATTCTGTTCATCTCGGATGGATTTCGTGTTCATTGCGTCAAACAAGAGCCCTTCACAGAATGGTACAAAATGTACCCTCAGACAAACTGCGGACGGCCTTCTGACAAACATTAATGTGGAGGTGAGGGGGCATCTGTTTGATTCACTGCCCTACATTTACATTACATTACAACTCAATGCATCCAAATCTTACATGCATCACATGATGTAGTCATTTATTGACATTTCAACTTGAAAGTCTGCTCAAATACTCTCCTGCACATTCATAGAAAGGAAAATCTACTGTGGCAGTTATAAAAGAGCATGCAGTTATTAACTGACAACCTGAGGCAGAGGCTGGTGAACTATAAGAACTGACAGACGAGCTCAAAATAAAAGGACATTTTCAAGTAGTTGACTTGTCTGCAGACCTCTTGCCACTCTTTATACATCTTAGGTAACAATCACAATCATTTCAACTGCTTCCTGAATCCGATGGCCTCACTATTTATTCATTTAAAAAACCACAGTATAGAAACTTGGGTCTTGAGTCCAAAATTACAAACCCTATGATTTTGTAGCTCTCAAATTGAGAATTACTCTAAAACCACAACAAAACAATCCAAACCCACGAAATTACAGCATGCAGTATAACTACGACCAAATTCCTTCAGCATTGTTGAACTCAGGGAGTATTTCAATAAAGCTAGCATATAATTGTGTCATAATAAAATGACAGAAGTTTAAACATGTAATCCATAATTCTGGGGTTGGCTTTACAAAAATCCACTTTCGCAAAAAAGCAAAACAAAAAAAAAAGCATTACGCTACATTTCATTATTATAGAAGCCCCCCCCCCCCTTTTTTGTCTGAAAGAGGCTTGTGCTGATGGGGGACACACTGCTGTCCTGCATTAGAGTCAAAATAGATTTCAATTGATTGGACTATGTCAATAAAGACCCTGGGAAGGACAGTGCAGAATTGTCAATCCATAATGCTGTGATAGTTGCAATTCATAGCTGAATAGACAACAATGAATTTCAAAAAAACATGAGCTCACATCAAGATGCTGTCGCACAGAATAGCGCCAGAGAAAAGTCTCACCACTGCTTACAATCTTGCCTCCATACACCTCACATAGTCCAAGTGGCAGCACGAGGACCGGGCCATCAAATGAGCAACAGATGAATCTGATTACATCATTCCCATCTCATTAGTTTAAAGCTTTTAACCTGATGATTCCTTCAGTTTTTGTTTGTATCTGATAAGGAATGCACTAAGTGCCCTGGAGGGTAAAGGGCAGTTATGAACCAGCCCAACACCCCCACTAAGATTACCTAGCTTGCTATGCTCCCCTCAGACATGAAAAATAAAGTTAAATCAGCTTTAACAGATTTATTCTGATGTTTTCATGTCTTTTCGTCATTCATTTAAAAATTCAGTTTGAGTTTGACAAGGGCAGGAAGGAACAACACTTAAATACAGTTTTTAAATGTTCATTGAAGGGCTCTTTCCGAGATTTTCTTCCACACACTTCCAATGGAATCGCTCCGGAAATACTCTTTAAATGAAACCATGGATTCATTGAACGGCCATATTTTTTTAAAAGTCTGCCTCTGCTGGAAACATTCTCCTTGTGGTTATCATACAGAAACATTGCCTAATTAAAAACTAAATGTCATTAAAGTCTTTACACTTTTTCTCTGATCGTTATACATACAATATATCATCCTGTGACAGCACTAATGATGTTGTTTTTTTAAACCAGGGATCTAATATTGCAAATACCAAAGTGAATCATTATTTTTAAATGGGAAAATAGGAAACAAATAAATGAAACCACACATCTCGTTCTTGTGTTATTGTGTGCTGTAATGGATCCAGTATTTCAGTATTTTCCATACAGGCTCCATGTGGGGCTGCAGATACTGACATCAGTCTCCTTTTCTTTCTCTATCTGGTTGTTATAAAACTGCTGAAATCAACTGAGCAGCAGTGCCCTCTGAACCTGTGGCATCTGTTTTAGATGCTCAGATAAGAACAGTCGTGCACTGCATGCTTTGATGATGTTAACAACATGACACGTCATTCTCTTTTGCAGATTTAAAGACCGTTAAATAAACAGATGAAGGAGGTAAAAAAGAAGGGAAATTGTTTTATTTCAGATCCATTATACCCGTAAATAGACTCACAAAGTGGGCCTCAGTTAAAATCACAACAGATGTACATTATGGACTTAAATTTCACTTAGGTTCCTCGTCCTTAGTGTCACTCCATCCTGCTGGATCTTGTCAGTATGAGCTTTTAGCCACGCAGCCATTTCCAGTGTTTTAATCAGTGTTTATAAGAGAGTCTGCCTGACCCTGATATGGGTTGGATGTGGTAGCCCAGGGGAGCAGGGACCCGGCACCCTCCCATCCTGCCCGCTGAATGGAAATCAAATGGGAGATTACATCTTCAAACACAACCATGTATCATACTACTACACAACCAAATCTTAAAACCGGAGGAAATCTGTATATTCGCCATATCCTTTTACAGGAATCATCACCCACTGACCCCTTCCTCCCTCCACCCCAACACCACCACCATCCCCACCCCGCCCTCTAGCTTCTTGGCAGGACTGACGACACTGCCGGTGAACACAAATCGTTTCCAGCTCAGGTCAAATTCGGGATGTTTAATCTGAGGGAAGTCCAGATGTGCTCTGCAAACTCTTTTGTTTATGAGTATCAGGATTTCCGTGGGAGAATCTTGGAGATTCAAGATATTTTTCTCTTTGAGGAAAGAAAGAGTGTGCAAACCTTCTTCTTCTTCTTCTTTTTCTTTTTCTTTTTCTTAATATTATTATTATTATTATTATTATTATTAGGTTTTAGGTTATAATTTGCTTATAGAAGCGTCCTGGTTTCCGTTTGTAGTCCGTTTGTAGTCCAAGTATTGTTGACCAATCCCGTTTGAGCGGTCATTGGTTGTATGCAGGTAAACGATCTGTGTGGAGAGTAAAAGATGCGGAACACATTAGCGGCTATCGTCTGATGACAATTCAGCTTTTTATTAGTGAATAAATAAACTTAACTCACTGTAAACTGGCTACTTGTGAAACAATTCGGTCGCAGACTCTGCCTCTTAAATCCAACGGCGTTCTTGAGTCACGGCGCACAGAAGAGGAAGTCTTGGCCCAAATATCCTTTATCCAATATCTGGATATCCGCTGGCTACATATTGGCTGTTGCCCTCAGAGACTAAATCGTTGTCAGACTGATAGCCCATGTGTTCCGAGATTGGTATAAAACTGGCATTGGATATTAAAAAATATATAATTGAACATAATCGAGGGTTTGCAAATCGTCCAACATTGTCTCCCTTAATTGGCAATTGGTATTGGCTTTGACTGTGATTTTTTGTTATAGTTTTCCAAGTTCAATGCCTTATATAAAAAAGTAAAAGAATAAAAGAATCGCCATCATCTCTTTGTGAAATATGGTTTCCTCTCTTACCCCTGTTTTGACTCCTCTGACTTGCAGGGGAGGCTCTACAGGAAACTTTGTCTTAAAGAAAACCGCAAGTTTGTCCAATCCTGTCCTGACTGACATACAACACATAGATTTACTGTCCAAATACTGTACTTTTCTTATTTACTGTGGATTTTTAGATGTATTTTGAGAATGAATAGCATGCAAGCATGGCTTGTTTGTCTCAAACTGTTTATATGCAACTGCCTTCTTGTCTTCCACTGTTTTGGATCTCAGTATAGTTAATGTGCCATGAAGTTTGTGTTACTGTTCATATGTGGATACCATAAATAAGATCAGTTGACAAGGAAAACAAGAAAAGAAGGAAGGATGGCAAGCAGGTAGGAGGGAATGAACATAGGAGGGAAACTAGAAGGGCACTCAGAGAGCGCAGAACTCCGCCAAGGCAAAATGGCCTATTTTGCAAAGTTAACGAAAGTGAACAATAATCTGTGTATCTGCCCCGTGATTCAAATCCGCTCCAAAATTTAATGGGCCCTTCCTTGGCCCTTGCTACATCCTCCCACCAAGTTTCATGACATTTGGTTTGGTAGTTTTACCATTATCCTGCTGACAAACAAAGCAATCTGAAGACATAACCTCCTTGCTGGAGGTAAGAACAAATACTCAGATAATGTGCCACAACCTCAAATTTGTACTTTGGTACAATATTTGAGTAAACGTAGTGAAATATAATCTACTAGTTCTTAGAAAGGCAATAGAGCTGGAAATGTGGGATATGATAGACTTCCGCATCAGTTTGGGAATGGCTCCAATTAAGTGATATTCAAATTCTGCCCTCTACACCAACATCTAAGAAAAGAATAAGCCATATACAAAAACAGCTTGGGGTTAGAGAAACTCTTAGTAGTAGTACTAGTTACTAACGTAGGTTGAATGCTTTACAAAACTGCTATTTGGTGTTTTTCTCACAATGGGTCAACAGATTTAGATTTAGTCTAAAATCAGCAGTTTCCCTACCTATTGTGGTTGTGTGAATGATGACTGTAATGTCAGGATCAGACTACACCATTTTATTTATTTTTTTGTTGCTTTTTGAGATTGTTACTGTGTCAGACGAGGCATCAGACGAGGCAATCAGAGTCCTGAGTTCTTGCAGTGCCATCAATGGCAGACTACACGTGACCCTAACCAATCAGAGCTTGTCGTTTATTTACTACTTCCGTGATGTAGCCTGCTACAATGCAATCATACAGGGGTGGCACTGTTTCACATGACTGCAACAATAACATTATTCCTCTTTTGCTTTGCCAAGTTCAGTTGTGCACTCCAGACTGTTGTGTGCTCTTATATGTGTCATTGTCAAGTAATATCTTAGAAGTTGCCAAACTAGGAGACTGTCTGCCCAAGAAATGCGTCAGACAAAATATCGAACTTCGACACAGGAAACTGCAGTGTTTCCCATTTCCCAACAGTCAATGTGAGTTGATCGAGTTTTCTTCTTGCAAAAGTGATTGGTAACGGGTTTGGAAGGCACTGACAAAGAATGTCTTCCTGCGGATTGAGGCTTTCGATCGAGAATCGCTTGTGTGTTATTCTGTAGTTATAAACTACGTATTTGGTTGTTGGATTTGGAGGACTTGAAACAGCATTGGTTGTCTTCACTATCTCAACTACACAGAAGTAAGAAGCAATTGTCATACGTAATGTAAATTTTAGTTTTTGATGCCCCTGGTATGTCTGGTCAGGCTATTATTAAACTGATACTGTGTGGTCTGACCCCGGGATAAGCAAAACATGGAAGTAGTATGATGATGTTTTAGGGGAGGTCAAGGTGGGTGTTTGAGCATAGAAAGTGTCTTAGACACAGTCAACTTTGTTACTTTTGTATCATGACCGCAATCATTCTTGAACGTTCTTACATTCTTAAACTTTTAGTTGCCTAAACTTAACCTTTATATATTAATATATAAAACTTAAATATTATATATACTATATATACTTGGAGAAACAAATCTCGCAAGAACCTTCACGATAAAAAAATGACTGCTTAATAATAATTTTAAAAAATGCCTCTTCAATTATAATAAGTCTTTAATCATAAACAAATGTATTCCAGTTATCGGTTATCGTTAGGCAATCATAAACTCTTGCACAAATAGTACTAAAATATGAAGAAAGGAGAGCGCTAAACGAAAGTGAAACTTAATGGGTGTATCTGCCAGGTGAATCCGCCGCAAAATTTAAAACATGTTATAAGAAGTCAGTCGCCACATCCTGGTTAACATGTGATCAGAATAACCTTCCAATCAACTTAGGGGAATTGAATTGAATTGAATCGAATTGAATTGAATTGAATCGAATTGAATTGAATTGAATTGAATTAAAATTAAAGGAGAAAAGGCAAATGACAACAAGTACCAGAGACTGAGGGACGGCCACAGGTTCATTTTGGAAGGCACTGACAAAAAAACTCATTCTGATGTGTCGTCTGAGAACTTGTGTCACGCAGGTAACAGAAGGAATGTAAGTTCAGCTCAGCCACAATGGCTGGCCTCCGCTGCATCTGGCCTGGCTCTGTCTGAAGGTAACAAAATACACACTTTTTTCTTGGCTTTCTTGGCTTCCTGAAGTTTCTGCTGGTTGCCTGGAAACCACACAGGATGCCAGATTTAAGATTTTTTTTTTTATGGGTTGAACAAACAACATATAATGAGTTTAATTAGTGAGTTTTGGAGGTTATTGTAGGTGGATTTTGCTGCCAGGCAAGCTGTTTCCTGTTTCCCTCTGTTTCCAGAATTTGTGCTAAGCTAACCAGCTGCTGGCTGTAATTGTGTATTTAACAAACAGCTATGGCAGTAGTATTGATCTTCCCATCTAAGTCTTGGCAAGAAAGCAAATAAGCATATTTTCCAATATGTCTAACTATTGCTCTAAGACGATCTATGTAAAATCAGGATAATGTACAGATAATTCTGAATAACAATATTCTGCTTTGGCTCTCCTCATGCCTCACAGGATTGGACAAAAAACCTGCTTTGAACTCAGCCACTATCTGAAGGTCAACTCTAATTATCATAACAGTAAAGTAGAGACAAGAATGTCACTGAAGATATATGTGAAAACAAGCTTGCATGCACTGTACATGAACACACACACAAACAATGTCGACAACTTTAACCTCTAGCCCTGCTGCCAATAATGCTGTGGTTTCTGCAGCAGTGCTCAGTGTTATCAATAAGTGCTTGGGAAGTTATGGAATAGACTAAATAGTCTAGTTCTGTTTGATATACACTGGTTGTCCTTTTCCTGTTTCCCTTCCATTTGATATGTCTGGTCAATGGCCTCATGGCCAGGTGGATGATCAGACCACGTCCTAATATTCATCTCGCCATCTGCCCTCATTTATCAGCGATTAACTCCCCCACACAATCTACAAGGGATCTTTCACACATTACACGTTTGCAGCACTGGTAACAATTCATTACAAGGCTTATATTTGAACACAACATTAAACACAGGACATGAAATCCAGAAATAACAAAACTCTGAGCACAGTTCAAACTGCACTAATCACATTGAGAGGAAGATGAAAGGCACGTGTTGAAGGGGCATGGTGGAATCCTGATAGACTTGTTAGTTATCGGCTGGTACTAATCAAACGGTCCAAAATGTTGACATTTTTGCCAAACCAAGATGGTTTGTTTGTAATATGCAAGACATTCCATAGTGCTTCATGTGTGTACAACCTCAAAATGAGCATGGGCAGCTATTCTGTCATTATCAAACCGTCTGCCAATCATTGAATTCCAGACATTTTTTTTTTTTAACAGAAAGCCCAACTTCCTTCACAGATACATCAATACATACAGGGACTGATCAGCATGCATGTGTTTGCCAATATTACCATAACCACAACCACAAACCTTTAAAAACCAATTGGTTATTGGCGTGTTGACTGATTTACAAAGAAATAGAACCAGAAAACATTTCCAAGAATCAGCCAAACACAGAAATCCAACCTTTTTGATTTTAAGGATGATTTTTGAAGCCAACTTTTAGTCCTCAGGGGACGGGTGAAATAGCTTGTGTTGAACTGCAGCACGTTCCCCCACTTCACAACTTCTGTATCTAGTTTTGTAATTAAGATGTTTTAATTAGGCTTATCCCTTCATGTTGGGAGACGCATGACCACAGTTGCGCCTCTCTCTGTGAGAGGGCAGAGGAGACACGGGTTTAAACTGTGCCAGAAGAGCTGTGGTCCATCAACCACAAACCACCGATGCATTTTATCTGTCTGCAACACTCAGCAGGAACATCCTCGACGAGGTCAAAAGACCAAGTTGAACAAGAACACATCTTGAATCTTTTCTTTGCCGTCATGCATTTGTATCACAGCATCTTTTTTTTTTTAGGAATCAAGTTCGCTTACTTCATCATTGTTGGTCGGCCATGTGAACAAGCATGCCTGAATATTATTGAGCCAGAGAGTGTGGAACAAGCACATGAAGCCCTGTGACTGGCGATGATAAATTAACCAGGCTTAATTGAATAACCGGATGTGTTATGTGTAACGATATTATGACCTGGGCCGGGGCTTTGGTGTGGAGGATGTGTTACTGATTCTCCCTTCCTGGCCTTGATCAGGTACGCTGCATTGTGTTGGAAGAGTTTTCATCAGCAGAATCTGGCTTTCAATACCATACTGTGTGTGACACATGCCTGAAATAAAGTCCAAGGACAGGCATGGAGGCCTTCATATTGGCCATTGTAAGAACAAAAATATATTTTTGACCTTTATACAAACTACAGATAACCCTCATTAGAAAACAACCCACTTTCAGGCATACAACAAAGACAGGGCTGGGATTTGACATCCCTGACCATGGTTACCGTACACCAGCGAATCATCATACCAATAAATGATCACTCAAATGGACTTTGAGACGCAGCTTTGTCATCTGTGTCTTAAAACTGCCGCACCTATAATGAAACAGATATAGTTTACTTTCAAAACATCATTGATATGGATGTGAGCGCAGATATTCACAGGGAAAATTCAAGTCTCAAGATTACTGTAACATGACAAAGCAAGGAGCTTATTATATGCAATATGTTCGTCACTAGAGTTTCATCATTGGGATTGTTCAATGTTCAATTTGTTGGCAAAGAAAGCAGTTTCATTCACGCACATCTTTGCAAGTTCAACTAGAAGGGCAACGCCAAGGCCTTTCCCATTAGTGAACTATAATCTGTGAATTTGATCCCTGTGTGTTTGATCCGCTCCGGGTTAGTCGTTTTTCCGTAATCCTGCTGACAAAGCCAAAAACATAACCTCCTTGGGTAGGTAACTATTCTGAGCGATGAGGATTTCTGAAATTCAGAAATACATTCTGAAGTTACATTCACAAGTTTAGGATTCTACCTATCATAGCTACCTTTCACATTTCCTGAGTACGCCCTAAATATGTAGCCACATCATTACCTCGGCTCATCTCAGTGATCTCCACTTCTAAAGGGTGCGAAACTTTATTCTCCTGGTCTGTTGACAACTTGTCAGACAAATCAGTAAGAAGGGGAGAAAGACATGTTCCTTAAGGAAGATAAGGGAGAGAGATGGATCTAGGAAGTGAGAGGGAGAGTAGAGAGAGAAGGTTTATTTACAGCTCCTCTGGAGGAGGTATGAGCTCACAGACCAGCTGCATTTTGTGGGAAGCGTTAGAACAGGAGTAAAACAGAGGAGGGGGGGTGGAGGAGAAGTCGGATCAGAGATCATCTCTCATTCCCCAGACTCAGAGCTTCAAAGTCCTGCAAACTCAGCAGGGAGGTAAAGCCACAAATATGGCCTCCAAACTCAAACAGAGACGCACAACATCTATTCTGTATGAATCTTCAGCGAGAGAGAACACGAACATGCAGAAGCAAATGCTGTAACCATGCGGACATAGCTTGGGGTCTTGGACACAAACAAACTGGAAGTGTTCTGCTGAGTCTGTAAATTGGGCTGTCTGGGTTATGTTGTGAGATAAGTGGAGGAGAGGAACAGGAGATGAGGAGAAAGATTGTTTGTGTTATTAAGTCATAGACAATCACACAAACAGTTATTTTCCTGCTCTTCTAAATCTGCGTCAAAGTACCCGATGACAGACGTCACCTGGCAGCTCTGAGCTGTTTTTCTTTAAGGGCTTACAGAGCAGACGCCGCTGATTGTACAAGGAGAGAAGTGACGACAAGAGTTTGTATCTGGTGAAAGTGTTATTTCAGTCCAGAGTAAAAGTTAACGACTTGCTGGGGCGGCTACAGGATGGCTTATCAGGAACAGGAACACAAAAGAACACATGTAATGCACCGCCGATGTGACACCTTTTACACGGAGAACATTTTCATGATATAATGCTTTATAGTCAAATTTTGAGGAAACCTTGCCTCCACCTCAGCACAACTTTTTTCTCTACAAAACCTGAAGGAAAAAAATCCCCTCAGGTTTTCAACACTGGCAGGAAGCTCCGCAAAGCTCTTATTTCTAATGAACAGTCCTCCTGGTTTCTCAGCCCCTGTGTAATATTCCCACAGTGCATTGTTGTTATTTCGCATTCCACAAAGGTATTGTCCCATTTTTTGTGCCGAGGTATACACCAGAGGTTTCCCAGTAAGTGGTGTAATGAGCAGGGGCTGACAGGAGTTGACAGAGGAGAATTAGTGCCTGCAGAGTCCCTCAGCTGGGGCAGATGAGAGCCAAAGCTGAGGCCTTTTGTCTCCACCAGCAGGTCCCAGTCACCAGGTCCAAGCACTAAAGAGAGCTTGTAAGTCCTAAGCATCGGCTGTAGACTCTGGGCAATTGTCCCGCGGATTTTTTCAGGTTCTCTTCACAAAACCTGGTTTCAAATCCTGGGCTTAGCCTTGTCTAAAATGTAGATCTCACCACTAAACACTTCCTTCTGAAACCCAGTGTGGAGTGGGAGCAAAAAAAATAGAAAAAAGCTAACCTCACCCCTTTGCACTAACACACTGGGTAGGACCACAAAGATGTGGAAAGTTCCGTTGGGTTATTTGAAATCTGCTAATCCTATAAAATGGCTGATGGAGAAAGCAGGGTTTCAAACTGGATTTAGAAGTGGCTCTTTCAGATATTCTAATACACTTGTGTGGACTAATAACTACTGACTCTACTGAATCTAACCTACATTCTCAGACATTGTTTCCTCCCAGATCCAAATGTCCACCCACAAAGATGAAAGATAATTCCTCTAAACAGCTTCGCTCCCAGGGTGGGAGGCTAAACGAGAAGCTGGTGGCATGGCAGAGGACCAGAGATGCAGATGAAAAGCTCTGTAGGCTGATAAGGAAGCCAGACAGACTGGATGATGAGAAACAAGGCCTATAATGGGGAATTGGCGATTTACTGGGTCGGCCTGCATGCTGCTGGCTGTGGTTGCAGGGACAGGACAAGGCCACCTAGAGAGAGAGAGAGAGAATGAGAGACCGAATAAGAGGAAGGGGATGTCTAGATAAATTTGGGCCTGAGAGACTGATAACAAGCAGGAATGAGCAGCTTTTAAATATATTTCTCCTCTGTGTTTTTTTTAAGTGTGATTAATTTAGTTAAAAAATACAAAAATTCAACAGGGACTGAAACCTTTGTATTTGTAACCATAATTTTAAAGAAATAGTTTCTGGGAAATAGGCTTATTCACTTTCTTGTCCAGATTTAGACGAGCAGATCGACACCACTCTCATACCTGTCTGTGTAAAATGGAGGTAGAGGCAGCATCCGCTCAGCTTAGCTAGATGCCTGGCAAGCTCACGGTGAAGACAAGACTCAGGAAGATACTGCACCCGGCAAAGAAATAGTTCAATACATAAAACCCCAATCTGTTGTTTTTACGCTTCCCTTTTCGTATTAAACCACGTAAAGTAAAGTACCATGTTTATAAGTGAGCTTTGGAGGTGCAGGTGGGCTAGTCTTTTCCCCCTGCTTCCAGTATTTATGCCAAGCAAAGCTAACCGGTTCCCGGCTGTACCTTCATAACCAACAGACATCAGCCGATTAAATGGTCGTTATCGGTTGTTATCGGCATAGATTTGAGGTGACATTGCCCTACTCTACCTCCTAATTTGCTCAGTAGGCCATCATCATCTATTGGTAAGAAGGATCAACCCAGGGAGGTTCAAAATTGTTTGCCGGCAACCTCTAAGGGCCATATATGAAGGGAGCAAAGAAAGAAGTCAAGTGAAACATTATTGAGACACCGATCATCGGTCGTTGGTAAATGTCGGACCGTTGGTGAGCGTCTGTCGGCCGAACAGATTGAAGGTTTATAGACAGATCTGTCACGCCTTCAAAGAGCTTCGCAGCTCATTCTTCTTTTCATTATACCTTTTCATACCTTAAGGCTGAAAACAAGAGCCAAGTGTTCACACCATATGAAAAAAAGAGCAAAGACAAACAAACAGGTGTCATAAATGAGATCCAGGAGAAATGAGAGCATATGTGTGCTTAAAAGTCAACTAGGGAAGGGAAAAGTAGCCAGACAGCAATTTTGATCCTAGATACCATTAAAGAGAAATATTAAGCCACAATACACAGAGACACAGAAGAGGAGAAAGAGAGAAATAATGAAGGGAAGTGGAATATTGAAAAAAATATATTAATAATGTTGCTGAGCGTCTTCACTGTAAATTCACCTAGAGTTCGCACTCTGATCAAGTCTCTACCTCTCCCATCTCCTCCTCCCCCTCTCTGGGTCTCTGTCTTCAATCTAGCAAGGCTTCAGATCCCCCTGCATGTACACACACACATATACACAACCTCCCACTCACCCCCTACGGCTTGTGCTCCTGGCCTCATTGTACCAAACTGATAGCTTGAACATCCAGGGAATGTGCCTTCATCAAAACACTCTCCCATCTCATTAACAGCCTGACAGCCGGATAAAAGGGAAAGGGTGTGATGGTCTGGGTTTCACCCTCTTTTTCCTCTTCTCTGTCCTACCTTTCCTGTCAGGTTTGTGCAAGACGAAAAGACATGAAAGGGAACAGGAACGATGGTGCTGGATATGGCTATGTGGGATCAGACATTATGAGATGGAGTAAGAGGTACAAATGGAGTGAAAGTGGAGACATTTTCTTGCATCACTGAACGTTGTGCCTCCAGTAAAAGGGTTTCCGCTGTGGTAACCATTGAGGACACGTCAAGTCGTTTGTCGCTTTTCTGGAAATGTGGGGAGATCATATTGGGATTAAAAGGAGTTTACAAACAAGCATTTAGGGTTTTGCTATTTTTAAAGGCTAATTTAAAAGAAATGTATACTAGATTTGACCGTTTTAAGCCAGAAACGCAACAAACTAAATAAAAATGTAAGGAATTTAGTATCCTCCACCAAAATGATATAAGGACATCCGCCCATAGTATAGGGAGATAGTATGAGTAATAGAATATATGTTTTAACTGGTAAATGAATTGGTAAAGTAGGAAATGGTGTACTTTTCAAACACTAGAAATAGACACATCATTGTTGGACTCTAGAGGAATTTGGACTTCAGACCTCAGTATTTCAAGAATTCTGTCTATAACCCTGCCTGCAGGCATAGGCAATTGTCATGAGACTGATATATAAGAACTGCTGCTGAATATTGGTCAAATTTAATTAAAAACATGTCGCCTCTCATAATACGGAGACAGTACTGTGAAATTAGCCAGACATATTGAGTTTTTGTGCTCTTGTGATCCCTTTGGTTTAAAAATAAGTAATAACGTTAACTAATTGTTAATTCCCCTGCTTTTCCAGAGCTTTCAATATGCTTTCTTTGTTTTCACATGATCAAAGTTCCATGCTAAGGTTACGTAACACCAGAACCAACTCAAACTGTTAAACAAGTTTAAGAATAGTATTGAAGCACTGACAGCATTGAGCATTATATCACTGTATTCCTCTGATTGAGATGAATCTGTGAATACCTCGTAAAGCACTGTCGGACCATATTCTACATTTATCTGCCTGTATAGCATGGATGTCTTCAGTCTTTTAAGAATATTGATCAATATTCATTGTGTTTAATTTAGTATTCTAATGTTTTTGGGAGATTTATGTTATTTGTAACATGGCTGTATGGGAATGAATAGGGTTTTGAGGTAAAACTCCCAGTAAACATGTAGACCATCCGAGTATATCTTTATAAATTGGATCATAAATGACGTATTTTAGTATATTTTCATCACATTTACAGTTACAGTTGTAATAAAGATCAGGACACATTAGATATTCCTGGCATCTTCGTTATAATTGTGATATTGCCTTTGAAATATTGTCAAACTAAGTTTGTGGTGGGAGACTGAGACCATCTTAAGGAGGACATGAATGAAAACATGAGCATGCACGCTGCTCCTGTACAGCTGTAAAGCAACAAACTCTTCAAGGCTGAGCTTTTACTGTGTGTTGCTCTTAAAGATGCATGACCTGCTGCTACTCTCCCAGGCAGTAAATGAGAATTGTTCTCCAACATAATCCAAATGAAGCAATGCTAAAAATCAGGGAGAAGAACAATTGTTAAAGACGGAGGGACTGTGAATCCAGGCTGTTTTTAGTGAATGATGCGCCCTAAACTTCAAAGACCCCACTCAACAAAACCTGATAACCCTGAGAAGCTTGAAATATCCCAAACCAAACTACCCTCATCCCTATAAGCAAGTTTACCATAACATCTGAGGGCTCCTGGCAAACATCATTAACTCTACAGGGAACTCACTTACATCTACAAGGCCCCCATAATGGAGTTATAGATCATTAAGGTCGAAGGTCAAATAAAAAAGCCTTGTCAAGCGTAATGAGTAAAGTTGTCTCTAGACTCCACCGCACACACAAAAACATTTGGGGTTAAGTTTAGAATCTGGAGCTCTGTTTGTGCTCAAGGGCGACTTCATCCTGTGTGTGTGTGTGTGTGTGTGTGTGTGTGTGTGTGTGTGTGTGTGT
>CALSBV010011423.1:5017852-5040681 GCA_943590825.1 Bovichtus diacanthus | reverse complement strand
GTGTGTGTGTGTGTGTGTGTGTGTGTGTGTGTGTGTGTGTGTGTGTGAAGGGGTATGCTGAGTTAGCATGGAGTGGCTTATTTGACCACTGTCAGTCTGGTGGGAGCGTTCAAACACTCAAGGCCCAAACGACTCTGATAGCCGGTTGTGATAACCCCTGGTGACCTCTGTCTGACATCATCACTGCCAGACAGAGGTCAGTCAGGGGGTCAGCCGGGGAGGCACAGGGGTGACTTACCCGAATATACAAAGGCGAGATGAGTGTGTGTGTGCCAGGGTGTGTGTGTGTGTAGTAAAGATGGACTATGTATTTGTCAAAATGCCCAAGTTAATGCATATTTTGTAGTTGGGAAGTTTCATACATTTTTGTTGACTTAGCTGCTTTTTTCTTTTGTTTTTCTCAAGAGAGGATATTTTTGAAATATCTACAATTATATTTATACTTATATCAACTCTTTAAAAAATCCACAAGGTTATTAACTTTCATAACAAAAAAAATGTTTTTATATGAAATGTCCCAGCGGTACAATATAACTATAACAGTACAAAAGTAGATTTTTAAAAGTAAAAGTATGTTTACTTAAGTACTGTACTTAAGTACAATTTTAAGCTACTTGTACTTTATTTGAGTATTTCCATTTTATGCTACTTTATACTCTTACTCTATTACATTTTAGAAGCTAATATTGTACTTTTACACCACTACATTTATTTGACAGCTTCTTCACAGATTCAGATTATTAATACATACTATTAATCAACTAATAAATGATGATGTATTATTATAAATTAAGCCACCCAGCAGTATTTAAAGTGCTTGAACTTGGCTACACCTTTACAAGCTGAAACATTAGTGATGAATACATTAATGTATCACCAATAGTAATCAAGTGATAAACCCTAATATACATTATTCTAAAAAGCTTTTGGTATTTAAAGTATATTTTAATGCTGATACTTACGTTCTTTTACTTAAGTAAGATTTTGAATGTAGGACTTTTACTCACAGAGTATTCTATTGCTACTTTTTCTTAAGTAAAAGCTCTGAATACTTCTTCCATCACTGAAATGTCCCATAGTAAATTAAAGAAAACTAACTGAAGGTCTGAGTCAAACCCCAGATAGAACATAATGTTAAAATAATAACTGAATACAGTAGATCCAGTGACAACATGACCCAGCTACCGTAAATGCAGAGACGTCACACTGATGCTGTTCTGCTGTCAGACTCTGTAACAGAAGCAATAACCAGAGCACAGTTGTAAACTCCTGACGTCACAGTACTCAAGTGCCAGAGAGCGTTCGCAGGCCCGCTACACGTCAGCAGGGTGAGATTCACCCTGTGACTCTGGGAAGTGTCACTACAAGTTTAATGCCCTCTTTGTACAGAACTGTCTGTATATTGGGTGCACGCAGACACAGAGGGTTTGACGAATAAACACAATACAAGGTGATTATAAACAATGATGCAGACAATCGGCATCTTCGTAACGTAGCTCTCAAATATACAAAATCTCTGATTTATCGTGGGAGTTAAACAAACTATTTTAGAGAAAGGGTTGTACCTTTCACATGAAAATACTGTGTGAGAAAAAGAAAAGGAAAAAGAGAGGCTGAGATGTGATTTTCTATTTTTCAATTTTTTCTTCACAGCAGGCGAAGCAGTGGAGCGTCCTCTGGGGTCCCTCCCTGGAGAAATCCCCACCAGACTGTGGCGATGGCTGGTCAACAGGGATCACGGAGCATGCTCAGTGCCGTTTTCCCACAGAACTGGTGTGGTTTGTGTGCTTGGTCATGCTGTGTGACCCTCTCTTACTGCATACTATGTCGTGCTGCCCAGGGAGCTGTCACTTCCTTGAGACGTCTGGTCAGTCTCAGCTGAGTCACCTCAGCTTTTTTTTATAACATGATAAAGATGCAGATGGCCTCAATTTAACCATAGAATACTTTTGAAAAAGATAAATCAAGATATATTCTTAATCAGAACATACAGTGACTCTCTATTTTTAGAATCAGGACTTATAAATGACCCGTTCTATTTTGTGTAGCCCCTTCCCACCCGGGTCTTATGGCTCCAAAGGTCCTTCCAGGATGCATTTCCTAGTCAGACTTCATGGGGAAGTCCACGTACGAGCTCAAAGGCGTTTTACACAACCCATCCGGCTACGAGATGTCTGACACAGCCTGTGTTCTGTGCCGTTAATCACCAGCCCACCGCCCCCTGCATTGTCCAGGACAGGGTGGGGCGTAAGGGTGTGGGGGGAGGTCACCTTTCCTCCCCCTGGAGGAGCTAACACAAACCCTCTTTCACAATCTTCATTTATCCTTTGCTGTGAGGCGTCAGATCCTGGACACGCATGTGCTTACTCACACTAACCCTCAGAGGATCAGCGAAGAATTCGTGGAAGTAACACAGATTCACACTCACACACACACACACACACACACACACCCGACAGGCCCGTCAACCTGGCTCAACACTGGACACACATTGACCTCCACCCAGCGTGCATGCCTCAGCGCAGGTGTACGTCATCACTTATTAAGCTTTATTGCTCAAGATAACATCCTATGAATCTAATTTTTTTTAACTCAAGATGGAAAAGAAAATGGTAAACAGAGGCAGGAAACACTTCTGTTGGTTCTTCCTGTCTTTGTACACCATGCTTTTATCATGAGTTACTTCTCCATTAGTGTATCTCCACAGTGTATTACCTACAGTAAATGGCCCTTGGCACGCCCCCCAGTTTCGAGAAGCAGGCAGAAGTACAGGCATGGAAGCAAAGAAATGTCCTGCTGTGGACGGGGCCAACCTAAAAGAAAGGCCCACCAAACAAATCACTTTAAGTGTAAGCTATATTTAGAATATTTTCACCGGCTTTGCCTTACCGTCAGACAGGCCTTTCTGAGGGGGAACTGAAGCTGTTACATCCATCTGTGCTCTTACCAAAGCCACCAGACTCAATTCAATTTTTATTTTATTTTACCTTGCAGAAAACAGGAGTTGCTGGTCTACCGCTGCCTCCATCAGTGAGTTTGTTTGTGATATTGTGGGACTTTGTTTGTGTTATTGTGTGACTTTGGTGAATCAGAACTAACCTATCTAGGCAGCGATAGCCAATCATCCCCTGTGTTCTGCAAAGTAAAATGACTGTTTTCTTCTTTAAAATTATTGGCATTGGCAAGAGCAAAGAAGATAGCTCCAGTTCCCCATCTGAAAAATAGACTGCATAGCTGTCTCACGGGAAGGTGAGGGGATGAAAAATATTCGGTGTATATATACACTTAAACTAATATATTTTGATGTGGGCCTTTCTTTTAGGTGGCTGGACGTTTTTCTGTCGGCCCGTCCACAGCAGGTTATTGCTTAGCTTCCGCGTAGTAACTCTTGTCTTGTCTGTTTCTCCAAACTAGGAGACCGCTATCTACCACAGTTAATACACTGACTATGGATAAGTACCTCACCCCACCAAAATCCCACTTTAAAACGTCCAAACTATCCCTTTAAGACAAGTCCGTCTCCCTGTACAGATATTTACATACTGGTACAGAAATAGAGGGCTTCTGTATCTTCAAATGCACTACACAAACAACTTGGCAATGAATTCCCTAAAGAGGCCTAAAATATTAAATCAGCTTTTCCTCATCTCTATCACTGTCTCTGTCTCCCTGCTGTGTGCTTTATTAATGCGCCTCTCCAACGTCTCCACAAGGGTTCCCCATGCAAGATTAGCAATAGGTAGACCAGAGAGACTGTTCTGCTGGAGTCTCAGGTGATAAAACAAGCTCATAAAATTGATAAACTTAGCAGTAAATATGGACTTACTCGGTGGTCTCCTGGCTGCTACCTCATGTATTTTCTACAGGGCCTGTGGGCCTCTGAAAGTCTGATGCCACTGTTTTTTGTAATCCTATGAGAAAAATAGAAATACCAAGAGGTCAGCTGGCTATTGATCATCTTCTCTCTGTGGTAAATTGTTGCTCAGAGTTATCAAACACAGAGAATGAAATACCACACATCATATGTTCAAGGACATTTGTCATTAGATTGTGTTGTTTGCAACATTGGTCTCACAAATCACGGAGATTGAAGATGTTCTCAGTGGCCGTAGAGACAGGAAAGGAAGGGAAGATTAATGAGGAATGTCAGGCGACTGCGTTGTCTTACTTCTGAAACTGTCTTGACTCATCTATTCCCCCTCGAGGACTCAAACCTGCTTCTTTCTTGGAAATTAAAACTGAATTGATTTATTTTGGTCTATAAAAGAAGGAGCGTAATTATACACATATCACATGTAGGTGAGAGGCTTTAGGAAACAGCTTTCATTTTTAAGGGTAATACTTGCCATACCACAAATGAATGTAAAGCTGCATTGATCATTTTGGGCTACGATGGGACAGAAGCATGTTATCACCTTATAATGTTAGTTGTTTTTTTCTGGTCACTTGCTGGATTTAAGTCCAATATTCACCCTTCTACCTTTTTTGGTCGCCACCAACTTCTAAAGAATAAAACTAGCTCTTGAGCTGCTAAATGCTTCTAGGTTCACCAGCTATTTGCTAACTTTATCTGTCTGCCATTTGATGCTGGATATACTGTAGGTAGCGTACAGTGGGTGTATCAGAGCTTGTTTGCTGAAAACAGCCATCTAAAGATGCTAATATGGGCGACACTACATTACACAGTCATCTGTCATCAATCTGAACTCTACCAGAGGGATGAACATTATTGCTCCAAAAGATATTCCCTCATTTTGTGTTTTGATGATGATGGTGGAGAGCGATGTCTCTCCATTTCAACTGCGTGAGGTGATATTTATAGGCAGCATATAAGAAATGGATGTAGTCACTGTGATGTCACCCATTAGTTTGTGGACTACAGTTTTGAAGCCTCGAGTTTGGCGTTTTGTCGATCGCCATCTTGGTTTTTGGACACAGAAGTGACACGAGAAGGTGGGGCTAAGACATGTTTAGGGGACCAAAATGTTACAATTAACTTTCATGAACTGAAAACACTGAGAGGGGGTTAAAGTTCTAAGACGAAAACGCAGTCAACACCCAAACCGGACAACACCGTGGTAGCGACCAGTCAGGTAGCCACGCCCTGAAGCATAGCTGGGACCATGATGTATAAAATGAACATCAGGCTGTATTAAAGAAGATTTGAGACCATAAACTGGAAAATGTTTACTGATTCAAGTGAGAACTAGGGGTAATTTTTTTATACAATCAGACTTATTTTTGCAACCAGTGGAGTCCTCCCCTGCTGGCCAGTTTGCGGTACTTCACATTTTCAGACCCGGAGGTTTGCCAATTGGTGATAATATGTCAGTGTTGTGTTCGCAGCTTGTTTCACCGCCCCCAAGTGGTCAAAAGAAGACAGAAGAAACATTTAAAACTAATTTGGCAGATTTACAAGTTGCAGGTTGAGCCCACTGCTTCTATCTTAGAATACCAAATTACCAGCAGGTTGTTTACAGCCACCACAGTCAACCCAAAGTGTGCCTGGCCAAACAGCCTTTGTCCTACTGTAGCAAAGAGGAAACCCTAAAACAGAGAACACGGAGAGGGTCTCAGGAGTGCTTGGTGGCACTATAGATCTGAGTATCGTGCAGAAAGCAGAATTCTTACAGGCTAGTTCTTCACAACTCACGCACGCTCACAATAATCAGGCCACACAAAAAGCTTTTTTTGTGTGGAAATGTTTATTCCAAATGTACCTTTCATTATTTCCACTTTGCTTTCTGTAAAAGGCCAGTGGTGAGGTCAAAACGCAGATGTATATCTGATTTGTGTTTTTCTTGGCCGACTGCAGGCTTATTAGCATGCTACGTGGATCTCCTTGCAATTCCCCCTGCGGTGAAGATCGACTGTGCGTGCGCGCCCTGCCCTACAAAAGCAATTCAGTTTGTGTACATTAGATAGTGTCGCCGATTAGTTATATATGCCAAAGCCACACTATTGGGACTGAATTAAATCAGTTAATTTCAACAATGGCCTGTTGACTCTGTGTGGAGTGCACAAAGCAACACAACCTCATTGTGTTGTATTGTGCTCGCTAAGAAAAGCTGTTGCTGCACACACATCTTTGTTGTTGAATATAGCGTGTGCACATCTTACAGTATGGTTATTACAGAGAAGCTGCTGCTAAAAGAGGAAAATAGTCGTGAAAAGGGGCCATGAGAAAACACTTAACTTGTGCTGGCTAAGCATATTTCGGGGCAGTTTTTTTGCTGATGACTCTGTGTCCAGCCCCTGCAGCCGGTCTTTAACTCCACCATGCTATAGATGAATTGGGACTTTGATGTAGTGATGCATAAAAGGCTATGCAAAAACACATCATGTGGCGGTCAGGCGGTAACTCAACTTGAAAGCAAACCATGTGTTGTTTGTGTGTGAGCGTTTTCGTCGGACAGGCATGCAGTGTATAGGGAGAGATGTGAGTCATGTAGTAAACAGTGAATCGGCCCACGCAGGGCCTCCCATCTTTTCTGTGTCCTTGCTGGAAGACTTTTTATATCTCGCACTAAATCATCTGTCAGTCTCACAGGCCTTTCAAAACCTTTGGGCGAATGTGTGTGTGGATGTGCACAGAGCTCCTTTCAAAAAAACGGAAACTAAGTGTGCTCAACTCCACTGATAAGAGTTATCCACTTTCCCCCAGTACAACGAGATAAATCACTTGAAAGTTTAGTGCTTATTCAATATTTCAAGGTGGTGCAAAAAAGCATTTCTCACATTTGGATGCATACTCTCTAGCCCCCCAAAAAGGATTAATCCAACTGATAGATTTATTTTAAAGGAGCTGGAATTAATTTAGTGTAGATCTCTTTACCTGCTTCATCGGAGCAACAGCAGAGGGCGTTTTATCTCAGCTTCACCGACGGTGAGCCAGCGTGCTGCTGCGTGACATCAGCTCACTCCCTGCTAGACTCAATCAATACCGCGGACAAAAGAAGCCTCAGACCATCATCTCCTCCCGACCCCGACTATGACAAATAGCACACAAACATCCACACACAAATTCCTATGTTGACATATTGATCCGTCTTTCTCTGACAGAGTCCTTGGCCTCGGATGTTGGATGTGTGACACCTTGGCAGGAAACTCCCTGTTTTTTAATGGAGAATGGGGGCGGGAAACGGCAGATTGCTCTCATTTTAGAGCATCAGTCACACTCGAGCCTGTGAGTTACAGCTCTGGAGGTGACGGTGTGTCAGCCACAGGAAGCGGTCTGTTGACTCTGTGAGCTGTCTGTTCTCACAGCTTCAAGGCCGGGATGGTGTGAGGGAGGGAGAGTGTGAGGACTTAAGCTGGCCACAAGATGACACTGTGGGACACAAACACGTGTACTTTTATCTGTCATTATTTTTGATCAAAAGTTGAGTTTCCAGCAGGCATAAAACTAACGGGCATATATTGCATTATATTTACTTAATTTGGCCAAATGGGGCTAAACAGTCATTTTCAAATAAATACAAATGTATTTCACAAAAGTGGTTATTATATAAAGGTTATTATTATTAATATTATTATAAGAGACAGATTAAAGAAAATGGTCAAGATTGATGCAGCACACACAAATGAATCCTGACATTTAGTCTCTAGTACAGGTTAATATGATACTGTACCTTTAAGAAGATACTGTATAGACGCCTCATTTCAGGTTTGTGACATGTTGCATACCTAATACATTTGTCCACAGTGTATAGTAATTAAACAAATGTTGTTAAATTATGCAACAAAAGTCACAGAGGAATGAGTGGAAATAGTTAAGAAGTGTGGACGATATTAGTTTTGGGTTTTTCTCAAGCTACTCCGTGCTATAAGGGAAACCATGGCAACAGTTCCCCGGCCATGGGGCCACACAAGATCACAAACGATTTTTCTGATTGCCAGAATAAACAGCCTCCTCAATGTAACAGATAATAAGTCACCTAATAATGACTCCTCATGAAAACACATAGTGATTAAAGCACATTTTCATGTTTGCATTTAACTTTTTACCTTATTAATAATCATTTCAATGCTAATCCTTTTAAATACATGTATTTTATCTGTTCATTCCTGTGTAATTATCAGGCTCCAATTTCAGTTATCAGAATAACCTGATTTTGTGCACTGTCGAATCTAATACACACTCAATAAGGTCAAATTAAATTAGAGTGCACTGATCTAAAACTTTGTGGTTTTGTGTCCCAAACCTGCTTCTCTGTTCTTGCACTTGTCTTTGAGGTGTGACTGAAGTATTCTGGGAGCTCAGGATCAAACCTCTCATGGAGGAAAAAGAGAAGTAGCACTCATCCACTCAGGATGACGATGATGAACCCTCTTCAGCGCAGTCCTGTGCATCAGTCAGGTCAAACTGGAGAGCTTTCACTCTCTTTACTTCTTTGGCCAATCAGAGTTGCTTTTTAGAGTCAAGGGACCAATTACAGAAGCATCGGCCCACTCAGGAAGAGCTCTTTCACTGAAGGGCCAGTAAATCAAGGAGATGGCCTCTTTAAAACACCAACATCACATCACTAAGACACCCAGCGGCCAACCAGTTGCTACAGTCAGCATCTATTTATCAAAACCACTGGACCATCTCGGAGCCATGCTTACTCCTGTCTACAACCACCAGCCACTTCCCAAACACCCGTGAGCCAAAGACAGTTCAGCCAATCCCAAGACAGATGTCAATGGCTGTTGATCCGTAAGGATTGCGAAGATAACAAAAACAGGACGTATTCCTCTCGTATTGTGCCTAACTTTAGTGGGTCATAAGATATCGGGTATGGAATTAATCTGCAGATGCTCTGGTTCAAAATGAGTACAAACTTTTCTATTGATGTCAATCTTTGAGCCACAACAAAAGCCAAAATGTGGCCTGCAACAGACTAGGTAAGGCTTGTTTGTAGACTAGCCGATTGCTGGAAAAGCCTTGTGCTACTAAAGCAGTTGTTGATCACTTGCAGCCCCAACTGGTCAGTAAACACGAGTGAGGAGTCAGCAGTCAATGATTTAGGCTGATGGGACTAGTAGTATGCAAGATAAACTGCGGAAAGACAGCACGCACGCATGCACGCACGTTAATGATTTTTCACACTTTGAAATCATGGTCAAAATGTTTTCCCCCCATTTGTTCCATAAACACAAGAGATATGTTTTTCACTTGCCTCTCAGGGCTTCTATAATGTGCTCTGACAAGGATCAATAATTATTACATTTTTTTTGTTTTAGTTGGTGATGAAAAGTGACCATCAATATTGTAGAACCAGGAATATTAAATAAATGTAACTGACTCTTCACTGTATCACTACATGTAAGCCAACACACACACACACACACACACACACACACACACACAGGATGAAGTCGCCCTTGAGCACTAACAGAGCTCCAGATTCACACACACATGTTTCATCATGAGTTACATGTCCAATATATGTAATATACTGTCAAAGACAGCGAGATTGAAAATAGCTACTGCTAATGACTTCCTACGCACATCTTACTTCTTACTCATATAATATTCATCACAACAAACTATCACTGCTGCATAATACCATGATGCACATACATCAGATGTGTACGGGGAGGTTCAATTTGTGCATTCGCGTCAGACAAGAACACAGTTACTCACACATTTCCCGCAGTTGAAACATTAACATTTCGGATGTCAATTGCTTTGCCTTTGTCAAGTATAAATATTAATGAAGCGGGGTGTGTATTCAGAAATGTGTCAGGAGGTTTTTTTATGGAGGTTACACAGGAATTCATCTATACAAACAGGGATATTGATTTACACAAAATGTGTCTGATCCCCGTTTGGTTTTGTCTGACTACTAATGCAGTACGGGTTTTTGTATCAGTGTAGGCAAACATAATAATTTACCTTTGAGACGTAACATCACGCAAAAATATTTGGTAGAATTAATTCAATCAGCATCATTTGAACTGCCAGTGGTATTTTTCAAGGTCCACTACCACTCAGAGCTAATAAATCTTGGCTAAAACGCATTTCTTTTGAGGTATATGTTTTATATATTTGAACATATGTGTATGTAAGAGTATTACTATTACAACTGGTGAAGTAAAGTAAGAATAGATTAGATCCTCACCCACTTTTAAAATCTCTATACCTCTTTTGTATTTTGCCAAAGTAACTCTCCCCTCCTACCTCCACGACTCCTTTGAAGCAACTTCAGAGCATCAATATTTAACCTGACATTGTCAAAATCTAAAAAAAGAAATGATGTTGAAAGGAAGGCAGATCTTTGAAGCATGTTTGCCTGTAGACCCGCGCTGAACACAGGCCTCATTTCCTCTCTTTTTGAGGACAACACAGACACACACCGTGTGGATTACACAGTCTGAACAAGCACGTTGCATTATTATGCTCTTACAGAACCAATGGGCCGGGCAGAGCACAGAACAGCAGGGCTACTTGACATAGGCGAAGGATTATTGTTATATCGGACCCCCTTGAAAAGGAGCTGATACATCTGAAGGGGTTTATCCTGACATAATAAATTACCGCTCTATAGCCTCATTTCGTTTTCTGCTGACAGCATAGGACTTGTACGCTCATGTAACATTTTATAAAGTAACAACAGGCCATAAGAAAAGAAGAGTCACTGACTTTGTAGTTTGTTCACTTTTTTTACTAAGCTTAGGCACAAACAACACTCGGCTAGGTTTGGGTTAAAATAACTATTTATTTCAGTTAGGGACCAGTGTTAAAGCACCAGTGTCCAGGATTTAGGGGGATTTATCAGCAGAAATGGAATATAATATTCATAACTATGTTTTCACTAGTGTATAATCGGCTGAAACTATGAATCAGTGTGTTTCCGTTAGCTTACAATGAGCTCTTCATACAGTATCTACATACGGAGTCCACCATGTTGCACTGCCATGTTTCTACAGCAGCTCAGAATGGACAAACCAAACTCTGGCTCTAGAGAAGGTCTTTGCGTTTTTACGTTTCCTGAAGGCCACCGTAGAAAGGTAGGGGTGACAATCTGCAACCTCACCGCTAGATGCCACTTAACCCTACACACAAACATATAACATAAACATATGTTGTTTTGGGGCATTTGCTGAAACGTTTGTTCTGATTCTGATTTTATTCTCCTGAGGCCACACAGAGGGCGGAGCACAAGGTCCCCCGCATGGTGGTGATCAAAGTTATGGCCGTCCTGGTCTGCTTGGTGCTATATGCAAGTGTTGCAAGGTATGTCTTCACCCACCAGGGCAGCAGCTTTGGACCTGTCTTCATGACAGTGTCTTGCTTCTTTGCAAAGATGTCTGCCCTCTACAACCCTCTGATCTACTTCTCTGATCTGCAGGAATAAGCAGTTTTGCTGCTGAGCGATGACCATACAGTGTTGCGAGCATCATCTTTATGCTATCAGCTCAGTGTGCCTTCTCCATCAAACTGACTCAAAACACCTGCTTGTAAAAAAAAAAAAAGTTCACTGCAATGCCTTCCTTTGTTCACTCTTTAAGAGGGTTAGGGTTATTTTACAAGCTGAACACTGACATTGCAATGAGTTTTAACATTGTTGCAAAACTGCAAAGGAATAACAATGACCAAATGGCCTCACACACAATTTGAAATGAATCATTCAACAATGGCAAAGCCGACTTTTCCGCATGCATTTCTTATGACAGTATAACTATTTCAGCGGTTTCAGTCAGAGGCACTTTGTTTTCTAACAGTGGATGAGTCACTCTTGAAACATTGCATCATTCTTACCATGAGGTGTGCTGTAATTTGCCTTTGATCAGGAGCACCGTAGGCATGAAACAGGATGAGGGATTTAGTTGTGAGACCTGATGAGAAGGAAAACACTTGAATCTGAACACCACACTCAGCACAAGGGGGGAGGGGGTTGGGGATTTGCTTCTTGACTCGTTAGACACGCATACATGCACACATTTCAACAGAGGAGGGATGCCAGCAGCGACACCTCTGGGGCAGGCACAAGTTCAGTGTCCTGACATCTCTTAAGGAGTGGCCACAGTGGTCATTGTGGGGACATAAGCCCTGCACTTAAGGAGCCGCCTCTGGAACTTCTAGCTCAAGTCACAAATGGCCTAAACTGAAGGACTTCTACTGAATGTGACTTACCTCCGACACATGCTTAAAATAAAATGTCCAGTTTGACAAAGCCACATTCATTTTACAACTGATCAAGCGTTGTTGCTGCGTAGTCCATTGGTCCACTAATGTGATTAGTAACACCTGAGGTTTTCCTACTGTGAGCAGTCAAAATGTCTGCTGTGAAAAGGAGCAACAAAGCTCTAGACACATCACTGATATGGCGAACGTTAGCGAAACGAGACTATACGCATACACATCCATCACGCAGACACGTAGTAACATTAGCATCAATTTGAAGTTGTGTTTCTGGCCACCTGATGAATGTAAATCCAGTAGTCACTCTTCTTTTGGCCTCCGCCGTGGAAATATCTATCTTTTTAGCTGCAAAATGCTATGTTCATCAGCTAGTTGCTAACGTTGTCTGTACAATACCTGACTAGTTGCTTTTTCGGATGTTGTCACTAAAAACAGCTGCCTGCTGTGACTAAGCAAAATGCATTGCTCTAAAATATGCTAAACCACTCTTGAGGGCAACAAAAGTTAATACTTCTCCGGTTTTGTCACTATGAGTGACACCATTACAAGTTGTCATTTTTTGCATTGTTAATAGAACAAGTCTAAGAGTCTACAGCCACGCTAGCAGCTCTGTAAGGCCGTAAATGAGCACAGAGCTGCTTTGCGCTAAATGCTAACATCAGTGTGCTAACATGGTCACAGTGACGTTCTGTTAACACATGGAGGTTGAGCAGGTAAAACCACAGTCACATGGTCGTGGACATCATGAATGGTTGTACCGATTGTCATGACATCCATCCAGAAGTTTTTCACGAGAGCCAAGAAATATTACCCGGATGGCGGCGGCAGAGCAAACATTCAGAGGATCATATAATAATTTAAGAGTCATTCTCTAGATCCTGGAATACCGGCACCAAATTTTACAGCATTCAATCCAATAGCTGTCGTAATATTTCACTCAAAGTCAGGGGATTACCAAAGACAGCAGGCTAAATGTCTGCACACCAATTCATGGCAATCTATCCTCCAGATATCTCAGTCTGAATGAAGGCGGTGGATGGTGACAGATATCGCCATCCACTGAGTCACCCTGCTAGCATGACTAAATATATTGATTAGTGCAGGTTTTTAAAAAAAAGTCTCTTTCCATATACTTTTCTTTCAGCTGCTGATTGATTAGTGTGACGACTGCAAGACGCTGCAGTTATTTTTCTGCTTAATAAAACCATCCACCGCAATAGCCTCAAGAGTTACATGTAGGCACCGTATCCTATCGAGTGCTATACTGTAACCAAGATAAGAAAAAAACACACTGCATGAAATGCCCTTTGAGCAGCAACAACACATTCCTCCACCACACCTCTTTCCCTGAAAAGGCCGATTTCCATGCACAGCCGAGCATGAGACAGATACAGTATTATGACAAAGAACAGTTACTGCATAGCGGCATCGTGGACGTCCATGACATGACAGCAGAGGGAACCACAACAGGCTTGTTATATAGTCAATCTGAGCTTCCTGAGAGAACTTCAACACTTTTTAAACTTTCTCCCTCTCTTGAATGAAAGCATCTTGAAATCCTGAGCACACACAGCCAAAAATAACCCTGCACTCTTGTTTTCTTTTCATTTACTTTTCTGCCTCAGCCTTGTTTACGCATCCACAACTCTTGTCTGCTCCAGTCAGCTTGAGGAGAGAGCCTGTTGCATCGGTGTTTCCATGGCAACGGGGGAGTGGAGGTGCTCCAAGGTCGGCGCGAGAGCACCTGGAGCCGAGCTGATGGGAGAATGGAGGCTTAACCCTGTGGGCTGTCGCCACACTGGGCTGTAGGCATGTTGTTATTAGACTTTTCATTACCGCCCCGTTTCCTCCTGCCTGGCACTGACATGATGAATTGTCACCAGACACAGGCTGTTAATCATTTTCTGGGGGTGCACAAGCAATAAAACACGGGAGCTCTGCTCCTGCATTTGATGATGAGAAGGAGTGGACTATGTCCTGATAAAGATGGAGAGAGAGATTTAAAGAGAGGGGAGGAGAGTGTTTCACTGCTAGAAAGTGGATTACATCCATTATTTAGAAGCTGCTTCCCCTTCACTGTGAGAGAGGTGGGAGAAAGATGTTTGCAGGGTACAAACTTCTCCTTTATGTCTCTTCGTGGACGGTGGTAAGTCTGAATAAGACCCCATTCTTACAAAAGTGAATACTTGACCTAATTGTAGTAAAAATAAGACACAATTAGGTACCAATTTAAAAATAAAATCTCTTCTGTGCAACTTACAACTTATTATTGTAATCAACAATCTTGAGCAGCACTGCATGCCTCCTGTACTACGGCAGTGAGCCAGATGCGTAAATGTAGCCATGTAAAAACACTTTCATATCATTGCATCAAAAGGAGAAAGATTGAATCGCAGAGAAACTGGGCCAAGAAAAGCTCTGAAATGTTACCGTTTGATCGTGATGCTTCAACTCTGCTTCCCATTTCCTCTTATGAGCTGCACAGATTGTGTCCACGGGGTAATCTTGAATGCATACTTTTGAACACATGGTATTAAGTACCTTTGCATGTGTCTTAGCAACTGGAAGAAAATACGTATGATGAAAGTGAAGAAAATCTTCACAGTTCTCTGCATGTTAAAGCAGAAACATGCATCATGTAAATATGACCAAAACAGACATTATCATACATTTAGTAGAAATACATGCCATGTTGAATATTTAAATGCCAGTATCTTAAAACTGCATGTCAGAAAATACTACGCAAAAAAGATGAAAGGAAATCTCATGTATCTTAGACGGAAATACATGCTGTGCCTCATCTGTCTCTGCATCTCAGCATCAAGCTCTGCCAAACAGACAACAGACATTTCACATTTCTCTGCAGCAGTAAATCCCTGCTGGCATTCACAGGTCACCAGGAGTGACCACACTGTTCTCTGCTTTTCTCTTATCTCCCCCATTGTTTTTTCTGGCTGGGGGAAAAAAAAAAAGACATGAAAAGACAAAAAAAAGTCCTCATCGTCACCTACCACTGTCAATGTCCTGAATCAGGGACGCAGCTTCTCCGCTGTCTGTTTTCTATCACATGAAAAATCTTGCAGCAAAAAGAGCTGATACAGGAAGAGGAGGAAGGAGTGTTGAGGACAATGGGATAAATAGGACACAGAAAAGGCACAAATCAAAGTAAGCAGTGAGAGGAGGAACATTTCTCAAGACTGTTATCCAGTCTTTGATGTTGTGAAAAATGGGAGCTCTTTGCTTTACTTTTCTTCAAAGACTTCTCACACACACACACACACTTTTGGACAATGTCAGCCTTGACTCTTTTGTCTTTTATTTGCCCTAATGATGAGAGCTCTGTACTCTACAGACTCTTAGGACACACTTTGTGTCCGTCTCTGTGACATAGATGACTAGATCAAATCCCAAAAGTATTCTAATGGCTGTGATCACCAAAGAACCAAAACAACCACACACTTGTTTTTTTCGTTGAATATATTATTTTATTTTAACATCATCATCATCATCATCATCATAGTTTAACTTTTAATTTTCCCTTCATTCATTTAAAATGATCACCTCTGAATGTACACATACTGCAAACTGTCAAAAATATACAAACAAATGCAGGCTTGTGCTATAGTCTGGTCAAATGTCTAAAAAACAGTGGCACTGGGGGGAGAGAGAAAGAGAGAGAGAGAGAGAGAGAACGAGGTAGAGAGAGTAAGAGAGAGAAAGAGAACGAGACAGAGAGAACGAAGGCGAGATAGAGAGAGAGAGAGAACGAAGGCGAGAGAGAGAGAGAGAGAGAGAGAGAGAGAGAGAGAGAGAGAGAGAGAGAGAGAGAGACATTGAAACCGGTAAAGACATGCACAGCATCATTGTGAGCACCGGTTACAGTGATCCAGGTGCGCGGTACTTCCATGGGATCCTCGTGGAAAAGTACATACATTTCATCATCTGACAGTGCGGCAAAAAATGCCTGTCACATATCAAATCAAAATCAAAATGTTGCTCATTAATGGAACTGTTAGGCACATCATTGTTTTTTTATGGTTTTACATTTTCTGGAAAAGTCTTGACTTACTGTAAATGTAGAATGTTTAACCAAAAACAAGAAGAAAAAAACCATACAATTAAAAAAAGAAAGAAAAAAAACCCTTTCAAAAGTCATTTTGGAATCACTGTCTTGTTAGTAACTCAACATTGTTACATCATGTGTGTGTGTGTGTGTGTGTGTGTGTGTGTGTGTATATCTAGTTGTGTTCACAATTGGGTGCATTTCTGTAGAACCAAGTGGTACTGTGAGTGAGTACTTGAGGTGTTTGTGGGTAGTGGTTGTGATTGGCAGCCGTCCATTCAGATGCTCAGGTCTTTGGGGTTGTCCTTGTAGGTGTTCTTGGGTTCAGGGAGGGTGGATGAGCGACTGGTGTCGGTCTTGAGCGTGCTGTAGTACTCTCTCACCTTAGCCGCTACAAAATTGTCATCGTCCTCTTCGTCCTCCGAGTCATCCCTTCTGGAGCTCCTGACCGGGGAGAAGTCTCGTCCCAGGCTACGGGCTCGGTACTGCGGCTCCGGGGTGCTGCCTCGGCTGGCGTAAGGGCCGTCCCTCCCCGTCCTCTCGGGTGAGCGACCCCTCAGCAGTGAGCTGTACTTATTGAAGGCTGAATCTGAGTCGGGGGTGCGCACTCTGGGCAAGGTGGCATCTCTAAAGGCGTCTCTCTGGCCGCGGGATGCCAGGTCCCTCAGCAGGCTGTCCCCCCTGTAGGTTCTCTCCATGGAGGAAGCGCTCGTCAGCAGACTGTCATCCCCGAACAGGCGGTCCTCCCTGCGCAGCGGCGGTAGCGTGGCCTCCCTGTTCAGGCGGTCCAGGGCCGGGGACTCACGGAGGATGCTGTCCTCAAGAGGGAGGCTGAGTTCAGGAGTCTTGGGTGGCTCCTTCAATACGGCCTCTACTCCGTTGGGCTTCTCATTGGGGCGTCTCTGTCCCCCTGGGGAGGCGTAGCGGCGGTAAGGCTCTGAGG
Organism: Bovichtus diacanthus; assembly: GCA_943590825.1. Taxonomy (NCBI): domain Eukaryota; kingdom Metazoa; phylum Chordata; class Actinopteri; order Perciformes; family Bovichtidae; genus Bovichtus; species Bovichtus diacanthus. The sequence continues at coordinate 5,023,545 of CALSBV010011423.1, read as the reverse complement.
AATGGGCGTGGCGTCTGGTGGGGGAGTGGTGCCGAGAGCGGTGGGGGGACCTGTGGCGGTGAGGCGAGCGGTGAGGCGAGCGGTATGGAGAGCGGTATGGAGAACGGTAGGGAGAGCGGTGGCGGGGATTAGAGGAGGAGAGTTGACCGTGGCGTCTGTCGGGGGAGCGGCCATGGCGGTGTCCCCTGTGGCGGCTATCCAGTGTGTTTTCTGCGCTGCGTGACCGGCTGTGCACCTTGCCAGGCGAACGGTGGCGGCTGCGGTGCTGCCCGCTGGAATGGTGGCGGTGGCTGTCACTTCCCTTGTCATCCTTCTTCTTAAGCAGCTTGGACACGCCCTTCCCTGTGGACTTTCTCCCCTTGCTTTTTCCCGTGCTGGCTTTCTTGTTGGGGGAGCGGTGGCGGTGGTTGGAATGGTGGTGCTTGCCGGTGCCGTTGGAGCGGCGGGTCGGCTCCTTCTTGCTCCGGGATGGTTGTTGGGGTTCTGGTGGATAGCTGGACTCCGATGGTGCGTTGTTTAGGGGCAGGGTGCTCACTTCCGCAGCGTTTTGTAACCCTGAGGCTGGGTTGGCTGCGCTGCCGTCGTTGAGGCTGCCGTCTGTAAAACAATGTGACATACAGACGAGGGCAGGGGGATCAAACATGCATCGAGACTTCAATTCTCCTATCTGCTTTCACATTAACCATGCTGAATCACTCGGACACTAGGCCGAGAACATTTCCAATGGAAGCCATTCTGATGTCAATGCCAGCAAAGATGGCTCGTTGTTAGATGGCACAGCAACAGCCGATGGTAAAAACATTAGTGTAGCTTACACATGAGAATAAAAAGGCAGTGACACAAAGGCAGCCAGTGCTTGAAGAGACTCGTTACCCACAACAAACCTGCTCCCAGGTCTGCCTGGGCTCACCTCTCTGAAGCAGAACGGGACTGGAGGCTTCTTACAGTCAGAGTCAATGTGCTGCATGTTGATGATGCTGCTTGATTGTACTGATTAGCCATGCTCTTTCATGCGCTGTCATGATGCCTGAGACACTTTGTAAATGATTAATGCAAATAAAATGCTCAAGATGAGATCCAAAAACTATTGCTGCAGTAACAGCTTGTGCAGTTTAGGTGGCATTTTACGACTAGAAGAGTTGAATGTTCTGCACAATTTTACATTGATTTTTCCTGTGTAACCTTAGGGAAATTCATCCGGCTAAACCAACTAAATACATATGCAGCCACCGAGATGCTTTGATTTGATCAGATTCTTAAGATTAAATCTTGCAGTCATTTTACCCGGTTCTACTTGTAAATACGTCTTCAGGTGCAGGAATACAACTACAGTAGAAAACTAGCAATAACCAAAAAGGTGTTCTTCGATGGTCTATGAATATCAAAACTTATAAACAAGAACAAACTGACATGCATTTCGACTTTGGACGCGTTACCCAAAGGTAAAATGCAACATGTGCATAACGAATCCATAACAGCGGCTACGGCAGCGGCGGTACTGGCGGTGTATTTTGGGTGGATGGGTTTGTATGTATGGAGTAGAGCATGGGCATGGGTGAGTTGAGGCCACACCACACAGAGATCAGGATGGCGATAGAGCGCGACAGATAGAAAGAAAGACAAGGAGTTGGAGGGAGAGCCGGACGACAGGGCAGGACAGTTACAAACCGTGGTCTGATTTTGGAGGACAGAGGCCTCCCCCATCTTGTCATTTCTCATACATGCAGTGAGATGGGGAACGACCATCCCTGAAGGAAGACAAGAGCCCAGCGCAATACGGGAAGATACAAAAAAAACAGGAAAAAAGAGAAGAGCACAGGGTTTAGATCGCTTGGAACGAACTTGAAGGAAGAAAAAGGAGAATTATTGTGTTGATTTTTCAATGAAAAAAAAAGTGTTTATTTGATCATTGAGTCATTCAGAATAAAGAGACAGTCCAGGAAAATTGCCCAAACCCTTCAGTGGAACCCATCAGTTACAGAGAAAAAAGTCCTGGGACCAAGCACACACACTCAGACACACTAACCCACACACACGCCTAAACATGTGGACACAGAAGCAGCAGAAACCCAAAACCCAAAGAAATAAAGACAGTGACACTCACACCCACAACAACAGCGTATGAAGCAGTTTTACATTGCTGACAGAAATCAAAATAAAATACTGGCAAGACTGTCGAAGGTTGTGCCAACTAAAAAGTACAAACAATGATCCAAAAATATACAAGTTCACATGATGTCATATTGGTGCAGGTTAAGACAGCACATTCTTAGCGCAAAATAAAATTACATTGACAAACTTTTTCAAAACAGGCAAATGTATTTCCACTCAAAACATTTTTAAAAAAGTAACAAAAACAAAAAGAAGATATTTATGATGACTCAAGACTATAAATCAAAACTGGTCAATACGAATAAAAAAAAGAAACGTTCCATAAATATTATGGAAAATAGACAAAAGAAAAAAAAAAAAAAAAAAAAATCAAATTTACACTTTTGACAAGTTCATGCAGCAATAGACTTTTATCCATTAATATGTGGCTTCCATCATGGCTCTGTACACGGAACAAAAATACTTGTAAAAATGCCTCTATTCTTTTCATCACTGTACAAAACGTCTATATAATTGGACCTTTTCTCTTTTTGAATTGGGATGGGTGGAGTTCCTATCGTCACAGCTTTTCAATGACATTAACAGTGGGTGCAAATAAAATCCATGGATTAGTGAGTAATGTCAAGCACAGTATAGTGAGATTTTCCTCTTTCAAATGGCAAAAAAAAAAAAAAGCATCAGACTGCCTTTTTCTTCTCAATACAGTTCTCACTTAAAAAACCCTTAAGAGTTCAGTAGCTTACATTCACCTTCAATAAATATCATAAATACGCTTGTGTCACGTCCTAACCAAAGCTGCGAGATATCCCATTTTATAATGGGATGCAATGGATCAAGTTTTCTTTTCCTCTTAACTCTAAATTAGTGTTAGAGGATTTGGAGCCCTCAATATTACCTCTTACTCACAATAAACACTGATTTTTCACTACTTTTCATTTAATCCCTGTAAACAGTTTCTGTCTTCGTGTAGCACTGAAATCAGACCCACCACCTTTCTGAAAAAGTCCCAGCAGAGTGCTTTTGCTCAGTGGCCAGAAGGTGAATAGTGACAGCGGGATGACATGGAAACTGAGAGCAGGTGACAGCAGGAGGGGGTGACAGCACCCAGAAGAGCAACCTCCATCCCTGCTCCCCCCCCCAAAAAAATCCCAAAGCCCAGTAGTGACCTCCACCAGAAAGAGACCAAAGACCAACCAGCCCCCCCCGACCCCACCCGGTGGGTTTGTCCCAGGGATGGGTGAAGGGGTCCTGGGAGGCTAATATAGTTCTTTCTCCTTCGACCCACCACCGTCCACTGGGTGTCCCCTGGCTCAGGGCGTGAAGATGGGGGAGAAGGGAATGTTTTCGTAGATTGACCCACCATATTCGGGCACAGAGCCATCACCCCTCTTGAGCACCAGATGGACGCGCCGGCCTCCACTCTTGATGAGCTCGATGGCTCGCGCGTGCTTCATGCCCTTGGTGCTCTCGCCATTGATCTCCAAGATTTCGTCGCCGACCTACGGGGAAAAAAAGGAAAGAAAGAAGACCGGGAAGAGAGGGAGGAATCAAAAGATGGGAGGCAGAGAAGAGTGACAGAGTGACAGGTGAAGATGGAGGGGAGAGAAGGTAAATCAGGGGGGCAGAGGAGAGACGCCAGAAGAAAGAGAGGAGATAGGAAGAGGAAGAAAACAAGTGACAGTGGGGAAGAAAGCACACAAGGAGAAAGATGAGAGGCACGAAGGTTCAAAGAGACATGATGACAGCAGAAGGGAAGGAAAGGCAGGACAGATTGAGAAGAAGTTACATATCGAATCAACTGAGCGGTAAACCGCACAACAGCAAAATAATGTTTCTCTATATCAACAGTTTACAGAGAAGGCATCGAAAAGCAGCAACTGTGACGCCGAGAGAGGAGAACAAGAGTGAGAGAGGGAAAACAGGAGCCAGAAGAAAGACTTTTTGCTTCCCGGTTCTTTGCCTCCACGCCTCAAGTTATCTGACGGCGCTGTCTGCGCCGAGGGAATTCCTCTCTGGCAGAATATGGATCTCTCACTGACACCTCTCTCTGCCTCACAGAGCTGCTACTATTAATATCTCTGCTAATAATGTGCACAAACACAAACGTGTATATATATATATATACATGTATTCATATATGCATGTACAAATGTGCTAATACATGCATACCCAAACACTTCCTAACTGTAATGTATTAAGATTTCTCCCTTATTATAGAGTATCTGCCAACAGGCTGTCTGCAGCCCATGCAAACACATAAGAGAGAATCAATTAACCCTGTATTGTATATTCAATCAAAACGCCCAGAGGAAGTGCTACTGACTACTGCAATTAATCAAATAAAGGTTAAATATTACAGTTTCATGACAGCTTCTGTAGCATCTACTGTATGAATGCCGCTTCATGAGCTAGTAGAGAAGCGTTACTTAAAATGCACACATTCTGTACGCCGGCGTGCTCCAAGACTCTGCAGTGTTTGCCTTGTGTTTTGATATTGCACTCACACAATGAACCTCTTAGGTGCACAAGCCTGGAGGGCGAGCGTGTTTATATTCAGCGAAGCATAGCTTGCAGTAATTGGGAGGTACATTATGCACAAGCAATTATATTGATAGATAATATTATTCTGATGGCTGGTAAGTCTATGAGGCAGTTATCATCAGCCCCCTTGTTAATCAACACAGTCAACTGGCTTAGACTGCACCTGGAAGTAGGGAATTACCATATCAGTACATAACAACAGTCACAATCTAACCACTTTTGAGACTAAATGTGCAGCACTGTCCAAAACCATCCAATTGTGGTGGATTTTCAGAAAAACGGAAAGATTAAGAGTTCCTTTATGGGCTGAGAAAACTTTTAAACTTCTTGAGTTAAATAAACCATTTCAAAAACCCATTGGATCATCTGAAAAACAACGCTTGAAACAAAGCAGTCTTTCTTAGCTCATGAAAAGTTGACATCCTGGAGACACGCAAATGTCCCTCACACAGCTCATACATACTGTATTACTGGAGTCCTGTCTCTCATTGTCCCCTTTTTACTTGTTTGTTAACACTCACAGTGATGACTACCAAGTACTGCCCTGATCAATATGTCCTCCAGGTATGTTCCTCACACATGATGACATAAAACATGGCAGGATATAGAAGCTTCTAAAATAAACTAAAATGAACAAAAACTCTCGTTTTGAAGGGACACAAGAAAAACTTTTACAATTTCAGAATGCAATACAATATGGGAGACTTGGGAGGGACAGAATCAAAAAGAAAAGTCAATGCAGCTGAGGCTGAGATATCGTGACTTTCACTCTCTCGTATGGGTCAAGCTCCAAAAATGCTGGATCCTACAACTCCCACAATGCACAGCTTTTTTCATTAGAATTTCAAATTCCACAGCCCTACTTTAAAGCAGAAAACAGTGTCAAATCAGTGCCACTTCATCACTCTGATATGAAGAGAAAAAAATATATAACAAGCAAAGTCGGTGCCATCTTCTATGCGTTTCCTATTTGGAAACATTTTGCTGTTTTTGGTGTGTGAATGCTGTGGATAGGAGTGTGTGTCCTTACCCTCATCTTT
>CALSBV010011423.1:4998490-5017842 GCA_943590825.1 Bovichtus diacanthus | reverse complement strand
TGTGTGTGTGTGTGTGTCAGTACATGCATTTGCTCATGTGTAAGGATGCTGAATTATTGATGATTTGGGCTCAGGGTGGACAAAGAGAGAGGGCACAGATAGAGAGCGAGAGAGGGGCCGGGCACCACAAGGACAGTCAGACAGCCACAGCAGCTCCTGTCTTCACGCCCTCCTAATCTCCTCTGCGGAGGGATCAATGCTATCCGTGCGAGCCATCTCCACACCGCCAGATTAATGCAGCAGTGAACACATTGGACTGAGGGGTAACTTTGAAAGCAAACAGGCTTTTCTTAATGCAGATAATGCCAGCAGGTGGACGAAAAAGGAATAATAAATAAATAAAAGTGCACTTTGCTCGTCCTTGGGAAGGTGGGCTGGTGGATCGGTTTGGTGCATGAGGGGACACAAGAGGATTTGCGTGCAAGAACAGCTGGATGGATGGATGAAAAGACAAACGTGGAGGTGGGTAGATTGCTGTGGTGTTTGATGGAGACATGAAATGGACAGATGTATGAATGAAGCGACAGGTGAATGGATGACCGGAGTGTCCTTCCTTACCTGAGCTGAGACTTGTGTCGGGGGTTGGGGAGGAGGGCCTTGTGGAGCTTTAAATTCAAAAGATTCCTGTTTTGGTTTGGTGTTGTTCCTGAGGCCAGAAAGAAAGCAAATATTAAAGATGAAATCAGTGACTGAAAGTGTTTCAGGAAGTTGATTATGAATTTAATCTGCGTATTTTTGACACCATGTCTGAATAACTCAACATTCTACAATCACTTGTTCTGTACAAGCACTCAATTTCCCAGCGTGCCCCTCACCTGGCCTCAGGTGCAGCCTGTTGCTGAGGTGTGTGAGTGGTGGTTATAGTGGCGATCTTCTCTGCATTGGTCAACAAAGACGCATTTGATGACTCTGAGGAGGGAGAGAAGGCTCATTATTGCTTTTCAGGTCGATCTTTTTTCACACAGTCTAAAATTCTTTCTTCGTCATGCAAATATATATTAAAAAAAAAAAAAAAACCTTCCTGCTACACTGAGATCATTTGATTGTTTTTTTATATACTGCTTCTAATTAAATACATTATAATTTATATGAAAAAAATTGAGGTGTCTCTAGAGTTCTGGAGGACTCTTGTGTGATGGAATTAAATCCATATTTCATTTCCCAGTGTTTTTACACTGTTGTAGAAACATGCGCTGACCTACGGGGACTACCAGCAGCTCCACCAGCCTCCAGGCTTCCTCCATCAGTTAGCCAAGATCTGGGACACCAGAAAAATACAGCGGTGTATATTTGTGGCGTCTATAATCTTGAAGTTTTCCTGAAAGATGTTAATCTCACTGTGGACTGACAACTCTTCCTATCCGTCTTGTCAATCAAGAAACATGCACACTTGCAAGCTCCTGGTTATTCTGTCTTTTATCTCAACACTGGGCTCTAACAACACGCTTAGCGCATAAAGAAAACTCTCTTCTCCTTAACAACCTTATCTTTCTCGGCTATTTACAGGTATCCTTTATTTGTTTACAACTCTCCGCTCTCTCGCTACTCACTATTCCTCTCACGGTCAGTTCCCTTCTCATCTATTCATCTCCTTCACCTCCACCAGTCCCCTTAAAGCCTGTTGGCTTAACTCTTCGATTGCCTCGCTGCCCACCAGGTACAGAGTCAACCAGTCGAACTGCAGCTTTCGGACTACGTTGAGGAGAACCTTCTAGTTCTGGGTGCACGCGAGTGAGTGATGATGGCCCACCCATAAGAACCATTAGTTACCATCTCGCATGTTTTCTGTTTCACGTTTTTCACATTAAGCCTCAAATTTGTAGTTTTTGCACTACTTCGTACCTCTGGCACGTCAGTCTCCCTTCTCCTACACAACAGGAAGCAACAAGATGTGCTTGGCCTCAAGTCTGTGCTGCAGAGACTTGAGCTTTGATGAAAGCATTAGCTGTTTGTGCATTATTTACCGTGCACCAGCAGGAAGAGTTCCTGTTTTCATGTCATTGCAGACTTGAGCATCAGTCGCTACAAAACTCCGTCTGTGTTCCCACACAGGGGAGAGGTTGAGCTCAATGGAACCTGACTTCCCCTTGGAAGAACCTCTCACATTGGTATTTATTCATGTTGGAAAGTTTTGGACAAGATTGATCTACACAAAAATAAGCGTGTTCAGTCATGTGTAAACAGAGGCAGAGAGAAGAGTCACTCGGAGACAAAACTTCGAAACACAAGCCACAATCTTTCCCTGTCACTCTCTGTCTCTGTGTCAGACGCCGTTCGTTTGTTAGACAGATGCACATATCCAGAACTTTCCGATAAAGCACATCCAGTTATTTCTCTCCGACGCCTTCTCTCTTGCTCTCTGTGTCTTCTTGGCAGGCAATTTTGGCTCCGCGGAAAAAAACCCAAAAAAACCACAAAACTCTTCACCCATAAGAAGTGAGCCGGAAAGCAAAGAGCGTCGGACAAATAGCTCCAATTTCTACCAGTGTGCAGGTTGACAGGGAGTATTGCCTTCCTCGCACACACACACATACACTTAATTAAACAGCATTTGTGAAGCATGCCAGGGTGATCTGTCAGCACAAAGTAGCGAAAGCTCTCAGCTGCACCGCACAACATACAATGTGCACAAACTTTACCTTAAAACCACTTTAGACAAAAAAATAAAAAAAGACAGAAAAGCTGCGCATCTCTCTTGCGCGCACGCACGCATACACACGCACATATCCATCAATTTAAAAGGGGGGAATGTTCCATAAAATCCCCAAAGAAGCAGTTCTGTCAACACTGCGGGGGTGTTCAAATACAAGGGAAGAAACTGCTAGCTTTATACAACACTACGGGCAAACACGATAACCACTCAGGAAAGTCATGACTTGTCCTTCTCTTCAAATATACTCAGACTACATAATAATACTAACAGTAGTTGATGATTGCATTGTTGCAAAAATCTGCACTCCTACTGAAACCTTTATGGTGCTCTTGCTCAATAGTTTGTCCAAATGTGAATTTTTGGCTGAAAGTGACCCACTGAATGTGGTATTGTCAAAATGTGCTGTCTGGCAATATCCCACACTGCAAGGACCCTGAATGCCCCTTTTAGAACCCTGAGGTTGCAGGGTCCCCATTCTGCCAACAGTTTATCAAACAAATAGACTATTAAACAAATAAAATCACAAATTATAATAAACTATAAGTTGAGTGGAGTCCTTAGCCGTCACTCTCTACTCACCGTCTCCGGGGATGATGCGTAGCGTGACGGTGTTCCCGGCCTCCTTGATGAGGTTGACGATGTCAGAGTGGGACTTGTTGGTGATGGAGCACGAGTTCACAGCCAGGATGCGGTCGCCGACTTTCAGCTTCCCGCAGCGGTCCGCTGGGCTCCCCTCGATGATGCGCCCTATTTTGTGGGGCATGGCCACACATGCATTGCCAGCTATGGTCACCATTGACATGTTGTGGTGCGTGATTCAGTGTGTATGTGTGCGTTTGGAGAGAGGGAAGGGAAAGGAATGGGAAAGGAGTAGAAAAAGAGGATCAGAAGGTTAAGGGTTAATTCACCGACAGCCAGCAGCCAGCCAAGCCCCCGCCACTGAGAGAAGCCGATCGGAAAAAAAACGACGGAACTAAATGCAAGCGTTGGCAAAGAAGGGCAAATGTGCGCTCTGCAAAGGAATAAGAGAATCTGTCACTCTGTAGTTCTCAGGCATGTACTAATACTAAACTAATCTACAAATGTGCTCGTCCTCCTCTTATACATGGAGCTGCACCAATTTTCTAAAATGGCTCTCAATATTATATTTGCATTAGAGTCTCTAAGCAAATAAGGACAAAACTGTGTTGTGTCGTCTGCCTCCCAAACACCTGGACCCGCAGAAAGTTGGAGACATCATACATCAGAGCTGAAATCTCAGCAGCTACCCTGAGGTCTCTCTGTCTCTCTGTTTCTCTCCCTCCCTCCCTCCCTTTCCCTCTGTCTGCAGTCTGACATCAGTCACTGCAGAGAAAAAAGGAGCGTGCAATCACTCCTTCCTTTCACCATCTTCTTTTTTTTATTATCATTCAGCATTCATCTCCCTCTATGTTATTCCACTACAAACTTGTCTAACCCTGACCTCCTCTTACTGTCGTTTTAACTGAATCTAGCTGTAAAATATTGAGTGGGAAAGTAGATGAACGGAGAGACGGAGATAAAAGAAATACAGAGGTGCTGTGGCATTTCTGAACAAAATAAAGTGCTTCTCCGGTATGTGTTGACTGGTTTCATGTAGCCAATGAGTTTCCATTAGATTTTTACATGTCAAGTCAAATCAAATTAAGCTCATCCGTTGACCCATGTGTTCTACTTTGGCCTGCGAAAAAAGGAACTTTGCCACTTTGTAAGCCGACCGGGAAAGTTGAGCATTTTCAGACCTTTTCAGTCCACCCACACTGACAGAGATAAGAGCACAGAGGAGAGTGGAAAAGCCATAGTAGTGTAGGCAGGAAGGCAGTATGGCAAAGAGTGCACTGCATAGAAAAGATACTACTAGTTTGTAAAAAGCAATTGTAATAGCTTTATATGCGAGGATGTGTGAGATCAAACAGTAAATACTGTAAAATCTTTCAACAATACAACAATAGCTAGGTGAAGCAAAATAACCAAAACAATTTAGACAAGGTGATTATGAGTCAGTTCATCTCTCTGATCCTACATTGTTCAATAAATAAATACTACTCACACCGATCATTTCCCCTATTTATCCTGCTTGCAGCACTCATTCTCATTAAGTTGTCATTAGGCTTTTAGTGCCAACCTGCTCGGCAGAAGCCATTTAAGTTGAGCTGAATAATACAAATGCCTTATGTAAGACCCACTTCACTTGTGATCAATTATGAAAGCCTTGTGTGAGTGTAGCAGCAGCTGCAGGCGAAGAAAGGGTTTCGGTGTCTCGGCTTGACAGGCTCAGACAAAAAATGAGAAAGAAGAACCTCTTCTTTGAAGTTGAGTGTTGGTATTGATCTGGTGGGACTGTAAATAGCCAGAATTGGTGCTGGTTGTCAGGCTATTTAGTGTTCGAGGTTTTATGGATGATACAAAGGCAGCCCATAAAGAAGATAGGAAGATAAAAGGCTTCAGTGATGAGGGAAAGCTATAGAGTGTATTTCATGTTTTGCTGAGTGAAACTGATCTCTGCAATATTTGCAATGACTGTGTGTCTGAAGATATTTTGTAACATTTCAAAACAGAGCAGTGTGACATCTCTTACCAAAGGTGGTGCCAGCTTCGGGCCGCGACACAGAAGAGACGATGACAAAACCAAATCCTTCACTCTCGCCACGGCGGATCTCTACGTCGTAGGGCTGCAGGGCGGAGGGGGCGTTGGACATGACGTTGGGGGGCTGAGAGGAGTTGGTAGTGGCTACTGCCGCGGTGACCACGGCGTTACCGCTGCCTCCCGCCCCTCCACCGCCTCCCCCGCTGCCGATGCCGGAGGTGGAGCCGCTGCCGGAGCTCACGGTATTGAGGGAGTTCTGGCTGCCCTGTGGGGTGCGCTTCCCCATCTCCTCCGTCAGGCTTGGCGCCTGGGTGCTGCTGTGGTGGGAGGACGCCGGCGATGGTGGCACGTCTCCTTCTGCTTTAACTAAAGATGGCAAAGGAGAATAAGGTGAGAAATATGCATGATATACAGTGGGAGACGAGAGACGAACGAGAGAGGAGGACGATTTATGAGAGGAATAAAAAGGGAACAAATTGTGGACGGGGAGGTGAGACAGAACAGATTGAGGCGATTACGGAAGACGATCGAGAAGAGAATGAAGACAAACAGATAAATATTAGGCCGGATAGTGTTGCATAGGAAGTTCAGGAGATAACAGAACAGAAAAAGCTGAATAAGAGATCGGTGAAGCAAGATCATCTGTGCAATCTGACAACAACAAAGATTGTAAATAAACACGTTCAGTTTCCTTTCTTAACACAGCTAGTTTATGCGGATATGATAAAAGACAAGCTGGGAAGGCAGCTTGGGGAGAAGAGCCTCTACGACAATCTCTCCTCCGATCTGTTTTTGAACAAAAGATGAACTAAAGGCACGGCCTCGCCTGTTGTATCTGGACATTTCATTCTACATTTAATTTCCTGTACAGCTGCTCGCAGAAGGCGACTCATATTCCCGACGCTCTGAGGCAGACGGGGAGCAGCAATGCACTAATGTCCGTCCGCTGTCACTGGGACGAAGGTTGACCACCCTCTTCATCATATTTATGGGCCTTTCTTTATCGCCTGACAAGGAGCAGGGTGGAGCTGAGCAGAGCAGTGAAATGTGCTCGTCGAGTGCTTACAACCGTTAAATAGCCAGACCATAACAGAGGAAGGCAACCTCTGCACAGAGCAAGTAGGTCCCCGCGCCGCTGATGAAATTGTGATAAAAATAAATGGGGCCCTTGGTGATTAAAAGTACTGTGCTTGTCATGAGGAAATATGATTTTGTTGAGGAAATATGATTTTGTTGAGGAAATATGATTTTGTTGGTAAAATCTATCTATCTATCCATCCATCTTTACTATATATATATATATATATATATATATATATATATATATATATATCTCTAGGTCTCTAACAGGCTGCTTCTCATCTTGATGTTCCTCCTCTCCCTTCTTACCGGCGTAGTTGGTTTTGCGTCGCACAGTGAGGTTGACGTGGCCCTGCTTGGCAGCCTGCTGCATCAGTTGCACCACAAGTTGGTGCGACTTTCCCACCACCGCTGTGCCGTCCACGCATATCAGTTCATCGCCGGACCGTAGGCGTCCGTCCTCATCTGCCGCGCCGTACTTCACTATGTGGCCGATGTAGATCTGAGACACAAACGGAGTACATGGAGGAGACTGGTGAGACGGTGCGCACAGACTAGATCATGAACAGAGTTAAAACCATGCTTTTAAATGCACAGAGAGTTGCATTTGTAGGTTGCGGTTTGTGAACACAACATTCAAAAGATGCCCCCGCCCCCCGGCTCAAAGAGGGTTGTGCTCATACCTGTGGGTGAAAGCCAGGCCCAGGTCTACTCTCGTTTTTGGAACGAGCTTTGTCTGCTTGTCGTTTCGCCTCGCTATATTTGCGATTGATGATTAAGTAATTCATTTTGTATGAGTCTATACAGTACATTGTTTTTCTAGGAAAATCTTAGTCATTGAGCCTTTAACAGAGACAAGAATGTTTTAATTCAGATATACTGTTGTTTATGTATAAACATTTAAATCAGAATTCAAAGATGTCCCAACCTTTACATCAGGAATAAAGTTAGCGTGCAGTACAGGACTGCTACGATTTAAATCTTAACTCTTCTCCCAAGCCTGCCACAGTCGTTACCCCAGCTCCAAACTAAATCATTATTTTTTTTCCTTCAAAACACGCAGTGCAGGCCAGTGAACACGAACAACAACTTTGCCTCTTTAAGAAAGAGAAGAAAGCAGTGGCGTGTGTGCGACATGGGTGGTCTTCTGTTTACATTGGCCAGATCAAAGAGAAACTCTGTTGTAGAAATCACTGACATGAAGCCGATAAAAAGCTCAGAACTCCACACAGGAGGCAGATAAATAGAAAAAAATAAACAGATTTCAGAATAGTGCTGGGAAAATAGCATCCATTTCATCATTCTGATTACTGAATCATGTCGGTTGTAGTTTGTACATTTCACAAACATATGTAGTGAACATTGAGAAAATGTACTATCGAGAAACAGCTTTAAAAGATAGAGAGCGTGTGATAGAGACTCACCGGCTCTCCTGGCTCGTTGCCTCCGAGGATCCTGAAGCCGAAACCTGTGTCCTTCCTCCACAGGAAAATGTCCTGCTCTTGGAAGTCTGGAACTGTAAAATCAAAAGAGCTCCATTAACGTTTCTGCATCAATACCAGCAGCCAGCCCAGTGGACTTCCTGTGCCTGAACCAGTACGAGAAGAACTCAGCCCCAGCATGCCGTTAGCCTTTAGTATAATGCCCGAACATATCACCCTATTCAGTCAAAACGTCATGCTGTGCTGGGATCATACCACCAGCCTGCTTATGTCAACATGCAAATATTCATCCTCCCAACTGTTCTAAGCTTTGTCATTAAGAAGGTACTTTGCACAAACAATCTGTCTGGAGGCTTTGGGAAAAGAACAAACAACTGATCTGTCAAAAGATCAAAAGGATCTATTTTGGGTAAACAGCATAGGTATGGAGCTTAAATAAACTCTCAAAAGCCAGACAGGCTGCCAAAACAATTCAGCGCACCCTCATTCATTGGTCCCATAATTAGAAACGATCAGCTGAAATTCCACTCTGAAGTTGGAAAAAAATAGCATTGTTTTCTTTTCTTGGAGTTTTTTTTATTTTTATTTTTTTTACAACATTTTCAGTAAAGTTTCCCACAGACTAGACATTACTATTCCAATGGACCACACTGTTTCTTTTATGAAGCGCTGTGTGACATGCAACTCTATTTCTACTCTTCCATATGTTAGGGAGCACTCCCAAGACAGAGGTGCTAATACATGCTGGAACACGATATATATTCTTGAGCATGGCTAGTTCACAGTCCACTCCCATCTGAACGAGAGAGAAGTGTGTGTGTGTGTGTGTGTGTTAGTCACTATAAAGGTGCTGTGCTCAGTGTCACAAATTAAGGGAGGCAAAGGGCAAAAACAATCTCAGAATGCCCCTCAAAAACATGATCGAGGCCCCCAAGAATTTGATATTTTTCTTTATATATATATATATATATATATAGTATATATGTAATTATATTTACCAGTTTAAACCAAAGTCTTTATTCTATATAAGTCACATTCAATTCATTACATTTTATGCACTAATTACCATTTTGGGTAGGGGCAAAAAGTTGCCTCCCAAATATTTTTTAAATATTCTACACTGTGCTATAAAAGAGGCATTGCACTGCAGCGAATGACAGCTCATGGTTCATGTAGCAGGGAAGGGGGGGGGGGGGGGCGCCTCAGGGGGGCTACTGGGAGCCGGTAGAGAGATGGAGCGAGTGTGTGCATGTGTGTGGCTTCATCTCGGCGTACACATGAGCTTCTTTGCTTTAAGTGTGTGTATACTTATTCATGTTATGTGCATGCATTTGTTTGGCCGCAGCTGTGTTGTACAGGCTGACAAACATGCACCTCTGAGCAAACTCCCAGGGAGATTTCCTTTTTGCTCCAACACAGACCACTGCTGCTGCCAAGGCCACTAAAGCCACTAAGAGGCAGGCAGGGTGGCAGAAGGCACAAACAGCCTGCTTCCAATCTGTTCCTTCAGTCAACAGTTGAAATCCCTGCGGAATGCAGCTATCTCTTCCAATCTATCACAATGTAACTGTGGAGAAACTGGGAGCGGAAGAGTCAAAAGGGCAACTGTCGCAATTTGCACCTGCACTCGGTGGGGTCAACTGCACAGTTACGCCCTGCTGCTGTCGATTAATAGATCCATAAGTGATCCCAGCAGTGAGCCAACTGGGCGTGAATCGATCAATATTTTACAAAGATGTATGGACCTGTGAAGAGCTATGTGAAAGGACTGCAAATAACAAGCCTGGGCGGTTCAAAGAGTGAAGAATTTCAACTCGAAACATGTCAAATCCAGACAGTGGGCCTCATGCAGTGACATTCCCTTAAAGTGCTGAAGGATGATGTGTGTTACCGATCGTTTATTATTAGCATAGGGAACGCCCCCTGAACACTATTTAAGGGCAGGGTACACATTCCCAAGAAGTGGAGAGACGGCACCAAAAAAAAGGCAGTAAGAAGAAGAACTTGTGTTTCATTGCGTTGGTGTGAAAACAAGATGTTTTTTCTTATCTTGGTACGACTGCTCTTGAACACTGAAATGTTCTCTAACCGAAGACACAAGCACAAATAAGAAACCATTGTAGAATCACAGAAATCAATGGGTATCGGCAAAAACAAGAGCAAATCGTGGATATGATCAAAAATAAGAGGACATTTGTTCCTATATCGCTTCCTGCATGAGGCCCAATCATCAAAATGAAGGCCAATAAAGCACAAGAGGTTTCCTATCCTCTCTGGCCTAGATTTTTAGTGCAAGTTTTTGGGGGAATTTCTTTCTGCAAATGGAAATCGTTCCCCACATGGTCTGTTTAAAGACCTTGATCTCTGCAGAACTTTTCATTACAGCGAATGTGGCATAAAGAACTGTCTCTGCCGTAGCTGAGGCCTGAGCCCAATGGGGTGCCCCCAGCAGGATTTTAGGATGAGAGCTCAATGCAGCATGAGGAAGCGAAGGATTTACACCTGCTGGTACAGGTCAGCTGTCCTCCCTGTCATTCTCTCTGCTCCTATCTACTTTTCTATACCTGAAAATCCCTTGATCTCCCAAAGCTTGACCTCTCTCTTTCACTTCCCATTTCTATATTTCTGTTCCGTTTCCTCTTCGTTATCTTTGTGCTCCTCCCGTTTGCACGGAGAAAACTAGCTTAGGCAATTTAGAAAACCCCTGTTGAGACTCCATCACCTTAGGACAGGTATATGCAGAAATAAGGGCATCGTCTTGGTTTCTTCCACTCCGCCTCCCTATTCTTTATTTCCTTTTTAAATCAAACACTATTGTCCTGTCTGCATTTCGAGCCCACGCTCATCCCTTCTCTTCACGTTCCTCTTCATATGCATCTAAATAATGAAAATCCTTGACAAGTGGTGCCTGAGAAAGTGATTAGATGTTCTCAGCCTTTGCAGACTCCGGCTTTTTTCTCTTCCTCTCCTCTCCTGTTTTTTTTTTTTTTTTTTTTTTTACTTGACAGTGGATCTGAGGGTTATTCTTTTTAATTGGAGCTATCCCTTTGCTTTGGCAAGGCTAGACAAAGAGGAAGAGGGGGTATGCAATACACTGACATCCACTCACAACTGCTGCTAATTATACGCCCATGTGTCTCTTCAGGGAAGCCTAGTGTAAAAGTGTGTAAATGGTTTCAGTATCGACAATTGAACCTCGTGGCACCTATAGTAGTAGCTTTTAAATGGCTGGACGAAGAACGTACGGAAGACGACTGCTTCTAATGCTGGTCGGAAATCAATGCCAACTTTGTGGCTTTGAAGAACTGCTTTAAAAAGGAATAACTCATCTTGGCAAATACATTTATTCACTTTCTTGCTGTGAGTTAGATGTGAAGATTGATATCCATCTCATGTCTGTTTGTTAAATATTAAGCTAAAGCCAGCAGGCGGTTAAGCTTGGCTTAGCACAATATGTGAATATTAGTGAATACATGTGAATATAAACCAGTTACTTACATGCACCAGACTTATCTCTTATCCGAGATTTTGCTCCAAAACGTGCAGTACCATTTTAAACACACCAAGGGTCTCCACTGAGCCAACAGCCCCATGCAGCCCTCATCCAACTGCCACCAAAAATGTATCTACTTACGCCTACTTTCATACATGCTCCTGGACTGCGCCCAGATCTTAAAGGGGTCCGGTTTTCTTTGGATGGTCCCGTCTGCTGGGGAATCCTGGGGTGGCAGGCCCGGCAGGGGCTGAGAGGGGGGAGGAGGAGCGATGCTCTCGTTGAGAGGGGCCGCCAGGGACGGGTGCACGGGCGAGTCTGTGTGGGCACTCCGGTGGCTGGAAACGCTATGCTGGGAGCTGTTCTGACTGTCTTTTCTCGACAATTGCTGTTGGAGAAGCAGATCAATATCATTTGCCAATTGAGACGATAAAAAAAAGTTATTGCATGCTCAGCAGTGGAAAGACAATCTGTTGAGAGGAGAATCAGTGGGATGAAGATTAGAAGACAGACGTTTGAATTACAGATCAAAAAGATTAAAGATTGCTGCTCCTTGGGGTAAGAGGGAGCCGAACCCAACGGTGTATAATGTCAACCATTGTTGTGTTGTTCAACATGAAGAATAATCAATCCGTGTTATTCAGATAATTATTTTAGTACACAAAGGGAGAAGAAAGGACCACAATGGTTTCTCATGATTAAGTCATTCAGCTGTGGGAGAAACAACTGTAGCTCAACTTACGAGGGTACATTGCCTATTCCTTTTGTTTAACAGAGTGGAATGTATTAGCAAGGAACTGCATCCCCCTGCTGCATATGGAGAGATATTCACACCGAATAAAGAAACAAAGAGAGGATTTTACTGGTGAAGCCAGAAATGTAAAACTCCTCATAAATTGCCATTGGCCCCTCAATAACATGGGCACTTAAGCACCTGCTGGAGGATTTGAAGGGAGCTGTGCTTGTGCAGAGTAAAGCACATACAATCCTGAGCTCAAGTACAAGTACGCTGCGAGTACAAGTACACATTATTTCCATGACCCGTGTGACAATATATCTTTCTTTACAGTCCAATCCTCATCATTACTCTGCAGTTTTCCAAAAAGAAGCCAGAGAAGGGAGAGGGTAACAGACGGAGCGTGAGAAAGAAAGGGAGATATTTTAAGACGATAAGAGAAAATGACAGCAGTTCAGTCTCTCTCGTATCATGTGAGCTCCCAGTACTTCGGATGTGGTGGACAAAAATACACCAGGAAAGGGACGGGGGGCAAGCGCCTCATCTGTTCTCAAATATCAAAGTGTTTGGCCTTCAAAGTGCAGCCATGTCTTCAATAAACTCAGACTCATTACTCCCTGAATCAGCCTCACACACCTCTGCAATTCATGTATATATTCATCACCCTTGTTAGATATAAAAGAAGCTTGACGTTTTAGCAAATATTAAGTCGTGGATCCAGCTTTAATGCTACGAGTGTTATGAGTATAACCTCACTGGGTTGTGTGGTGAAGTAAAAATCAATAGATTCATATAATTAGTCACAAATGTAGGCCATGTTTGGTGCGAAAGTCAGACCTCAGGACTGATCCTGATTTTTTAGTCACTTTCATTCCATCAAACAAAATGGCGCCTCCATTAGCCAATGCAGCAGCATTAGTTTGTGTGTTTCTCTCTCAGTTTGATGTACACAAAGTCCAAACCCTATTCCCTTATCAAATGAAAACAAATCTCTTGTTCTTGATGGATCTATTAGATTTGACCTTCTGCAGTCATTCTGCTCTCGCTCTGTGCTCCGGGACTGGTCTAATACATTGGTTTCTGCTGCTCCAATAACTTATTAAGGAGACAGAAGATGGGGGGGGGGTAGGGCCAGGGCAATGAAAACAAATCCCCGTAGCTTCCTGCTTTGCCACCAGCAGGCCACACTTTCAGTGAGTCGATGCACAGCATTAGCGGTCATCTTGAGTGTGTTTTATCGCACACAAACAACACAATACAACCAAACATTATGTTGACACATTATGCATTATCATCCTGAACTTATCGCCGCTATTATCTGCTATAACAATGCTATACCATCACCATACTCATCTAACATATGACATACCCAGCACCAACAACACCACCACACCTCATTACCCAAAACTTTCACCCCAGCTAAACGACATCACATACCCTCCTAATGTAATCTCTGTATGGAGGAGCCAGCTCCAAACCATCCTGCAAAACAAAATTGACAAACACAGGTTCAGTCAGACAGACAGTGTCAATCGGGTCTCTCCATTAATGCAGCAGATGTCACAGGATGAGACCGACTCTCAGCTGTGATCCTACATTCAACTCTCACACTGCAAGCTTAGCACCCCGCGCGATGCGATCATCAGCGTGTTAGCAACCCAGCTCATGCTGTGCATCAAAGCCCCTCGTCCAAAGCCCCCGCCACAGAGTAGGGGGGGAGAGTGCTGATGTGAAGCTACAGGGATCCACCCCCGCAGAGCACAGCAACCCAAACAGACTACAAACAGACCCACAACAGCAACACAAGTTACACCTTACAGAGAGAGAGTTAGAGATAAGGTTAGAGAGGAGAGGTGGTGGGAGTGAGTAAAATATCCTTCTGACAGATACACCTTGTAGATGGAGGGCAGGACAGTGAAGGATGAATGGGAGAGGAGAAATGTATAGAAGGAAAAAAAAACTACTTACCAGTTTTGGGCTCTTCTTTGCAGGGGCCACCCCTGTGAAGCCGCACAGAAAGGGGAAAAAGAAAAAAGGGAGAAGGTTACTAATGTAGTTTTAGTATATCGTCCATGTTCAGAAAAAAGCAGAATGCAAAGAAAGGAAAACAGATAACGCAGACTCCAAAACAATGTCACAACAGTGCTCATCTAGCCCTCGTCTCCCTCTCCCTCCTCTCCTCTCTTTCCCTGCTTGGTTCCTTTGCTCGCACATCCGCGGCTGGCGTTACAGGAGGAAAGGGAGGGGAGAGGAGGTGGGGGCAGGCAGCGCGATCTATCTGCATCACTACCGCGGCCAACGCTTGGCTTGACTGGTGCAGCGGAAGAGTGGGGCCAGCCCCAAGGGCTAACCCAGCGCTCGCTAGAGCCTGGCTACCCAACGGCGGGCGCACACATGTGAGTGTGTGTTTGAGGGAGGAAAGTGAGAGTTTAAGAGGAGAGGACAGAATCCTGGAGAGCAACTGAGCCAGAGAATAAAGAGAGAGGAGTAGAGAGGAGAAGAGTGAGCTGTGCTCTGGAGATCCTGGCCGTAGCATTACCCATGGAGAAGGAGTCCAAGATACTGAACATTAAATTATAGGCAACCGTCAGTTCCCCTCTTACTGAGACCATCTTCCTGTGTCCGCTGAGCGCAGCGCTCCGCTGTCGAAGGCTCCAGCATCTATAGGCAGTTGCAGCGTCCTCCTGGTCTCTCCCTTTCCTGCTGCCTTTTCCTTTTTTTTTTTTTCCTTTCTCTCTCTCTCTCTCTCACACACACCTCACTGCACACTCTCCTCCCTCCGCATCATCACCTACTCTCCCTCCCTCTTCCTCTCTCCCCTCCATCTCAGTCTCCCTCCCACATGCTGGTACACACACACACACACACACACACACACACACACACACACACACACACACACACACACACACACACACACACACACACACACACACACACACACACACACACACACACACACACACACACACACACACACACACACACACACACACACACACACACACACACAGTAGTGTGCTTAAGGTATGACAGACGGGTTTCTGCTTGAGTGAGCACTGACCAGAAATATCATCTCAAAAACATCATTATCGCAGAGAAGCACACAAAGAAAGACTGACTGATGACTAAAACGCTAACACAGCCTGGATCTAGCCGGGGAAATTTGCTCCTTAAGCACATCACTGCCCTCTCCCCCTCCCTCCCTCGACTCTGCATGAAATAAACAGTTGTGTGAAGTTATGGAAATGAGAAGGAGAGAAGGAATGCGTGAAACAAAGGGGAAAATGCAGAACTCGTGGAGTGTATTTACCTCTATGATATCCAAAATCAACAATGAGTGGAGTGGCACTCACACACACCTCTGACATAAAACAGGGGTGTGTTACACATGTAAAGCATGAGTGAGACTAGGCGGTGCCTAATCTAAGAAAATGGGCCACTTTTGTGCGTCAATCCTTGACTGAAAAGGATAAGATCTCACACACACACGCGCGTGCAATCTTGTCTTCTTTAACTCAGACATCTGCGTTCATTCACAAATGACAGCTCCAGCTGTGTTGCGTCTGCAGATTTTTATTTATTTTCTCCTTCCTCTCCTCCTTCCTATCATCTCCCATTTCACCCCCTTTTTTCAATCAATAGGAATCATTCATTCAGGAGCACATAGCAATCCCCTGAATCAGACGCAGATGCACACTGTCAATCCCGAGTGATTCTCTCTGGGCTAAGCATGCTGTCAGTCAAAGTGTCAGGCTGCCGTTTGATTATCCTTCATCTATCCACTACTGCTGCTGCTGTCCATCAATGTCTCTCCGCCCGTCGCTCTCCTGGCTTTTCCATCAGACACACCGATACACAAAACGGACACGCCCGAGGAAGCAATAAACAGACTCGGACACAGGTCGATTCAGGTCTTTGCAATGCACTGTACTTCTTGTAATTTGACCTTGGAATCTATATGTTCTACTGTAAAAGCAATATTAGTAAATGAGATATTAATTTAAAGATATAGAGCTCATCTTAACTGTGAGGCTTTGATGCCATTTAAAAATTCAAAAAAAGCGCAAAAAAAATCAAGGAAGACAAAACTGTGCGCAGGTCAACACTACACCGGTAGGCAGAAGCTGTTCTAGGGGGGTTTCTGTGTGCGTGTAAAACACCACAGTGTGTTTGAAGCTCACAGATCAAAAGGTATTGTGGGGTGTTAGGGCCAACCTCCAGTACTAATTACATACAAGAGGGAGGAAAGAGCGGTTTTGGACAGGTGGGCGATCTCGGCTGGCCTGACAGTGAGAGAGTGCAGAATAAATCCTCAGCGCCTCCAGCTCTCAAATAATAGACCAGGGCCCCCCCAGCTCATTTTGTTCTGCTTACTAAATCTTTAAATTTGTGGCAGAAAATCCATTCTTAACAATGAGTAATTGAGGACTGCTCAACCTACGGGGCAATACGTTTGTATGATATGTGGCTTTGATGATTGATGATATAACAACTGATTATTGTGAATTCCAATGAAGCCAGGATAATAAAGTATCCAGTATATTTGAGGATGGCAGTTAAAAAAAACTGTATTGAGCTCGACAGAATAACAGTCTTGTTTCACTGTCTGAGGAAAAACTCAGTTTGGGTGCATGATGACAATGTACAGCGAAATCTTTTAGAAAATGTGGTGGAAAAAATGCAACTATGAAAAGCATTGACAAACAGAGTTAAAGATATGTGCGCTGGAGCGCTGAATTCAGCAAAAAAAAAATGCTCCCAATGGAGCTCTGGTTTAGATAAATTGCATGGGGTTGAACTGGGTTCAGGTACAGTTCCCTTCAACAGACAGGAACTGCTGCAAAAAACTTGGCAGCACAGCAGTCGCTAAACGGAAGCCATCATTAAGCAGATCATGTTGTCTGTCCACAATGAGTGAGCGTGTGTTTGTAGATCTCGGCGAGGAGTGATGGCTTCCAACAGGCAGGTCCATCTGTCACCGTGGCGACAGTGGCTGGTGACCGAATTACAACTCGCCCAATAGCTATGGAAGTGTGAAGGCATGGGAGATCGGTGTGGGTCGAGGGAGGGAGGGAGGGAGGGAGCCTCACCTTGTCCTCGTGCAACAAGCCGTGATTCACAGGCACAAGCCTTTGGCAAGCCAAAAATTAATCGGCGGTGAATCGTGGGCCATCATTGCTTTTGAGGACTGCAATGCTGTTCATTATGGTGCCATTGGAGCATGCAGTCAGCAGAATTTTTAATGCGAAGTGGGCAAAAATACAACGCTTCCTGCCCATACAGAGAATTGATTTCCTGACTTTGGTCTGTGCAGGGAACCATCATCGACGTTTATCTCTTCCTAATGGGTGTGTACTAGACTGTCTACATTATACGGGCCTCATGACTGTGCTTGCCGGTAACTGTGAGTTTGTTTATGTGGGTTACGTAAGTTCACGTAATAGTGTGCAGTCAGTGTGTGTCCTCACAGAACACTGCTCCGTGAAGTGCTTTTTGACAGGAGGCATTTATAAGCCGTCTGCTCACTTGCCCAACATTATGTCAATACAGGCCATCTAGTGTAGCAGTGATCCACTTGTTGTTTTCACCCTCTTGAAGCCGCACGTCCATGAACAGACAAAGGAAAACACACATTTCAACCCACCGTCAGTCTTCAAGGGCACAATAAATCTCTTTCAAACTGCACTTAAAGGCAATGTGAGGATGCAAGAAAGCATAAACAAGAGGAAATACACCCTCTTGTGTTTTAACACTATGGATGCTTTGTAGGTTAATGACTCCAAAGTTTTCCAAGTAACCATGCAGCTAATCTCTGTCTCTGACATTTGTTTGGGTATTTAGATTCCCATTTATTCAAAGGAGATGGAGTGGAGGGGTTCATCAAATACACTGACCTCTTGCATGTGTTATTCCCTCAACCTGCCATTTGTCCGTCCGCTGGCTTCATGGGGTGAGAGGAAAGGTCCATCTCTCATTCTGAGAAAAGAGGAGTGCAAGGCCTGATTGCCCAGCAGGGACTAATGTGTCACTGTTGATTGATGAGTCAGGAAGTGGGGGAGAGATAGAGAGGGTAGCAGAGCATCATGGGGGTTTCTGTGCTGCTCTTTCATCATCTCTCTGAAGCTCTGACATCCTTCCATCCACCGTTCTCTTCCTCTCCCTTCACCCACTGCAGCTGTCTTATTTCCTGTACATGGCTACAAGCAGTTGCTGCAACCAAGCGCAATTTACCTTTGTATTCATCACAGCACCTGCCAGGCCTTACAAACGGGTAAAAGAAAAATAAGAAAAGAAAAGGTTCTGCATCCACGCTGAGACAAATGGGCTTCAATTTTCTACAGCTGACTAATGACATGGGCTGCTGGGCTACTGAGAGACTGTGTTTCAGGAATTCCACACGCAAACAGGTTTTCGCTGACAAAAGGCAGTACAGCAGCAGGTGTATGCGTCCCTACAGACCCTGTAACATTTACACCTTTTTAAAAGGGAATAGGGGAGGGGAAATTAATGTCTGTGGCAAGACATTAGGGGCCACAATGAATTATGTCAGCGCATCAGCGAGGGCAGGAGAAGACAGGCAGGGGAAAATAAGCCCATTAGGGCAGTGTAATTAGACAAATAAAAGAACAATGTATCACGAAACACAGACCTGATTAAAGTAATAAATCATGCCTGAGTGCAGTATATCTCAGTACAAAATGTCTGTAAAAGCTCTGTGGCTTGTGTGCATAACCTATGAAACCCTGTCAAAGTCTCATAACATTCAACTACAACATCACATTATGACCTGTGGGTGGTTCTTCGGTAGGTTTTAATTGGACCAAAAAGGTCTCAAATAAAAAGAAAAAAAGATCATTCACAGCTACTGTAGCTTTCTCAGACAGAGAAGATGAAAGCTGACACCCACAAATGAGATTCACATTGCCAGGTTTTGAGATCTATGAATCGCAGTTTCTTCCCCCCACATTCAGAACACTGTGGTTGGTGTGGCATGAAAACACATGCTCACATTCTCACACTGACCTGCGTAGATGCTCATACACGGTGAGAAAGACAGTGGGAGAGGGGTGAGGGGGCACACTGTTGCGCAAGGCTGCGTTAACGACTGTGTATTTTCACGCACTCATGTCCACAGGGATTGGCTCCCATCATCATGTGGGCGAGCGGGTGTGAATCTACATACTGACAGTGGGGGAATGGAAGCAGAAAAGGGGGGGGGGGTTGGAGGAGGGGTGGATCTCCACCAATTAAGACTGAACCAGGCTCGTTCTGCCTCGAATCCATAATTGGATGCACGGCTGTTCGCGTTTGAGACTGACACCCAGTGTGTTTGTGTGTGT
>CALSBV010011423.1:4964906-4990788 GCA_943590825.1 Bovichtus diacanthus | reverse complement strand
AGAGAGAGAGAGAGAGAGAGAGAGAGAGAGAGAGAGAGAGAGAGAGAGAGAGAGAGAGAGAGAGACATATGCGTACAACTCAGTCACAC
Source organism: Bovichtus diacanthus (assembly GCA_943590825.1). Lineage (NCBI taxonomy): Eukaryota > Metazoa > Chordata > Actinopteri > Perciformes > Bovichtidae > Bovichtus > Bovichtus diacanthus. Next base: position 4,990,699 of record CALSBV010011423.1, on the reverse strand, counting down.
ACATGAATAGAAAGAAAGGAAATGACGCCCTTGGTGGGGGCTTGTGAACGAACCTCGGATGTAGCGCTCACCTTCAGGTGGCTGCTGGCTTTGGGGCTGAGGCTGCTGAGGCTGCTGCTCCAGCTGCCTGCGCCTCTTAGCCTCCAACATTGGATTCTCATACTGGGTCTTCCTGTTGATGTGACTTTTGGGACGGCGGACAGGAGGGACAAGTGGATGGAGGTTGAGTAGTAAGAAATGAGGGACGTGAGGAATGAATTATCAGAACAGAAAATAAGAGGTAGGACAAGAGGTAAATATCAGCAGGAAAGTGGGGCGCAGCGAGGAGGGAAAACAGACACAGAGGAGAGAATAAGGTAACAGAAGAGAGAGATAGGGTCAAGAGAGGGAGGGGACACATGGCGATAAGCTTTGATTATTACACAGTGGCACAATACACATCCATCCATCAATACTCACACAGGAAACCCTTTCTGATACAATCATGCCCACAAATCACATCAAATAAATCCTATGTTGATGATGACTTAATTCACAGGAGAACCTACAAACATCTTTCACGTCACACACCAACCCTGGGAGGTTTCCCACTAACCTACCAGCCCCAAGAAATTACACCTTAAAGCAACCACATTGTACAGCAAATAAAGGAAATGTAGAATAATGTATATTAGAAAAAAAGAACCATCGCAGAGACAAAGAGGGAGTAGGGGGGAGGTTGTAATGCCATAGCCCTGAGCCCCCAGGTGCTGCTTTGAACAACATCAAAAAATGCATGAAACGTATTCGTATTAATGCTGAGGCCCAGGGGCTTCACTCTAGATGAGATGCACACGCATATGCACATGCACGTATTCATCGCATGTTTTCCCAAATGATAATGACACAAACAAAATGGCCTACATTTTCCAGTACACAAAAAGACCAAAATAGCTGCAGCGAAATCTGGCTGTTACAGCAGAGCTGCTCCTATTAACAGTGAGGTCAAGAGTCTATTTTGTTAGAATGAAACTCTGCAAAAACATTTCTATTTATGTGCATGAAGAAAAATGCAAAAAGGCTGTTTCTTCTTCTTCTTTCTGCATGTGCAGCATCAACCTGTGTATATGCATCTGGGTGTCCTTGTGTGGTGCTGGGTGCTTTTACATACTGTGCGTCACTTACTCAACATAGTAGACCCCATACACTGGATCGTCAATTTTCTCCCATCCGGGTGGAAGTTCTAAAGAAAGAAAAAAATAGGAGAAGAAAAATGAGTAAGAGACAGAGGAAAGGAGGAAAAGTGTGAAGTTGCTGCAGGCCATGCATTGAGCCATTAGAGGCGAGGCCAGTAGAGACCTTTTGCCTCTCCATTGTGCCTGCCTGTCAGTCAGTCTCCAGGGCCAGAGTGACTCAACAGCTTCACAGGCTGTCTGGCTGACCCCCCCCCCCCTTGTCCCCTCACACAGCTGACATTTCCACACATCAGATAAGATGAGAGCAAGACCCTCTTAGGCAGGGAAGGGTGGCTGAATTGGAGGGATGGAGAGATAAAAAGGAGGTGAGAGAAAGGAGTAGTGATGGGGTCAGAGAGAGGACGGGAAGAAAAGAGCAAGGAAGGAAATACAGGTAAAAGAAAGAAGGAGGGGATACTAGGGGAGAGCAGGATTAGGAATAATCCAGGCTTTGAAAGTTCATGCTTAGAAAAGACTTTAGTCCGACAATGTGTTTTTTAACATAATGACATAATGCATTTTCTTTCTAACAATCTAACAAAGAGGCACATTTCTAATGAATTTAATGCCTATACTGTATGTTATTGACACGATACCTGTCCTTGTCTAACCACAGTGGCGGTGTGGCTGTGGTCTCTTTGTCTGCTAAAGTGTGTCCTTACATAGGTGTCCCTTCGTGGACTAAGGCTAAACTTGACTGAAAACCTACTCCCTTTGAGGAGGAGGCATCGAAAGTGGCTGCCTACAACACAGTGATGCTAGCTCGCATGCGCAGACACTTTTACAGAAAGCAAAAGTGAAATTCATCGTAATCAACGCTGATTAGGAAAAGATATGAATATGACTCGGCCCCACTTCAACACCGTGTAATTGCCCGATGGTGCAATCTTGCTGTATTTCTACAGTAATGGCGTCTCCAACGGAGCCATCTGATTACAGTGGCGTTGATCATTGGCTGGCCTCCACATAGATAATGTCAGAGGCTTCTAATTGGCTACTAACACAGATTGTCCAATAATCCCCTCCAATGATGCATCAGTTTTACATATCATTACCCGCAGCCAATTAAGCCTCGGCCTGTGTGCAAGTAGATGGTAATTACAATCATCCAACTTGGAGAGCCTCCCTCTGCTTTCTAATGAGGAGGGCCCTTGGTTGGAGAGGAGTCAGCAGGAGATGCAAAAAATAATAATAAAAGAAGCCAGATGGGAATGTTTTAAATTGTATGTAGATGAGACTACAGATTACAGTTTGTAAAACCAGGTATGACTTGTAAGGAAAACTAATTTAGAGACATATCTGCAATCAGTCGTTAATTGATGCTTACAAGCAACTCGAGTTACTGTAATGCCATATTTTCTACTCCTGCTAAATGCAGCTTACACAAAAAGCACCCGCAGCTAAAAAAAGGAATGCAAGGTTACAGCGTTTGCTGTTGTTGTGCAGGGTAAACCAACAAAGCGAGCACTCTGAATTATCATTCAGATTTTTGAACTGGAAAGTGAAATGGAATGCGGTCCTGCATCGCCTCGCGCAAAATTTTAATCACCCACTTGATTTCACACTGCACTAGTTCCGCTCCTGGAGGAGCACCTGTGTGTCTGTGTGTGTGTGTGTGTGTGTGTGTGTGTGTGAGAGAGAGAGAGCAGAGACGACATTTGCTGCAACCATCGCAACAATTTCCTATGCATTTCAGTGAGTGGAAACACAAATGAGAAAGACAAAGAGAGAGAAATCTGTCACTCATTACGCAGTTTTCTTCTTCTCACACTGTGCCCCTCTTCCCACATCACACCTTCCAGAACATATTGTGAATTCAAGGGGGAGTCAAGCATGATGAATTACATGTTTAACTATTTGCATCTCATTCTCCTGATACTGTGCTGTGATTGATTTCTCTTGAGTAAGCATGTTCTACAGAGGCACTCTGTGTGTGAGTATTTATGCGTGTGTGTGCCGTGCCTTCATAAAATACTCGAGTCTGCTCCTCCTCTGGAGAACTGAAGTTAATTGCGTTCCTTTGCCCACCAGTATTGGATTGTGCTGATCAATAATTATTGAACGTGTTCATCCAGTCGAGGGCTGATCTGATGGTTCTAACATGGCAGCTGTTTAAGATGCTTTTCTATGGCAGCTGCTAACAAGACCGAAGCCCTGCAGATGGCGGCTTCGCCGTCTATAGTGATATTTCTCGGTGGGTGACCTCTTTCATGCGACATTTACTCATTTGACTGTTAATATAAAAATATTGATTAACGCAGCTTTAGCAGATGATGAAAAAATATATTTGATTGTGATACTTAAATAGGGTTCCTGAATAAGTTCCTGACCCTGGGGCGAATGAAAAACTTTCAAAACCCCTTTTACAGCTAAAAGAAGAAGTTTCATTCGTTCACCTGTCAAAAGCAATATGCCGTACATCGGTATTATTCCAAATTCTACCAAAAGACAAGAGAATAATAAGAAATGTATGTATTTATCATTTTTGTCCCTATATTTCAGTGTACCTCCAGATCAAAACCTCTTCATCATAAAGGGCTGCTACAATCATTAATGATATAGCTCCCCTAATGGAACAACATCATTCATTACTCGTGCATAACAGTGAAGGGCACAGTCTCCAGACACCATTTATCCTGCACAAGTGGCCGCACGGCTCTGTCTGATAGGCTAGTTAGTGTGCTGATGGGCCTCGGGAAAAAAAAAAAGGCCTGTTGCCGCCTGGCTCGGACAGACACCCATTAGGAAATCATCATTATAACAATCTTCCTCAGATCAGCCCTCGTTGCTTATGTATGAACTGACGGGGCGAGTGTGTCTGGTTTGCTGCTGGCATGTGGCTAAGTTGACAGTTGTGTTTTCAGAGCAATATTTTATGATCACACACAGTGTGTGTTTGTTGACAATCAAAGCTACATACTGAGGGTAGGCTAGGCAGAGGTCAAATCTCTGTCAGCGTGAGATAATGTGCCATTTCTAGATAATTAGAGTCATTGTCATCATAGTCATCTCTCACAAACTGTCAAATGACTCTGTATGAGCCATTGGTGGCGGCGTTGTGCATGCCATTATGTAGATGTGTGACTCTTTTTCTAAATTCAGATGAAACATTTTGAATTGCAACAACGAATCAGATGTGTGAAAACCCAAGGCGGCATGGTGGGGGTATACGTTTGTGTGGCAGCAGGGTGGTGTAAAAGATGAGAGTAGATCCTACCTAGGTCATTGTCCAGCTCCTCTGTGTGTACCCCTTCTGCTCAGCGGGATGGACAGCACAGCAGCACGGGATCGTTGTTGAATGGAAAGAGAAAGGGGGGGGGGGGGGGGCACATCTGTGAGTCAGTCATCTACATCTGAGAGTTAATCAAAGCCAGAGCCTCAGCCTCGTGACAAAAATCACAAGGCACGTTTTCCCCAAAACGACTGGATCTCTGGGCGAAAGTTCTTTCATTTTGTGAGAAGTAATGTACCTTACGAAAGGGAAATAAAGTGAAGAATCACATGACCTCATGACAACAATGGTATGCATTTCCCTCTATGTTTGCATCTATAAGCAGACACGACGCCTCAGTGTAGGTGTCCGGGAGGGCATTACTTATTAGAGCTACATGATGCGAATGATGCAGTTAATTTCATGAAGCTGTGGGGCCTCTCGCTCTGACAAACAGCTGAAAGAAAGAACAGAGCCGAGCAGTGCAACCAAATGACAGCTCACCATTTTCTGTGACCCAACACTGACACCTAAAGGCTGCTGGCGGGACCACTACGCCTGTAGAAACATCTGGGATTTTCACAGCATTGTGAAATAAGAAGGGAAGAAAAGTGTTTTCTAACCCATGTTTTTGGTCTAATCTAGTAAAACTCTTCTGGGAAACTAGGATCTAGTTGATTGGACACATATGTGAAGAGGATCTTACACTAGTTCCCTTTATTTACTCATAAACAGGTGTTTGCTTCTGATAGTCCTTTAGTAATAAACAGACAGTACGGGAGAAACCTGTATCTCTACACTTATCAAAGAAGACAAAAATAGAAGAAAAAGCGTAAAAGTCATGGAATTCCTGAAGCCCTGTTCAATATTGTGTCATACAGGTTTGTGTTTGAAAGAAGTGTAACACATATGCAGAGGATTTTACATAAACACACACAATCTCATAAGGTAATAATGCTCAAACTCACCATCATCTTCACATTCTTCCAGGGGTTTCTGAGGCTTGTCCAGGCACCGAGGGTCTATCCAGGAGGTGGTCTTTGTATTGTGGCTAAACAGAAAATACACACAAATAAAATTACCTTGAGGGGATAGAAATAATTGGAAATGTTCTTATATCTTCACATCTGGTACACAGCAAGAAATACTTCTAAGTTGTTGAAAGGATTCAAAGAGTATAGTGCACATTTTTAGATGAAGGTTTGCTGGTTTATAATGAACTGAGGGGCATGGCTATTTAGTCAAATAGCACATGTCAAGAGATTTTGGAGTCCGAGGTTGTTCTTATCTGGTAATGATATTGACAAAAGAAAATCAGTGCCTTTATAACAATTTGGGTCAGAAAATAAAAGCACAAAGAAAACTCAAAGAAATCTCGTATAATCTGTTCGAGGAAAAGCTCTTCCACCATTTACTTTAACAACAGACGGCAGCTTTTGTCCTTCCAAAAGCTGCCGTCTGTAAAGCACAAAACGAGTCTTTTAGAAATCACTGGACCTGTTCATAAATGGACAACAGAATAGCACAAGATCAAAGTACTTATTAAAGGCGAACCTTGTTGTTCTCAGTATTTTTAATGCATTAGGATCTAGGTCTAATATAAGAGTAAAAATTAGCAAAATGGCACCTCTATAAAACGTGACCAATGCAGTTTACCTGTGACAGATTTCTTCCCAAAGTTCTATCATGCAGACTTAATTTCCCATATTTTTATTCAATCTTAAAGTATAGTGGCAGCATCTGAGTTACATGCTGGAGAAATTCACTTTTTCTTGCTTTATCCATTTTGTTGTTTGTGATTGATTACATTTCCACACTTTCTAAAGCTTCCAATTAGTGTCCTCAACAACATACTATGAATCATATTCAGTAGAAACATAGATATTCAACTACGAACTGAAGAGGTAATCATATGAAAGCCTGGGAAAAAAATGTTTTCTCTACTTTATGTTTGATAACAAACTGGAACTTGTAAATGATGTGTCCAGACTTTCTTATCTGCAGAACATTCATTTTTAATTGGTCAAGCAATATGCCAAATGACATTTCAGGACGAAGAAGTGAACAGTGACATGCTGCATTTCGAGTGTAAAGAGATACTTACTCTATATAGTAGACCTCTCCGTTCTCGGTGTAGGCCATCTCCCAGTTGTCAGGCAGAGGTCCCAGAGGATCCTCCGGGGGAGGATGGCTCAGGTTAGAGTGTGTCTGCTGATTGCTCTCCGTGGTGGCCGATGGTGAGGGGGTTCTCCCAACGTAGGGCGGGTCACTCTTGCGGGGGGCGAAGGGGCGCACTGAGTGGTGAATCTCGTCTAATTCACTCGAATCTCCTAAAAGGATTTAAGGCAAACATGGCTTGGTGTTAAGAACATATTGGTGAACGGATGCTGAAAGCACTTTTAGGAACAAAAAAGGAACAGCAACAAGTGGCTTTCGAAACTTCAACTGTGACCTGGCTCAGACGAGTGGATTTCTAAGGAGCACTAGATAAGGTTTCAGCCAGGTGGCAAACATGACAGACTAATGCATGATAAAATACATTTTTTTGAAAGGAAGGACGAAAAAAGGAAGGAAACAATGGAAGAGAAAAAAGGTTTCGAAGATTTCAACTTTGAGAAATCTCTTTTACCTGCGCGGTCCAAAGATTAGAGAAGCGTCGTTAAAGAATTTGTAGAATCTTGCCACTAGGAAGCCTCAGCCCGAGGACTTCCGAAAGCGTTCACATCTAGTTTTTGACTAAAATCAAACGACTGTGTTACACTTCTTACAGCTAAAGACATTTACTTCAGTTAAAGACTGCCGAGTGGGCACTTCACACCTCAAACCAATCGCCTCTGAAGTGCTATCAACTGGTTTCCTGTTATCTCATTTTCGCACTCACGCATGACTGGCTGGCACCCTCAGAGCTCGCACAATCACAGACGGCAAATAAACAACTTTTGGTCCCACCTTCTAAAGAAAACACATGGCAGAAACGGCTTTAGGGCTGAGTCAACCGCCTACTGACCTACTAACACACAAGAGGAGATAATAAGTAATATTATTCAAATCATACATTAAAATGTCCCTCTAAATCACAAACGCAAACGACCTACCAAGTACTAAGGATATCATTTTAAATAGTTTCATAAATGGAGGTTGCTCAGTCATTCACCCTCCGCTGCTTGCAGCCAGAGGGCACTATTTTACATTTTTGGACGCATGGATACAGGCAGATGTAGTCAAACCCAGAGACCACTTACTCACCAATCAAACAAGCTCTTCTATTCTGCAGCCCCTCACCACACCAACGTACTCTCTCAGCCGCTCCCTCTCCACCTCCTTTGTGCTCTTTCTCCTACTTTTTCTTATTTTTCTGAGCTAGTCCTCCTTCACAAAAATACAATCCTGCTTTGCTTCTCCTCCTCTCTGTCCAATCCTTTTCAAACGTGCCCCTTTCCCAGCCACTCCCTCTTTCGCTTTAATTTCCTGCTACCTTGTCTCCAGTTGCATCCCCTCCCACTTTATCCACCGCAACTATTCCATTTTTCTCTCCAGAGCTGCAGAAAGCAGGATCACGTTCTAGTGTTTTACTCCATAATAAACAGAACACAGCTTGTTCTCAGGCCTCTGTTGAAAACGGCTCTGCAAGCAATAAACCAAGAATAAGCGACGTGCAACCAGTCATATGAAAAACCTGTGTCAAAAAGTAGACAAGGTGAAGCGAGCCAGCCTGCACACACTGTGTTTGCACTTCATATCGGATGTTGCCTGTGTGAAGATGCCAAATTGTATTTAGTTTGGAGTACAGTACCAGCCTTGAGGCCTGTTTCGGTCTGGTATTTTGTATCCAAATAAATGAAAATTGGGCACGCATCCATTGGAGACTGACTGCTATTTACACCTGGCTTCAGAATGTGTTTCAAATGTTCCTTGAGTGACCGTTTTGTTATTGTGTGTGTGAAGCTGCTCAACAGAATAAATGCGCATCTGTGCTCAACCAAGCAGCCAGAGAAAAGGAGTGCGCAGGCTGTTTGGTAGCCCAGTTTGAGTGCAGACTTCAAGTCAACTTTTAGCATTCACTTTGCATTTCACTACTGCAACTTCTGAGTGACCAATTTTTTGTGTATCTTTTAATTAGTGTTGGGAGTGGTGGGTTGCTTTCACCGGTCAAATATTTTCAGATTAATGATTAATGTTGTTTAGTTTATGTCAAAAACAAGGACAAATGTCCATCGTAAGACACAACCGTCTCTTCAAATTCCTTGTTTTGTCTAACCAACTATATAAAACCCCAATGGTATTTACGTAAAGGGGTATTCCAGCTATTCATTGCACCTGCACAACGTTGGGGACCAGATATTCTGACTTGAGTCCCTATCATGGGTCAAGACCAAAAACTTGGATCCCACATTTCCCACAATGCAACTGGATAATGTACATCATTAGACCCTACCTGACTGGTAAATGCCCATGCCTTTCAAACTTTTCAGTTGTAAATGCAAGTTTTCTTCTAGAAATGTGTGGTCACCAAATAACATCAAGAGGGTTATTTTGTCAGACTTGATAAAACTAATTAAAAAATAATAATAAAAAAGACATGATAAAGCTGCTTTGAGAGTCACAGAAGACATTGTACAAATGTTTTCACAGGCCGAGTAACACTCGTTAATAAAAGCAAAGTTGTGGAGTGCCTCTTCAATACACAAAATTACACAAAGCAACCAAGCAAATCTTTCAATAAAGATTCCGCTTTCTACGATTATGACTTTACATCATGTCGAAGCACATGCCTGGTCACTGACAATGTCTAAATTGTGCTCATGTAAAGGTCCTTGGGACTCGAGCATCAGCTAAAACCTGTGAAGACATCTATTCCACTGTCCTCTCATTATCCATCCACATACCATTCCCTCTCCTCTTTGCTCCCCTTCTTCCCCGTCTTCCTGCTCTCTGTACGTACCTGTAAAGCTACTGTTCATGTCAGGGAGGTCCTCGTCTTCCTCCTGCTGCTGCTCTCCAGGCACTATTCCAGCATTTTGCATGTCATTGTAGGACTTGGAGCGTCGGGGAGTGGAGTGCTGCGAGCCCGGCAGGCTACCGCTGAGCCCGTCTGGCAGTGGGGCATCACCGCCGCTACCGCTGCTGCTAATCACTTTCCCACCGGGGGGCTGCACCGGTGGCTTGGGCGTCCCATAATAGTTACCTAGGCAACGAAAAGAAGGAGGCATGGATGGGGGGGATTAAAAGAAGACGGAGAAAAGAAGGGTACTTTAGTGGGAGGGGTCAAAGAACTGTGTGTGTGTGTGTGTGTGTGTGTGTGTGTGTGTGTGTGTGTGTGTGTGTGTGTGTTGGAGGGGGTTTAGTTGTAGCCTTTGTATGTAAATAGAGAGACTGGGTTTGTGTGTGGGAAAATGTGACTCTCTGAAGCAAAGCTAAATGACTGTCTTGTTTGACCCAAATAAAGTTCCGACCACTTTGTTTTAACTTACCATAAACTACTGAATGTTTTATTTAACTGTTTCTCAAACAATATTACTCTATTTTTCCCTATTAAAACTCACGTAAGTTGATATTTTGTGTGTCAAAGTTGAAACCAAGAAATGTTTTGTATTCGGTAAACAAGTGGTAGTTTTCTTCCAAGTAGTTCATGGAAGACATTTAGTGAAGCAGTTTGCAGCCAAACTGTCCTCCAGTGCCAGTAACCACATTTTTTGCTAAACCGACAGATTCAAAGGCAAGAGAACAAAATATTTAAATCATTTTCTTTTCTTTTCACAAACTGAGTCATTCTCATCCAATGTTAGACCACACAGACCTAAGCAGACTGTACCATCTGAGAACCAGAATATAAAGCCAAATATAACAGCATCATCTAAACTGCATTAGCATCAAATATAAAGACAAGGGAAAAAAGAATGTTCTCGTACAGGTGGCGAAATTATAGTCAAAAAGATAAATTGGCAAACTACAGCGTAGATGGGAACTTGACCTTTTTCACAACAGACATTTTGGCATGTCATAGCAGGAAAAGCACTCGAAAAGTAATCGATAACATAAATAATGACTGCCATAAAAAAGGTATATGAACAGTTTTGTAAAGTTTTTCAATAATAAAACCTGTCTAAATATTTAGAATGAACCTTAAGTGCCAATAAAATGGTATTTTTGCATTATTGGACCAAAGATAAGATAATTAATACAGATAGGCTTGTATACAGAGGAGTTATAGTTTGAACTTTAGAGTTAATTAAACCTACAGTCAAACACGATGATGAAAATATTCAGGATGTTTTTGATTGAACTCATACCCCATCAGAGTTATTCCACACATACTGCAGACCTAAACTGGAATCTGGTTTAAACACTTAGTTTGGTCCTTTCAGTCATGTTTCAGTGGCATCCTCATACAGTCCAAAACGACAACATTTTGTGTTCCACAAACATGGTATCATCTCAGATCACAAACTGAATAAAATTGAGCACTAATTGAAATATCAGCCATGTTTTTACTGACTGTACACAACCACGCAGTTGCAAGCCAATTCTGCAGAAATTATTTGAATTGTGCGTCTAGCTAAAGCATGTAGAAGCCTTTAAAGTGACAGGAAGATATGTGAAAGATTCTGATTTCCTCCATACGCTCAGTGTCAGTGTCAGTGGAAGTGAGTGAGCTAGTTGCCAGTCAGGAGTCCAGCGGCCATGTTTGTTTCTACTACCATCAGAGGGAAATCCATTGTTATGGAACAATGAGCAAGCTAAGTGGACACAGCAGACACTTAATTAAACATTATCTGACTGAATGGAGGGGATACATGGTCGTGTAGTTGTTTGCAGTCCTCCCAGTGCGTCAGTACTATTGACTTTGGTTTATCAGCAAAGTGTTGTGTGCTGTATGTGACACATACTTTTTCATAAATAAATAATTTATTTATTTTTATTAATATTTTTTTTTAAAGCTTTCTTCTTTTTGGATGTGGGAGTAATGTTCCATATTTTTCCTCCAACAAGAAAACGGAAAATGCATTTGTTTAGACGCTACAGTTCATCCCGATGTGTGATAAACTGCAGCGCCGGATGTGATTTTAGTGGCGGGAACCTGTTTGATATGGAATCATCGTTTTGCTTTGACTGGAATGTCTGATGTTCAAAGACTGTTTACAGACTCTGAATATGAATTCAAATGTTTTTGTCCTGAACATTTATTTACTGGCTCGTAGGAAGGGTGATCATTGCGCTGAGTAAAGGATTTTTGAAACCCTCGGAGACTAGACAACTTACACATGACGACAGATTATTTTAGTTTTGGCAGCTAGAAAGGAGCACATAGTTGACGACTGTGTAAATATTAATGACTACACACTGGATAATGTGTGCTGTACACTGCGATTACAGTGTCGCAAGGCAACTGCCAATCACGCATTCCGACCTAAAGACCTTTGACCTGACCTAAAAGGCTTACGGGTCTGTGTCAGTGCAACTAGCCTGCCGACCCAAAACAAAACAACCTAACACTAACACTGCCAACTGCCGAGTCCCTCTATATCCAACACCCACCACATCAATTTTTCATGAATATACTTTTCCATGAATATACCTTTCCATGAATATACCTTTCCATGAATATACCTTTGCTTACATGAAAGACAAACCATACCAGGATTTTGATAGCAATTTTTTCAACTTTCAAACTAACTTTTCTCGTCTACTTTAGCCAGTGTTTTCCGATAAGTCCCAGAGCTACTTACAGCCCCGAGAAATAGGAGGTAAACATGTTGATATGCTGTCTCACCTACGTTTAGTATGCTGGACAGAGTGATAGTGGTGCATACCAAACAAGCAAGAAGATTTGAATTTAGCCATTTGAGAAAAACCTTCTAAAACTACATGTCTTCTTACTGCATTTCACTATGATGTACTGAGGAGACTATCTGTTCAGACTGTCAATCTGCAATGGATTTTTTTCAACGGGATTGTTGAATGTCAATCCAAATTGAATCTAGAGTGAAGAACGGGCTCTTCGACTCAAAGGAACTGACACCAAAACTTGACTGTGGCGGGCGCGGGCATGTTTTGAGTGCCGGTGTGAGGCAGAGAGGAGACATGGTTTCCTCCTGCTGTGCCAGCAGCTGCACCTGTACAGGAGCAGGCTGATTGGCCTGGACAGGGACACAACATGCCCGCTTGCTGACGATGTACCATGGGTGGGCGAGTCTAAGCCCTGGCTGGAGGTATGGAGGGACTTGGTTATTTGTTGTTTGGAGTGAAAGTTGCGTCTGAGAAATCCTACTAATGTTGATTTTAGTGTTAATTCTGTCAGTTTTTAAATTTTTTTTAGTCTTAGTCCTGAGTGTTTAGTCAACCTTATCCAGTTTTAGGTAATTAAAATTCAAAAGCAATTAAGTCTTATCTTAATCAAAGAAAATCGTAACTATTTTAGTATAGTGTAACGGGTGACATTTCAGTCTTTTTTAGTCATGAGATTATATTGAACATTTCAGTCAATCTAGTCCTAAATATCACCTTGTTTCTTTCTCCTAAGCCCTGCTGTTGTCATTATTAACTCTAACCTAAGTAAGTTGCTCCCGACTGAGCTCGTTTTAGACGATAAGACGTCACTGATATTGCATGTTGATATAGTCAAAGTTAGTGTTTAATGGTGTCGGTGCCGTCTCGTCATCGCTTTATCTTAGTCATGGAAAAAAAGCTTGTTGACGAACATATTTAAGTCATCATTTTTTAACGAAGTTAACACAGACTCCTACGTACAGCCACTTAAGCTGTTCAGTACATTTGTGTCATTGAAGGATTATGTGAGTTTGAATGGAAGCATCTTACTGTATCTCTATGACAGCGAGCCTCGTTGAAAAGCAACACTGATGTTTACTGTTCATGTTCTAGATATCTGAAACCTATAAAACTAGCAAACCCCTACAGAGTTTTTATCCGTAGAAGTTACATACAATACACGCAAGCAAATATCAGATTTTCTAACGTACCATCATACGTTCCAATCTCCAACAGGGTCCCACTCTTCTCCAACTCCAGGAAGTCCTCCACTGAGAGGAAGTTGTAGTCCACGCCGGAAACTTCTCCTTCACGTGGGGCGCGGGTTGTACCTGTACAACGAATCAGACAGGGTGAGAGTTAGCAAACTACAATGAATAAAAAAGGAATACAGCTGAAGATTTCAGTGGCAACTGGTGTGTAATAATTCACTGGAAGCATTGCTTTTATCTTAGTATTTCCACTTAGTCTTCGGATAGGTTTTTTTTTTTTCTTACTGACTCTTTCCAGGGTTTAAAGTAAACGATTCAGGGGGTATAAAGTGTCTGGGATTTGGTATTAACAAAGTTATATAACATTAGCAATTTGAATACTGGTAAAAAAATAACGTCTTTGCCATAATCTTCCTTCACACTGGGGCAGAATGTGAGGTATCGTAGTAGCACCTTAGTGGGATCCAGGCATATGTGGGGGAAAAATAGGAGTATGTGTGTGCATGCGTGTGGTTTGGCATGTAGCCTGTGAGATTTTAGCACTCCTTAATGACTGCTGACAGTTGGCCAGTGTGGCGTCAATGCTTAACAGTTTCACAGCTAAGACAATAGTGAGATTACAACACTGCTAATTTAATTGACGATAAGAGTCGTACTGCCTTTCTTTTTATTTAAACATTCTGCTTCCTTTGCTCTCTTCAATTACTCAATATTTGCCTCACTAGTGCACATTTCGACACTATTGTCTGATTAGGGATGCACAATATATATATATTGTTATAGTCATCGCTATGTTAACTTGAGCAATAAACACGTTGCACATGCACAGAGGGAATTTGAGTTAGTTGAAAGAGAGTTTCAGTAGACAACTGCACTAAAATGTAACTATCTAGCGTCTTTTGTGTTCAGTCCAATGTTCAATTTGTTGGAAATAATAACCTTTAATCTTTCTTATTTAAGAAGCAAATTCTTGTATTTTAACAGTATGACGAAGGCAGCAGAAAAGCAGAACTGAGTACATTTTAGTATCCGTTTATTTATAGCATTATCGTGATATTCATCATTGTTATGTTAGCATATTTTCTTCATATCGAGCAGTCATGTGTCTGACTAAGTTCTTTTTCTAAATGTCTCACACTCACTGCATTTATTGAGTCCTACTACAAAAAGAAAATGATTCTGTCAGTGGCTTGAAAAATGCAATAAATGCAAGCATCAAGACACTGCTCATAGCAAATAATCTTTCTCATCTTTTTGTGACAGACATCTGTTTGCTGACAACAAAGGGCTTTCCCTTTTTTGCTACCTTCTCTTGCCTTCCCTCTCTCGATGTATCCGTCTCATCTCCCAATCACTCTGTCTCCAGTGGGTTGGTAAGCAATAAGCTGGTAAAAATAGATGTGTGGGGATAGGGGGAGAGGCTCCCACTGCAGCCACATTAGGTGACACTGGTGATAAATCACACGTGTAGATCCTAACTCTAGGCAAGCAGAAAGTTACATATAGAAAAGCAATGTCTGAAGACACTGAATCTCTCACAAACTATTCTTAACATGCATCATTCCAATCACCCAGCTTTCACAATCACAGTCTATACTTTTATGTTATCTCCGTTATTGGGTACACACAGAGAGGGCAACTCATCCTGTTTATCACTAGCATTCATACTTTACTTCCAACCTCTACTATTTGTGACAAGAAACTTGTGTAACAAGAGGAAATTGATCCGTAGTCAAACAAATCCCTTCTGAAGTCTAACAAACATTCAGTCAGTGCGGCCATTCCCAGGCCTTTTACAGAACGTCAACCTTGGAGAGTCCTCAGCCGACTGTCAGTTCACTTCCCACACAAAAGTGGCCATTGATTGGATTCCATTTAGACACTGCTGCTCTTAGAAAACCAAATAGGATAGAATTGTGACCAGTGTTTCAAAAGGGATGGAAAAGCAGAGCATTGGCTCAGACCCAGGTGTGAGACACTGTCATCGCTATAGGCCTAGTTAATTCAATACCCACCCACCACAAAAGCCCCATTGACCAAGCTGTGAAGTAGAGTGAGAAGGAAAGACAGGTTGGGTCTGAGAGTCGTTCAAAGAGACCCCCGCCTAGAGTTGGGATTGGATGAGCCCAACGACAACTAAAATGCAGAGGAAGACAGTGAAGGAGTAAGGCTACCAAAGCTAAGAGTTAGCATAATCCAGCTACTGGCACACACAATGAAGCCTTGAAGATTTGCTGTGAGGGTGTTCGCCTAGTGCTGGCTGGCTCGCGGCTTTAAGGCTTCAACATCTTCACCAGCTGAGATAGATGGGTGGGCGTTGTGTGATAAAAAAAAAATTAATAAAAACCATCATTAGCAATTCAGGAAGATGATCAAGGAACCAAGTGTTGAGATATTGGCAGTCGTACTGTAGTGCAAGGAGCTCAGAGCCACTACTGCTGCAGCAAAACACATGCACGCATGCCCAAAAAAAAAAAAACAGAAACTGTACCACTAGCCTGTAACTGTATAACACATAACAATAAATGCTCCAGGACTGTATGTTCTTTTCATTTTTTTAAAGAAAAGAAAACAACAACAAAAAAAAAAAAAGAAGTAATTTCTGTGTCTTAATGCATCGTGCCACTGGGTCTCTGCTGTTGCTAGGGACAACCCCAGGAAGGATATATATGGTGGGTGGGGGGGGGGGGGGGAGAGAGAGAGAGAGAGAGAGAGAGAGAGAGAGAGAGAGCTACAGAGAGGCATGACTCAAAGGCCTGGTCCGTATGAGAAAGCATAAATGATGCATGCACAAGAAAAATGAGAGTGGGAGAAGGCTGGAAAGAACGGAGAGTGAGAAAAACACTTAGAGTGATCATGATTACATGGACTGCAATGATCCTGACAATGACATCAGTCTACATAAGTTAGTGTTCTTATCAAACTGTTTACATAGGTTGCTTAGCGGGCTGAGCATTAAAGGTAATACTTATTAAGCAGCGACCAAATTGTTTACCGTTAGTTTTTAGTTTTGGCCGGTGGACAAAAAAAAAAGTTCATTTCGCACCCTGCATATACATTAATTACATTAGCCTACATCATACATTAGTGTTGTGCCTAACAGACCAAAATTAAAGCCTCTGCTTTTTTTAATCTAAAACACATCATTTCCCATAAATCCCTTCATCAAACTAATGTAGGACTAAAAGCAGAAAACACCTCAACAAGCACCAAACATTATGCCCCTTCGCAGAGGCAGTATGTTGAAAGGCTTTATGTTATATTAAATCATAATATAGTGTGCGGTGTTCATGTTATTGTGTCCTCCCCCTGTACAGCGCAGTTGCAAATGTTAACTGGCAAACCAATTAGTCTAGCATTATTTGATTCTCTATAGAGGAGCAACAGACAGTTGGGAGGCAGAGTGCATAACTCTACTGCTGAACAAATGAAGCATATTGTGAAACTGTCATTCATGTAGCGTACTAATTTGTAATTTTTGAACAGTTAAGATTTACAACGGCAGTGACGCAGCAGTGTACAATTGAGTACTGGCTCAAGCCCAAAAGGCTGTTGGGTTGAGCCCTCGAAACAGCAGAAAAGTGATCTGCTCTGAGGAAAAGCGGGAAACTTGAACACTAGCGCAATATGTAAAATCTGCTTTCATACTGGTTGAAGGTCGACTACATACATGTGAAGCTGGGTGTTGCTAAAACAAGCATGTATGGCCTGCTAAATTCCTACAGATGAAGGCTAACTGTCATGTGTGCTGTACAACTTTTGTAGTTTCATGTTCAAACGTGAATGAGGACTCTACATAACCATAAATAATAATTGGTTCTGTCCCCCTCCCTCTATGTCTATCCTCTTGCCTGTCCTTTCACATGGATGAAGGCGTAATGTTGCCCCCCCCCCCCCCCCCCTCTGGCAATCCAGCAGAGGTTGACTCAGACACCAACAGTCACACAGGGGTGATAGGACGAGTCTGTATGTCAATGACAAACTTACTTTGGCTTGTAATGGTACAAAAAGGGGAAACGCCTCATGTTATAATCAACAGCTGTTCCATCCCCTGCCAAAAACACACACACACACAGGGGAGGAGGTGCATGGCCACCAAATGGCATGGTCTGGGGCTAAACGGGAGCTGTGGGTGGATGGTAATCACTTAATGGAGCTTTATGCACCCATCTCCCCTGCAACACACACACACACACACACACACACACACACACACACACACACACACACACACACACACACACACACACACACACACACACACACACACACACACACACAGTTTCATTACCATAACAGCCACAGTGGGAGAACTGTCCTGTCTATGCTGTGAACCACCTATGGTGATCAGATTAGACTCCTACAATGAGAGAAACTTAGAGCTCTGCACCTCTGCACTGTATCTACAGTAACTCAACCCTGAATAACCATGATGTGGCGAGGAGTACCACAAAAGGAAACCAAGACTGTTACCAAGACTACCTTCATCAAATCAATTCTTTCTCCCTATATTTTGAGTGTTATCATCCTGATTTTGTTTTTGTAATTTCATCATGCAATAGATATTACTGCCTTTTCTTTGTTCTCTAAATGTTCCTCATCGTTTGGTCGGACATTTAGATATTCAAGCATTACTTTGGCCATAATAGACACTTGGCCAGTGGGAAATAGCTTTGAATGAGTCTCCAGCGACACAGTAAGAGTAAGGACACTTTCAGACACAGCGCTATGGCAAAACAACACAAGGGACTGCATTGTTGTGTTGCTATAGGGTAGGGCCGGGAAGTATGGAGAAAATCAAATATCACAATATTTTTGATGAAATACCATTGTGATGAAATTGACCATTGGTGCTTTCACAAAATATTTACACTATGATATTTGCAATAAATAATCATCAGTAATGTGGATATAATGAGTGAACACACGCAAATAATATAGACTAGAACAGTCTGGTAATTTCAGAAAACTACATCGCTTTATTGTAATGCAGCCTTTAAAAGCAGGAAAAGAAAACCTGTGCCATACTGCTATATCTAGTTTAATATCACTATATCAATATAATATTGATAAATTGTTCAGCCCTTCTACAGGGTACAAGTAAAACAGATTAAATATGAACCAGGAAGTTGAGTTTGAAGGCTTAAAACATCAAGACACTGGATTATAAGATTTTCAGGCTGGATTGCCCAATTTAGAAAAGTTATTATGGCAACAAGCATTTTCTCCTTTGTATAAGCTTTAGGGACTTTTTTTAATATGTGGTGTTCCCCAGGTGTTCATTCCTAAATAGCTGCTACTATCATTCCAGTGGTAAAGAAGCCAACAGGATTAGAGTCCCAACAATTACTGCCGTGTGCCTCTCTACAGTAGTCATAATGAATAGCTTGGAGCGACTAGTCATGGACCACATAAAATTTAGTCTGTCCATCTCATCCAATCCCTCATGTCGTCTTTTTGCTCCAGCTTCCTCAGTTTAGTCTCAACACTACACAGTCAACATCTCTAACACCAACCTGCCGAGCACATTGCTATTCAAGCTGTGACTGGCCTTATCAGCAGCGGTGGTAGGGATAGCTAGTGGACAGGTGCAAAGATAATACTAACTTGTTTCTTAAGGGGATTAAAACAAAACAGGTGACAGTGAACTTCAAAGTGGTTGATCCGGACAAAACCCCACTAGATACATATGAGTTGTAGGAATATCACGTTTCTCAGTGTGGACCTTACAGAGGATCTTACCTGGACCCATGCCTCCCATCTTCCCTGACTAAGAAAGTTAAATGGCAACACTTCTTGCAGCAGATGAGACAGGCAAGACTCCCAACCCTAATCTCTGTGTACATTCAGAGGCACCATACAAATGTAATTAGTCACTGCCTCAATATCTGGTGTGGTCAATCAAGTCACCCCAGCACATAGTGAGGACAACTGAAAAGAAATGTGGTTCTCTGCATCCACAAAGCTTCCTGTATTATCAAGGATCCATCTCATCCATCCCACAATTTAAAGATTCCTCCTCCATCTAATAAGAGGTTCCATAGCCCTCCAGCAAAAACAGCAAGGCAGAGAAACAGCATCTTTCCCCAGGCTGTTAAGCTTCTGAACTCCCTGACCTCCCAGTCAACTACTTTTCTGGCTAAAATGTGTAACCGGTAAGGAAAGTCAGTCAGCATTCATCTATAAATGAATGTGGGGGATTCTTACAGTATCCGCTTTATGAAAAGCCTCTCCTTTAGCTCATGAAATCCCTGCAGCATCTGAAGGCGGCAGGACACATATGTTGATAAATCCGCAGCCTCTGAGAAGTGTCGCCAGAGCGCAGTGCCATTTACGCACGGCCGGTCGGTGTTCACAGTGTTTACTTTCAATAAATCACCTCAAATGACACCAGGCTGCTACAGTATAACCATACAGACCTCTACACACACCAGACTGCTCGGTTATAACTCGATTTTCTGCTTTGTTATGAAGGAGACGTCCAGTTAACGCGCCGCATCATGGGCCCTATTCCAACTTTCTTTTTAGCAAATGTAGCGTCTCATGTTTTAGCCGTGAAACACATTGCAGTGAAAATGCTAATGTGTAATATTTATAACTAACACCTGCTGATCTATATTCACCTTCAACCAGGCCTTTTGCACGTTGCGCTGCTGCACATATATGAACCTAAATAGAAGGTAGTAATGAAGACGCCCACACAGTATGTGCGCCTAAGTCCATCTTGGTATGGACATTTATTAATGAAATTTCAACTGAGGGTAGTACTCATGATCCCAACAAAAATCAGCTCAGAACCCTGCAGCTCATTGTTATTTATCTGGTCAGTATTTAGGCTGTATAGCTTCTTGAAGGCTCTCCATTTACTGTATTCAGACTTTCCAAGGGCACAAGATCAGACAGTGTACACAACCTGTCCAGCACGAATACAGCAGAGAGCCAAAGAAAACAAGCCATTAGTGAAGCTCTTCAAATATCCTGAAAGCTGTATGGAGCCCACATGTTTTTTTCCAGAGTAGGTGGACTAAACCAGAGCTAAACGTAGATTGAATATTAAAATTACATTTATAGCTGATGTTGCTCTACTTGGGTACCTGTTTGCTAACTCTTAAGCCAAAACCACTTGGCAAACATGTTATATTTCAGGGCTTTGATTCTGCGAGTTGGCTTTGGAGTTTTTCTGACGCTTAGTGGTCATAAATTGATGACTGCACCTTTAAACACACTCATTCGATCGTACGTAGATCAGAATTACACATGGAGGGTTTCTGTTGACAGGTAAAACATGCTACAAATCTACCTAAATCCAATGTTATGTTTCTCATTTTTATGAAACACAATTGGCTTGCAGCAGTATTTTGCCATTTGAAAAGCAAATAGGACCACTGTAGTGACACCGTGACCTTGGCGCTGCCAATTAAAAATGTCATCCCCCCTCTAACAGTATCTCAGGATTGAGTTTATCAGCTACAGAGAGCATCTGGTTACACCAGGATTTGGTCTTTCAAACCACAATCAATACATGACAGCAAATGGTCACAACCCTCGCTGTGACCTTGGACTTCCCAGTTGGTCTACACTGTCACTCAGTTTACAGGAGGATCAATATCAAATTGTCTCCTTTCTGTCCTTTTCCCGTCATTCCAACTGAGTTCACTCAACTGAGGTGTTTATGCTTCATATCTTAGTTCAAGGACAACAATGCGCACAATAGCGTCATGGTTTGTATTTTGCCATATTGAATGCCACACGCAAACATCAATAGCAAATAGCTTGTTATTCCAGTCAGTTAGTTATAAAGATGAATAATAATAACAAATCTATATCTACAACTAGCTCTGCTAGAAAGCCTCCGCTTTAGACTTTAAATAAAAGCACAGACATCCATTTCCTTCTCTCACTGTAGTTTGTATCCATGGGTCAGCTCTCTAGCTAGCACTGAACAATAGAGAGCCTTTTAGTCTACCTTCATGAGAACAAATTATAGGTAAGAGTGTTTGTATGTCTTGCATTGAACAAACCACCCACATGCAATTCCTGGAATAGGCCTAATGATTTAAACACCGTAAAACAAAATGGATCGCTTTAATGCACTTAATATATGGAAGATCTTCACCTCTTCCCTCTTCAAGCACAACTAACGCTCACTGCCAGACAACTCCAAGCACCTCATCTATATTTAATTGATGTCGGACTATTTTAAGGGAGCTTCTGCCCTTCTAGTGGCATGATAGACTCAGACTAAGGTTGCTGACATTTGTGAGGGCAGAGGACGACACTAACATTAGATTTGAGAGAACAATGACGTTATATAAAAGAACAAAAGGACTATATTATTCAATTATGCATCACTGAAACATCTTCCACAAGCCGATGAAAGACTGAGAGGTAAAGCATGATCACTTCAACTGCGCTAGATTTTTTTCAGGAGGACAGGACAGAAATGCCAAAAGGAAAATGCGCTCGGCTTGGAAACAACGGAGTTTAAATGACAGCGGAAAATACATGGTATTAAAATTCGCAATCTTTTTTTAACGCAATGGCATCAAAACACATGAAAAGTGTGAAAGGAGGCTGCACAGGCATGCACACAGCCACAACCAAGCGTCTAAAAATAACCATGTGTGAAAAATCTGTTTATTTCCTATGCTTGCGTTCCCCCAGAGCAATAGAGCACCCTGGGCCTGCATATCCCTCAGGCCTGGCCTTGCATTTTAGCTGTGACCTACATTTAATTCCCTCCACAAGGATAATGTTGGGCTTGACTCCTTGGACGACTTTGGTTTTATAGCTGGGAGCCGGGGAGTTATCTTGCTTGACATCTTCATTGGATCCAGTTTGGTGGTGTAGTTTGGTATTTTTCGTAAGACTCTCTTCATCTTCCTTAAATCTCACTGCTTTTTTGAGTTTGAAAGATGCAAGTGAACCAGAGTGAAATACAACTTTCATATTAGTGCCAGGTTTCCTTCTCCTTTTGCGGACTCCAAAACAGTCACAAAGCTTTAGAGAAAAGAGAGTGAACATGACTATATGATGATTCTACCAAATAAAATAGGGATCCAGGTGAACGTGTCAAAATATCCTTCAGTGTCACTGTTCAGTGAAAACTAGTTTGTCAACGGCAAGCTGTAGCAGCAAAATATCCATATTTACATACTGTATCCTTCTTCTTGGAGCAAATAATCAGATTAAAAGACGCCTTGAACAAAGCTGCCAGAATTGCTTGTCTTCCTTGGTGAATTATTGCTTTTAGGTTCCAACATAAACCCTCTGTGGCATCACATAAAGTGGCAGTACCGCAGAACTATGAGGTAAAAACACAAAAGTATTAGCTAATTTACTGAGGACCTTGTTCTGACTTCAGGGCTCCGAAGACTTGAAGGGAGTATCACTTGAAGATTGCTCCACCCGAAACCAAATGTTGTCAATATGCACGAGCAAAGAAAATGCAGATGTGCCGATCCTGCTTGGTTGAGGCCCTGAGGGGAGTTGAAATAACACGATGTCTGTGAACATGGATACTAAGGTGATTGTCATTACCAACCATACGAAGGATCCAAAGTAAAGTGTACTTCGGACAAAAGGTTGAGAGGGCAAAATGGTTAAGGAGTCTATTTCTAACTAACTAGGGTGCATCTAGAAAAAATGTCTTTGCTGGGGTGACCCCGGTATCCGAGGGGTTAGGGCGTATCTCCTGAGCGGCGAGTCCCCAGATTGCTGCATGTCATTCCCTTACTCTAGTTCAACACATTTCCTGTTTCTCTCCACTATCAAATAAAGGCATGAAATGCACCCCCACCCCAACAAAAAAATTAGCTTTACAAAAGAGAAAAGAAAATCTCTTGATCTCACTGCCTGAAACTGACAGTGATGAATGCTCATCTACTCTGCACCAGTGACCGCCTCACACACTGCTGATGAAAACAGCGTCATCCGTTAGAAAAACAAGACCAATTGGGTTAAAGCAGACATACCCTGGATGTCACACTGTACGGTTATAGCTTGTAATTCTATTTAGGTGCATGGAATTAGCACATTTCTGCAGCATCTATCCAGTTTAATGATGTTTATGGTTACAAGGAGTCTCAGAATACCTGGAACCATTTAAAATGGCTGCTATGGAACCTTAGCTTATTTTTCTTCATGAACCACTACCAATAACACACTCTGTGTCCTGTCCCCTAGCCAGTTGAACCTGGAATTACCGAACATAAGGAAGGGAGGTGACTTCACCAAACAAGTCAGTCAGGCTCTTGAGAAAACACACCTACCCAAACATTGTGACATTTAGGACGTGCCTGAAAGCTCCGTCTCTCATGTAGACATAAGCTAAGCAGACTTAGATACTTATGGAGTGTGCGTGAAGATTCTGATCATTTCAAAGAAATTGATATTCAAAAGACAAATTATTTTACCCTGGACTGCAAACGTTACAGTATCTCAAACGCCAAATAATCTTATAATAATAATAATAAGTGTTTTCCATCACAATCCATCTTTCCATTTGAGGCAGGCCTTTAGAGTATGCCCACACTACACCAACCGATACACAGACTTCAGTATGACCTAGATACAAATTGTCTTCAAAAGTCAGAGGGTTCAGAGAAACGACGTGCAAGGTAAGTTGGAAAACACCTCTAATTCAGAGCATTGTGGCTTCATTTCTTGGGCAATTGGAAATGCAGGCTTAAAAACAACACACAAACACAACAAGGGGGGAAAATATGATTTGTTTCAAAATATTCATGGTGAACTGATCAGTGCCATGAGTAAAAAGTAGGCCATCATAAATGTGTTTAGCAATGATTCATTATCATAATTGTTCTATTAATAGGCCCAGCTATCCTTATTTGGCTTGTGTGCTGCCATTCACATCAGCCAGGACCGGAGTCATTGGAAGTAGTTTGTGACTGGAAACAAAGGCAACACTCACAACCTCTGACAGTGTTTTGGGGGATTTTTGTTTTTTGTTTTTCTACAATGGATAAGACACATGAATCATTGACAAACACAGAGTTTAATGCATGTGCTGTTATCTGCGAAGCTTGATTAAAATATTCATGAGCATGACCCAGTGGATAGCACAGGCAACTTGTGGTGCTCCCTCCCTCTGCCCCCCCCCCCCCTCCCCCCTCCCCCCATGGCTCCATGGCTTCTGTCTGCTTCTTTTTCACTTCTCCACTTATTTCTTTCTTCCTTTCTGTCAATGTTTTGTTTGTTCCCTCTTTTGCTCGTCCTCTCTTTTGTTCCAGTCCTTCAACTCTGTAACACCAGCAACCCTCTCTCCCTTTTCTCTCTAATCTTTAAGCCACTATTCATCTCTGTCTTATATACAAAGAATATTAAGGAAGTTAATTCCTCAGACTCCTCCACCCAGCCTCTGATCCGCTCATTTGTGTTTTCTCTGTCTCCAGTACGTTTGGCAGATTTGACGACTGCCTGTGTGGCCGGGCGAAACTGCTTTCGGGTGTGACTGGAGGACAACTGTGTTTTTTCTCAATTCGCCGACTGAGTTCTGCCAAAAAGCCCAAATGCAATTTTGCCGCTCTGATGTTCATGACGTCATGTAATCCAGAAGTACACCAAATAACTGCTGCTTCATTGCATTTGGCTGCCACACTTACTGAAATGACCAGTGATACAGAAATCCAGATGTGAAGGATAATGAAGATTTTTTTATATTTAACATACAGTGAAACTCAAGTCAAATGTTTGAGGGGTGACTAATTAGATTAATACTTAATAAACTGTATACTACTGAGAATATTAATAAACAAGTTGTAACCCATACAGTATAAACCCATTAATGCCAATGTTGACATTGATACTGATGGACTAACGATGGATTAAAAATCAATGCAGTAGAACCATAAATATCTTCTTTTTCACTCCATGCATTCTTCTTTCTTGTCAAAACCTGAAGCCTACATTACCCACGATGGTACTAGGGCTGGGTATCGGTAAGGTATCGACCAAACTAGTATCCAAACTTCTCTAGTCAAACGATACCTGCATTCAATCCTTTTTGTAGCCACACCTAAAAAAAAAAGTTTTGAAAACTATTTGTAAGGTTTTGATCGCAGCCAATCACCGCACGCATTTTTGTTTTTTTTTAATGCAAAGTGTGATTGGTCCACTAGCCCAGCAGCTAAAACTGATATGGTCTGCTGTTTGGTGAAGTCCAGCAAGGCTTAAATAAATATTTAAACAATTGGAACACTTCCAAAACTGTATTTGTACAAACATTTTTATGGGTTGGAAGGAGGGGTGGTGGCATTTAAAACAACTGAATGCTTCCATTCACATGATAGAAGTAAACAAAAAGGTATTAAATGATGTACTCTATTGGTACCGGTATCACTTTAAGGGTGCTTGTATTGGTACCGGTAT
>CALSBV010011423.1:4937213-4964896 GCA_943590825.1 Bovichtus diacanthus | reverse complement strand
CGGTATCACTTTAAGGGTGCTTGTATTGGTACCGGTATCACTTTAAGGGTGCTGTTACACTCCTGTAAACAGACTTTGATTTTCCCTTGAACTAAACAAACTGATATTGGTTAATTTACCAATATCCATTTAACCAATATCAGTAATATAAATAATAAGTTATAGAAGTTTACACAGGTTAGACAGGTTACAGTCTGGCTTATTCTGCTTTTGTATTCTCTGAGGCACAATGTGTGCATTCCTCATCTCTCCGTCCGTAGTCTGTGCACGTCTGACGTGAGAAAGTGGAGCGATGGGGTGAAGCGGCGGGCCAATGTGATATGCACGCTAACAGCCCTGGCTCCCTCTCTAATAAAGATGTGTGCCTCAACATATAGCAAGCAAATGCTTTCCCTTAGTCTTGCCTGGATTAAGTGAAAACGAAATTGCCCCGTGCACTGAATCATGCTGCTTTGAAATGAAATGTGATGACTGAGTTACATTAAAGGCAGGCCTAGTAGTGGATTGAATTAGCCCGCTGTATGTCCTTCAAAAGGGTCCAGTCATTTCACTTCACCGTCAAACTCATTGCATGTTTTCCTTCTACTATATTATCCAACACAGAAAGCACACCATACGACTGTAAAAAAATCACAATGTACCACATTTTCTCAGTAAATCAAACAGTCGTAACCGTATTTGGCTAGTCATGTTGGATTTACTGTAATGTTTGGCTTGCTGAAATAAGTGGTCTGTAAAGAATATTGTATGTCGCTGGCGGATGATAATAGGCACAGCATGGGTAATGGTCCTGCCTTGATAATCTGGCAACATTCACAGACCCAACTGTTGTGCAGAAGCTATTACAGAAGCATTTCTCTAAATCTCCACAATAAACATAAACATGCTCTGATGTCAAGCTAGCCAGCTAGTCCACATTTTCCAAGAAGATGCTGAGGCATGTCTTCATGGATGATTTTCAAGACACCCGCGTCCCTGTGCACATGCACACAAACACAGACAAGAGGAGGGCTAGCAGACTGCTGTCATATTCCCAAACCAAAACAGATCCATCCACCATCTTTGCCACAGCTTGCCTGCCAGTGCTTCCCTTTTTTTTTTTTTTTTTTGGGGACACACACACACACACACACACACACACACACACACACACACACACACACATGCCTACACACGCACACACACACACAAATGCAGGAGGGGTAACTGGGGTTCGTCAGCTCGGCAGGGGGATGGAGCCATCTGTCCCAGTAAAGGGTTAATCCAACCAAAAGCACAGGCCGCACATACCAGCATTTTCCAGTCCTCAAATTTCTAGCTACATTCTGGCTGCGTTTTTTTCTTTTTGCACTTTAGTTTTGTGGGGAATAGGAGGGGTTAATGTTTATCGTCCAGCCTTACGGACATTCCAACCATCCCACCTGATTCTTCAAACCCCAAAAATCTCAGTCCTCCCCATGTGGTGGTGGCAGGGAATTAAACATTAAACATTGAAGGGGGCAGTTTTAGCTTTGTTTTTTTTTTATGATTGAAACGGATGCCTTTCATTTGGGATGGAGTGTATTGTGTTGGGTGTGGGGGGTGTTTTCACTGCTCCGGCCGGCTGAAAGAGGCTTCCAATGAAGAGACGATTCACACACGTAAACGCTCACACACCACACCACAATGAGATCAAAACAGGCCTTTCTCTGGACCTGTGACGTGCTCAATATTTTTCCCTTAATAAGCAAAGCTTTCAGCTCTAAATGATTCCCATGGAGAGGACTGAAGACCGGGGAAAGGGAAGACAGAGAGAGAGACAGAGAGAGAGAGAGAGAGAGACAGAGAGAGACAGAGAGAGAGAGAGACAGAGAGAGACAGAGAGAGAGAGAGAGAGAGAGAGAGAGAGAGAGAGAGAGAGAGAGAGAGAGAGATTAGAATAAGAAAAAAAAAAAACCTGAAGGGCTAGTAGTGCAGTGTGAAGCTAAATCAGCCAGAAACCTGCCTGAAAATGCCCCCCGCACACACACACAGCCGGCCTTTGTCTTTTTATTCCACCCAGAAAAAAAGCACCATGGGCAAAATACTACCTCCAGCAACATGGCAATGGAAAAAGAGAGGTTTTAAAATGATACATTTAGAGGGGCAGGGAAGGCGTGGGGATGTAGGGATGGAGATGGGGGGGGGGGGGGGGTCATCCAGACACAAGATGGATTGAGAGGGAGAGAAAGAAAGAGGGAGGATGAAGGAGAGGCAGAAGCTAATCTTAGCATCCTGGACGCTCCAGACAGACAAACAGACAGGCAGTGGTTTGCTGCTGGAGGTAATGGCTTCCAAAATGATCAAGCATGTCAACAGATCACACAGCCTTAATACAGCCATCGCAGAGCTGGAGTGCTTCCACCAAAAACACACATACTGTACACACACACACAGTGGGAAGTGACACTTTGCACACACACACGCACGCATGCATCAAACCGGGGCAGAGACAAACACACACAGACGCACGCATACCTGAGAGAGACAGACAGACGCAGACAGACACACACAGCTTCCGTTTGACCACAACACATCAGCCTCCATTACTGCCAGCGATGTGCCTCTGTCTCCCTCGCTCTGCTCCGGATGCCTTCCGCCTGATGCACAGACATCCTCACCGCCTGCCTCTCCATCGCTACCCATCCCCACCCCCAACCATTAAATCACAGCAACCCTCAGCGAACCCTTTCTCAAAATTAAACGCAAAACAAAATACCTCAGTTAGGGAGCCTGCCAGGGGCTTCTTCTCCTTCCCCCTTACAGTCCACAGAACAACACCACGTCGACAGGAGACAAAAAAAAAAAATCCAATCAGGTGTGGATGAGTGGAAGAAAAACCAGTGCAGATTCACATTTCCTTCTCCTTTCCACCCTCCCTCTTCCTCCTCCCATGCGTCTGTCCTCTGTCCAGCTTTGGCTTTGTGATGCTAAGCTAATGGGAGCTAAGCTAAGCACCATCCACACATTGGCTTATAATGTGCTCCGTCTCATACCCACACACACCAATGTTCGGCTTCTGCCTCTCTCTCGCTCACTGACTGAGCCCCGCTGTCTCCCGTCTCGCAGGCACCCACATGCACCCGCCCACCTCCCCCTTCTCCTTCTCTCTCTCTCTCTCTCTCACTCCCTCCCCTTCTCTTGGCTGTTCACCCCATTCTTTCTTCTTTTCTCACAGATCCCATCAGTTTATTTCTTTGCTCTCGCCACACCTTTGTTTGTCTTTTTTGCCATACCCCAGACACTGATTGTCCTTACACGCACACAAACTCATACACATGCTCTGGGTGTTTATCAAGTTCCAGACAAGTCATCCTTGACCAACATGTGAAGAGGACAGGAGTCAGGGGAAGAATCCTGAAGGCAAGTGTGGAATAGTTCAGCTCTGTTACAAGAGCTGGGCAGGAAGGCATGGACAAGAATAACACTTGAGCTGTATAAATGTACATGTCCGACACAACAGTTATGCACAATTGTCTACATCAGCATTTATTACAGGTGTTACAACCCTGGTAGATAAAAGCTATACACAGGATGGTAACAGAAAGCCACCAGTGGGAATGAGCCAACAAAAGAAGGATGCTTAGGATTCATACAAGATTCAACATAAAATATTGACTAACAAATGGGTTAAAAAACTAATTGTGCCGAATCAAACAGACCAACTGGTACACATCTGTGCATGCACAAATTAAAGAAAAAAGGGCAACTCTGCATGTGTTGGATTCTTTTGTTATACTCTATGGTCAGGGGAGGGGGTTGGGGAACAGCAGTGAGAAAATGCAATGGGAGGAAGGTCAAAGATCATGCGGCGTGCCATTCTCTGTCAGACACCCCTTAAATGGGTCCCAAATCCATACTTATACTAAGCAGGTATTCTCATAGGAAAACCTACAACATTAAGAAGAGTAAAATATGTTAGTATGTATACTAAATGTGCTTGATTTTTGAGGGTGGTGTTGACGGACATTTTTGTTCCAAAATGCAACATTAATATGAAGTAGGAGTGTCACACAGCTGTAAAAATGTTTTACTAATGTGGGCGGCGGTGAGAAAACTCCACTACTGTAGTGTTAATTCTGTGGACAAAATTTCTCTTTGCTACTTTTCCAAATTTCACATTGGCAGCAAAGCAATTTAACAGAAGTGCCACACCACATGTTCTGTAAAGATGTGGCCACAGTATAGCTTATAGTAGAGAAGATTTGGATTCTCTGACTGTAGCAGTGACAAAACCTGCTTGCCAGTTCATAGGTGTCACCGTCCAAACACAGTTGCTTAGGTACATCTAGCTAAAACTAATGACATCTAACACAACATCCCTGCAATAAAAGATAAGTTAAATACAAGAATGAAGGTTATAATGTTCCGTCTGACTTGAAATTGTTCTAGAGAGGCGTTGATTCGACTTTCTGATCATTTTGGAGACTGTATCGTTTTATACAGAGAGAAGTTTCTAATAGTTTGTCCAACCTCATTGATATGAATAGGGGATCAAATATTAGCAACACATATTGTTACAGTATCTCGTTAATACTTTTAAGTTTTGTTTATTTCAGGAAAACTGGCAGTACTTTAATATTGCCAAATTGTGTATTTATTGATTTGTCAAAATGATGTCATATATAATAAGCCTATAATGACATCATACACACTTAATTGTGCCATTGTCAGACTGAAAGGCATCATTATCGGCAAACTCCTATAACAGGCTCATATGAACTGCCATTTCTAGAGATGGAAATAAACTTGTTCCCATTTGTCAAAACAGAGGCACAAATAAGCATCCACATTTAGAAATGCATCCTTATACTACCTGTACTGAGGCAAAGGCATCATTTTCTCAAATTACCTCCATGCATACCATCATGCATTTGTGTGCAACAGTGATCAAGTGTTTTATTACAATACATTGTGTGCAAGTGTGTGCGTGGGTGGGGCAGCGGGGGCTATGATTCTGGGGGACTCCACCCATCATTCACTCTGTTTGACGGCATTTCTTTGACTTCTCCTAATGCTGTTAGCTATACAACCCCCCCCCCCCCCCCCCCCAGCATCGATTCAGCTCCTATTGTTTCCTTCACAACCTGCAGCATGCTGGGATCCCCTGGTCCACACGTATTCAAACCAATACTGGTATGGTGTTGGACTTTGTCCCTCCCCAATGGTTATGTATGTGAACAGGATTTTAAACATTTTAAAAACATATTTATAAGGGAAGGGCAGTAGAAATATGACACACACAGGGACTCACATGCACAAAGCACAACACACAGGGCGACGTTACTCCACTCTATCTTTACATAGCAAATAGTTGTTTGCTGCTAAAGAAATGCTCTGAATGCCGTATATAGAAGCTTCAACAATTTGTGAAATACAATTATTATTAGCTTACTAGCTTCATATTTAACATACAGATATGGGACAGGTGTCAATCTTCTTGTCTAACTCTCTGCAAGAAAGTAAAGATGTGTATTTCCCAAAATATAAAACTATTGCTTTCATTGAAACAAACTATACACATAGAATTTTGTTTTTATAAGCTAATAACAACCAGGTAATGATATACGCTTAACCATTTATGAAGGAAAACAAGCCCATGCCAGTATGTACCAGTAGTCGTAGTAGTAGTAATAAAGTTGCCTTACTGAGAGTGCCTCCTTACTGTTACAGAGTCCACTCAGGTCAGCAGCAAATCAGTCCATAGATTTATCAACTACTGCCAAGAACTGTTTTAATGCAAAAGTTGTATCCAACTGTGACCATCACGTCAGCTGTAGGGTGAAGTCCAATCCAGATCTAAGCAGGACTTGGCTTTCTGATAGTGTAATTAAACCGAGAACTAGTACAACAGGAAAGATCTGTCATTGAAAAGACACGTGCAAATGTGCTTACCTAACCCTGATAATAACGACATCATGTAATGCATGTCCAACACACAGAGTATTTGACTGACATAACATCCTTGTCATGCCTGATAAAAGTCAACAAAGCCAAAAAGTCTCAAGATCACTTCAAAATCTTCCTTTAGCTTTCTTCTCCCCCCATCTTCATTTACCACCTTCTGCTGTTTAGGAATGGCTCAGTGAGTGAGACTATTTCTTTTGTTCAGGTGACACAATGTGATTTCATCTGTGGATGCAATCTAACCAGCAAAAGACATGCTACTTTTGTATACACTGCAGACACACACAGGCAGAAACATGCCCAGATAGCACAGTGAAGTCGCATACGACCACACAAGTCATACATGTGTACATATGTTTACATTAGCTGGTCTGGCTAGCTAGAGCCAGCGTTGATTTGAGTGTGCGAGTGTTTTATGCATCTCTCCATTCCCTTTCTCTCCCTCTCCTCTCCACCCATCCCCCCTTCTTGCCCCCCTCCCACACCCAAACTCCACCCCACCCCCATCTCCATCCCCGCGGCTTCAGCCCCCACCTCCCTCCGAGCCGTCCTCTTAGCCTATATACGGGTCGTCAGATTGTCTGTGCTGCTAGCCCCGCAATTCATCACACAGGCACGTGAACACCCCTCTGCAGACCCCCTTGCTCGTTTTTTAGGAAGCGAACACCACACCATCAGCATCACAACAACCACAGCAGACAATACTGCTACTTGCCTAGATGCAGGAGAGACCAGAGCTCCCTTTTTCAAGGCTCGTAGACACAGACTGCTGAGCTTTAAAATCAGGTACGAGTCTCCTCGTCTTCTTGCCACTGCTCCGATCAACTGGCAGGAAAAACGAGAGAGAAAGAGCGATACAGAGGGAGAGAGGGAGCAGCAGTGGCAGCGAGAGGACGAGAGGCAGCGGTGTCATGAGTTGGGGGGCTCAGGAATGAGCGCAGGATGGAGGGGGGTGGAGGGTTGGTGGGGATAATGGGAGATTGGGAATGCTGAACGTGCGGACTGGGGTGACCACAAGGGAAGCCGACGGACGCCTCAGCAGATGGGGGAGGGTGAGAGTGCTGTGCTTCATATTTTAACAGGGTTATGGGGAAACAACTAACTTTTTGGAGATGTGAGTGAGGAGACTAGTTTAAGTTTACACCAACTTCATGAAACGTGTCGATCTTAAGAGAACTACCAGGAGATGGGTCCGGTGAACTTCACTGCTCTCTACATATCGATTCTTCAAAGTAGCTTTTCATTGTGTCAGTTATTTCTCTGACTGTCTTGTTATCGTTTATGTTAGCTACTTTTTTCCCTTTACTATGTGTAAATATAATCCCTCAATGCAACTATTTTAATTGCAACCTGCAATAAGGTTAAACTCAATAACTGTCCCAATAGTTTCGTCAAGAAATGATGTTTCAGTGTTTGGCTTGCCGATATCTTGGAATGGCGGCGTGCATTAGTGGCACAGAGTAAACCCTCTCACCATCCCAGTGAACCGTGTTCAGTCCCTGCTGTGGTGCATACAGCATGGATGTCCAAACAACAATATTGGCATTTCTCATAAGTGGGAAGCCAATGAGGGATCATGTCCTTAGGTTTCCCTTGTAACTCCTATTGGTTGTTTATAGCACCAATGTAAAGGAGGGGAGGACTATAAGGGAGTAGCATGAACCTATGCAAGTATTAGTGAAGCTCCTTACTATCAGGTGAAAACAACAGCTATGTAAACGATGCATCAAATCGGAGACGATACCGCACCGTGCCCAGGCTAACACGGTGAGTTAGGGCAGACAATGACTTCAGCACAGGGAGAATTGGCCATTCAAGAGGAGCGGAAAATGTCTCTGTAAATGTGAAAGCTTCAGTGTATTCTATTACAGACCTGAAGGGGATTACATTACTGGCATATTAATAATAATAAAAAAAACATTACAGATACCCGCTATAATGGGTTTGTAATGTTAATACAAATATTTGGTTTGTTTTTGTTGTACAATATATTTCTCCTGCAACACTGCTGAAAAACAACCAGAATTTGTAATGTAACCGGTTGACAAATGCACAAAATGCTTATTTACCATAATTTAGTCAAACTCACCAATTACATATGCGAGTTTAGCTCAAATTCATAGAGCGAAAAAAAGACAGATTGCGGTTCATAATACTGTGTACCAGAAGTCACGTGAATGTGCAGAAAGGTTTGTTGGGCCATTTTGCTTCATTTAGAGGCAGGAAAAGCCCCAACATCCACACACTTCTCCATCTGTTTCTCCACCTGCTTGCTGTGCATTAATCACACCTACACCTACACATGCACATGGACAGTGCTTCGAACAACCTTTGGACATACGACAACATGGACACACGCTGACCTCTCACAATCGCAGGTCAAAACAGTCAAATCCATCTCACTTATGCATTAACACTACATAAATTAACACATGCTTTCCTATACAATTGCTGTGTTGGTCTTGCGTGGACACGAGGGAGTACTTATTCATGGGCTGCCTACTGTAACGTGTCCTCCCTCAACTCACGTAAAAAGATTAAGCTGTGGCAAATTATTCGTAAATGTAACATTCCAGTGAGAGTCTCACACTCCTCTACAAGTGGATGACAACACAGACTTTACAGTCCTATAAAAACATATGGCCTGGGGAACACCTTCATGCTTTGTTTACTGCTAACAACACCAGGATTTTTACTAGTGTGCCATAGACCACTCGGTGATTAAAATGGCCATTATGGCCAGACCCCCACCCTCCACCGGTGTCTGGCTGACATATGGCAGTGGAGGTAATGCAGTTTAACTCCCTTAAACAAGCCTCCTGAATACAGATAGTAATTTGCGTGAGAGGGCCACGAATAAATTAGTTGAAAAGCCAACGGATGAGAACCATTAAGGGAAGAACAGGGGTTTGTGGAAATGAGAGGTGTTTCCTTATAAGACTGAAATGAACTGCAAAATCCAATATGCTCAGGCTTCGGAAAGTGGCTGAGAAGGGGAAATTAATTACAAACAAAAAAGTTGTTTAAAGTTATTTCGTACTCCAAATACTGTATGTTGTAATTGTAGAAGTAGTGTTGCACGGTATACCAAAATGTAGGTACTTTTTCAATACTTTGTCGTTAGAAATGGTTCTGCATTTGAGTTTCCCAACGTTCAGTACTGGTTGTAGGTCAGTTGTGTCGCCGATCCTCCCATTTTGGGAGTCACTTTATAAAAAGGGATAAAAAGCATAGAGCTACTTGCTACATGTCACTTACTACGGTGGCTCTATAGTTTCAGACAGAACAGCCAATAAAAAAGGACTCTCACTGTAAATTTAGCGAACATAATGTCCCTGACATAAAATAAATGTGATTGGGTTGCTGGAGTAGAGTTTAAGTGGAAATGTCCTGCTGGTAGAATCCTGGTTATATTGTTTTGGAACTGTTCATAGAATAATATGTGGCCATTGTGCAGGGAAGGTCTACTATGTACTTTATAATATATTATTAATTTGACACAATAAGTATAACTATAAATTAGCAGTTTATCCTGATATCTATGTAGTGTATATAAATAATTAATATTTCATTGTAAATGTATTTGGTACAGTCTGTGGGAGACATGGTTTATCAAAAATCAATAGTAATGAATCAGTATTGTTTCAGTTTCAATCAAAGAATAGAGTATCGTGATTAGGGCTGGGTACCAAACTTCAATACTTTTAGGACACGAGCAAAATTTTTTTTTTAATACAATCGAGTATCGAAAAATGCCTCGTCATTCAGTACCAAATATCAATACCTAAGGAGTAAAAATCATAAGCGTTAGTGGGCCAATAAGCATGCAGCATGCTTGTTCCGAGATCTAATAATGCTGGTGGCTGTCAAACGTTAGCCGCAGAGGCATGCAGGAAAAAGAATACGTTACGCCCAGAGACGGGCTCACGCGTTTGTGTTGTTGCATATTGAGAGGCTTGACGTTCGCATACAGTAGGTGTAAAGAAGCTGAACAATAAAAGTAAAGATTTTTACTGTATTTGGTAATGTTGTCATTTCTTTTGGTTTAAATGTATTTTATAAAATTGGTATTGAAACATCGTTCGGGAACCTGTATCAAAGTCAAGGTATTGATACCGGTATCGACATTTTTGGAACGATAACCAGACCTAATCGTGATACTAAACTTGGTATTGGTATCAAAGCAAAATTTGAGATTTGTGACAACACTAGTAGAAACCATGATGTGATATCTAAAGTGCACCTTTTTAAAAAAAATAAATAAATAAATAAATGTTTTAACTACACACAATGGTAAAAGCTGCAAATACTTGTGTTCAGTAAATATTAATATGCTGCAAAGGAAGGTAAGAAAAAAAAGAAACCGATTTTGTATACATTTCTACAGTTACACCTCTACACCATCTACTAGTCTCTTCTCTCTCCATCTTCATAAGTGAGGCATGCTGAGTCCAAAGACAGTAGGGATTTCCAACTCTGGCATCATGACAATGATGAGCCTGGCTCATGCAGTTATATGCAAATCAAGGATAACACAAGATTGGCATCATGCAGCATGGTTCATCAGTCCCCCCCGAGAGGAGTGGCACAGTTATTATACGACACATTTATCACTCTACTATTATGGTGTTTTTGCCACATCCTTAGCACCAACAGCATCTTCAAGGGTTGTTTTTCATAGCAGGGAAGAATAAAGCACTTCACATATCTACTCCAGCTTTTGAGCAGCAGCGGCTACAAGAGAAATATGCAGCATCAAAAAACAAATGGACCTTCAGATCTTTGCTATATTGACAGTCAGGAGGAAAAAAATCAAAGAGACAAGCCTCGATTCCTGGATTACACAGCCAGCTCTGGCAGAGGAGATACTGGTTCGTGATAGAGGGTGAGGGACTTGGATGAAGCTACAGCGCCTATGACTACCGGTGCTATTGATCCCCTGGAAATGAGATACTACTAGCCTATTCACTGTGGAGTCACCAGACTTGTCCTCTAACTGATCAGAAGTTATTAGTATGGCAAAAAAAAACGCGCTGACTGAATGGATCTGACTTTGTATCAACTCACTGCTTGTTATCAGCTTCGGATGATGTGTGATAAAACCCATCAACATGAGGTTAGTTTCAAGGAGGGTATGAAGTTATCAGCCTGACTAACTGCACAGCTAATATTGGTCAAAAGACAAGTGGAACCATGCTCGGCTTAGACTGAAATAATCAGGTTTAATTAGATAAGAATCCAAAGTGTCTGTGTGAGGCAGCTACAGTCACAATCATGACATGGATCTAACACTGATCGTGCTTGGAGCTGAGACAGTAGCTCACACTGATCTCACCTAAGGGGCTTTTGTTTTTCATGATGTTCACAATATAAATGACAATCTTTGGACCACAACTATGTTCTGCGGGAACTCACAAGAACAAAGTGCGTTAAAGCCAGCATATCATCAATGAACTGAAAGAATGGCTTGAATAAAAGCCAGGAAATGGAGAAGACAGTAGAGCAGCGGATGAAAAACCTGAGAAAAAGGAATGACAGGTGTAAGAGATGGGCATGGACTCACAAGGCACGGCGTGGCGGTAGAGGTTGTCTCGGATGGTCTGCTGCAGTTCGTGGTCAGGCGAGGATTTCTGGAAGCGCTGGCTCAGATAATGCTTCAGGTCCTTGTTCAGCTTACTTCCTGTCATTGCGGACACAAACAGGGAAGCATGTGGTAACTGCATCAAAACAACTAAAAGAAATAAGGCTAGCAGACATGATGAGGCTGTTATAATTCACAGTGAAGTGTCAAACGGCCACACAGTTTGGCTCCCCAAAAAGAAAATACACAAGTTGATCCTGCAACCACAGCAAAGCTAGTTGCTGAGTGCATAGTCGTGAATTGTACACTTGCCATTGTCACTCAGAGGGGTAGCTGGCTGCAGACTCTCCCTCTCCAACCAGCCAAGGCTAGCCAAAACCTAAGACTGCTAGCACTGCGGCTAGCACTGTGAATCAGCCCTCCTACCGCTACGCCATCTGGACCTCAGACACACATTAGGCTACTGAAGGGCAGCGCGGCTGGAAAGTATCCGTATGTGTGTGCGTTTGATTCTGAATGCTGCGTGTGTGTCCCCATTACAGCGAGTGTCCACAAAGGCAGTGTTATGCATGTGCAAACACAGCACAAACAGTATGACAATATAAGAGAAAAAAAGAGAGATGTATGTAATACGATCGATAAATGAGGAAATTTACCTGATGAATATGACAATGTCGTGATCTAAATTGAATAACAGTACTGCTTCAGGCAACAACAAGCATCGTATCACCTTCTATATTCACGCATGTTATTTATTATCCAAATGATTTATCTCCCATCTTTGCATGGCTGCTGAGACCATTTTCAGTTGTCTTGGGCAAACAAGCAGTCATAAAAGGCCCTGGATCCTGTTTCCATGGAAACTGTGTGTATGTGTGTGTGTGTCTGTATGCGTGTGTGTGTTTAATAAGATGATTGAGATTGTTAGCATAGTACAGAAGAGCATGCTGCACTGTTTGGCAGAATGATTGTAGGTTCATGCAATAAAAATACAATTCAATCACAACATGCACATCCCACAGACATGATATGACTGCTTTTTATTGTATGTGACCTGAGATGATTCAAATCAACATACGTAACTAGCTGGGTAAGATGAAAATGTTTTATTATGGTCACATTATTACTTATCAGATTGTCTACGCCTGGTTAGGAACTTTTCAGGCTCACACTGCAATAAAAATGTCAATATTCAGCCTTGGTGTCTTTACACGTTATTGGGAAAAAAAACTTAAATTGCCTAAGACAAGTATTTAAATGCTTGAATTTTGTTTTGATTTTAAAATTGGATAAATGGGCGGATTTTTTTTAAAGCAAAGCTCTCAAATAAATTTACATTTTTCTTTAAGATGATTTTTTCCCAGACTTGATCATTTTAGCTTCTATCTATTTATTTTTTACTGAATTTTATGTTTTTTTTACATTTAGTTTTATTATATTTGTTAATATTACAGTTTCTTGGATGGCACAATGAAAAGAAACGTTAGAGATGACTTATGACACCTTTAGTGAATCCAGGGCCAGGTCTGCAAACGTATTTCACTGAATTAATGAGTGACATATTTAAAGAACCATAATTAGTCTCTTAGACAATGTGGCGGTTGGGTAAACAGCCTGAGAGGAAAGGTTGAGTCTTCGGCCCACCGTCTAAGCCCCTCCTGGCCATGGCTGCTCCCGACATATCACTGGGTTGTAATCCTCACAACAGGTCACAGGCAAACACTCAGGCCAACAGAGAGCCTAACGCACACCCTGACGTGCTCTTGTACACACCAATTACTGGAAGGCAATGGGAATTCCTCGCTAGCAAACCCCCTACTGGCTGTGTGACTCTGTGTCTGAGTTTTGTGGTTGGTAATATCCAATGGGAAAAACTCAAAAACCAAAGGGGACATATAGGAGGAGATGAGAGCACTACTAAGAAGGATTGATGGCATCAGCAACAGGAACACAGTCGTATACTTAGCTATTGCTACTTCTCTTAGGAAGTCACATTAAAAAGGTACAAAGTTCATCAAAACCCAAAATTAACGTTTACGTCGAACAGATATTCATCTGGTTTCCCTGCAGAATATATCCATGTATTTCACATCTTCTAGCATCATTACAAAGATCATATTTTTTCCTGGTAATGTTAAAAAGGGCTCTAATGCGATTTTGTATAGCGCTTTCAAAGAAATTGGGGCACTTGCAAGGAACAGATTTAAAACAGAATTGTCAAAATTGATAAAGCAGAGGCCAAGACAATCAGTCTTTTATACCCCAGTATATGTCCTCCGTTTGCTGGATCCTACAATTCCACAATGCAATTATTTGGCAGCCTTTTTGGCAGTCACAGAAGGAGGGCTTCTGTTAGACTCTCCTTACCTGGTAAATACCTTCCGTTTGTTTGGTGTCTGTATAGATTTACAGTCCAAGTGCAAGACTCCTAAAAGCCCTATTCATTTTGATGTGTATGTACTTCATTAAACTTGGGCTTGCTTATGGGCAAGTACTGTAGTATTATGGCTTACAATGGCAAGCTATGTGATTTAGTTGGACTCTTGAGCCAATGATAACCTTGAGAAATGTTTATCAAAAATGCAAAGTTTGCTGATAAGACAGATTTTTTTGCATTGGTAAAAGGTTCTTTGCACTTACAGATGAGTCATTATTTCAGAACAAGAACAAAAAAAGATAAATTAAAGTAAAATTTGGACAGTGGGCAATGTGAGCAATGTTTAAGAAAGCTAACTCAGGCCTCCTCTGTGGTTGGAAGATCACTGGCACCCCAAGGAGCTATTACATACGCTTTAATCCAGTTGCGTAGATTCTGTCCTCCTCTCACTTTTTCTTTGTGTATGCTTATCTTGATGAGAACAACGTTGTTTTAATGAAAATTAACATAAATCCTTCAAAAGGCAGAACAGTGTGAATGACGGGGCCCTGAAGGCACTGCCGCATTGATGAATGAGAGGAAGGTAATCACTTAAGAGATGTGTCAATTCGGTAGATTGTGCTATCTGTTCTCCTGCATTTTTTGGCTACTTTGCAGTCATGAAGTGGTGACATGGAATATCAGGATGTCTACTGATCAGCACAGGTGTGAATGTATTGTTTTTAGTAGTAGGAGTGTCTGGAAGAAATCACAACCGATGTCATGTACTGACATGGTACAGGTTGGGACCTGCGAATGACATTAAAAGTTTGATTGTTTTTGACCTAGTAGGAAGCTGTTTGGCCAGTGTGGCAGATTGTTGATTACTTAAGTGATGCTATCTTTAGGTCACCCATAAAGGACAATTTAAGTATGTATCCCACCACTCTTTCTTCTCGCCTGCGCATGGTCATATTTTGATTTCATGCCCCTTTATTTTAAATGCACACTACCTTGAACAGTGTCCTCAATGCCCTCGCAAGTAGTAAAACATAACTGACCACTAGCTTTTCACTGGCCTGTTCTGAAGTGTTGGCTGGGACCAAAGTATGCATTAGGTCTGGGAGTC
This sequence comes from Bovichtus diacanthus, assembly GCA_943590825.1. Classification (NCBI taxonomy): domain Eukaryota; kingdom Metazoa; phylum Chordata; class Actinopteri; order Perciformes; family Bovichtidae; genus Bovichtus; species Bovichtus diacanthus. The sequence goes on along the minus strand of CALSBV010011423.1, from coordinate 4,949,905 downwards.
AACTCAGACTCATATTGCTTCTACCCAACATAATGTTGTTTCTTCTGGTCTGAGGTCAAATGCCTTTCCCACCACATTTCCTTTCTTTTTTTTTTCCTTTCCTGCTCACTACTTAAAACAACAGCAGACTACTTTAAAACCACTCTCCTTAAGTGCATCCGCAATGTGTGGATTTCAGTCTTTTGGTTGGCTCCAAATTGGGTCTAGGTTGGGCCAACTGTAGTACAAATAAAGTTGACAGTGTTATCTTAGAGGTCAATATCCTGTGGATACTTTACCAGCAATCTGTCACCCATCTTATGTGTGAGAAGGTCAAGAAGATCGCTACTCACTTCCATTTAAGCCTTGAAGGCAGCTAGTCAGCTCCTTCAAACCAATGGTGTGTACCTTAACACCATAAGCCAATTAACTGCCATTATGCCTCACTCTGTTTTAGTACAAATGACAAAGCATGCTGGCCCTGATGGCAAACAGAGGACACTGTACTGATGATGAAGACTTGGATATGGACTTACTTGATCAGACATACCTAAAGAACGATATAGACCTGAGATGTTTGGACATAGATTGTTTCTTTTATAGCTGAGATTGATTTAGTCCTTAAGATTCTAGTGCATCATGGTCGTCATGACACCATACCAAATACTCCCTTTATTTTGTATAAACATTATTAATATATTGTGTAGTACTTGTTTGACGCCAAATTGTTGACCAACTTCAATGCCTGACGCTGTGTATAGTGTATTGTTTATTTCATTGATTGTCTGAATTCAATTCGACTTATAGGCAACAAATAGCAGGTATACGCAGGCAGCAAGCCAGGGTTGGCCCAGTGGCCACCCACCAAAACCCCTCAGCAAACACATAATTAGAAAAGACATATCCTTCCAACAAAGCCCACCTGTTATAGATTTTCCATAGGCCCCCTAAAACAAGCAAGATTTTGAGAAGGAGACATGCAATTTGTGGCAGAAGGAAAATTGGGGAAGGGATTTATGCAAGGGGGAGAGGGGAGAGGGAGAGGGAGGCAGAGTGTGTCAAACACTAAGAGAACATCAGAATAAGCTACACAACAAATCAAAAGAATTTCAGACATAGCTGAAATGTGAAAAGCTCCACATCTTTCCAGGAATCTCCCATTGAGTCCACGCCTGCATCCCTCAGCTCTGATCAGCCAGCCAAGGCCCTACTCAGACATGCAGAGCCAAACATACCACCAGCCAAACCCTCCGCTAGCAGTTGACATCTGTATTCACAGCATGGAAAAAGCGAACTACACTGAAACTCAATCCTCCTGCTCGTAGTGGGAAAGGAAAGGTTTGACCGATTTCCGTTGATTTGGAAATGGCAGGAGTCACGGAGTTGTACGGGGCGTTCACGCTCCAGACGAGCGGTGTCATTACATAGGGGAGAGCCCCGGTAACTTGCTTGATATTCAAAACCTACAGCTACTTTAATGCTACATACATGTCTTTGTGTGACCCAACTGCTGTTCCTGAAATTAATCTTACTTGTGTGTACTGTAGAAAAGTAGCTGAGGTTGACGATTTAAGACCTGGGCTCAGGCCAAAATCCAAACTTACTTGCACTTCATTGCGTTCACTGGAAGAAGCCAAGTATTGAAAGTTGTGCTGTATATGTAATTCCAGAGGAACATTCACATGAGAAAGAGGATCTGCGTTTTCCTGAAATTGCTGTTCATAACTTATATACAATGTCCTTACATGTACACACAGGACAGAGATGTCAATTCAATCAAGAGTGCTATTTACAATTGTTAGCCTTGCCAACGCCGTGGCTCGAGGGATGGTCGGTCCATCCATCTGTTCACCCCTTTGGTCCAGACTGAAATATTTAAATAATTGTCATGAGATTTGGTAGAAATGTCATCATGAGGTTGACATTTTTGGTTTAGTGCAGTATCTCATCAACTGCTTCATAGATTGTCATGAAATTTGGTACAGAACTTCATGGTCCCCGGAAGATGAATCCTTATGATTTTAATGACCCACTACCTCTTTCTCTAGCATCACCAGCAGGGCTAGTTTTCACCTAGCCAGTGAAATATCTTAACATTTACAGCAGGGGTATTCAATTAAAATTCAAAGAAGTCCAGTCAAACAAATACTCACCAAGCAAAGGTCAACTGAATGTCTAATCAAATAAAGTACAATTCAATAATATTTCAATAGTATTTATTGTCAGTTTTCAAATTGAACTGGAGGGATTATAAAACGGAGAACCATCACCTTACCGTGGTGGAGGGGTTTGGATGCTCCTATGAACCTGAGGGCTGTGTTGTCGGGAGCCTAGTGCTCCTGGTAGGGTCTCCCATGGCAAATTGGTCTCAGGCGAGGGGCCAGACAAAGAATGGTTCAAGAACCCCAATGCAACATCAAAAAAGAGGAGGTGTGACCCTGCCCGGAGGAAACCCGGGGCCCCCGTCTGGAGCCAGGCCTGGAAGGGGGGCCCGTCAACGAGCGCCTGGTGGCCGGGTTTGCCACGGAGCCCGGCCGGGCATAGCCCGAAGAAGCAACGTGGCACCCCCCCCCTCTCCATCATGTGGGCCTACCACCCGCAGGAAGAACCGTTGGGGTCGGGTACATTGCCAGACGGGTGGCAGTGAAGGTCGGGGACCTCGACGGACCAGACCTGGGCGGCAAAGGCTGGCTCTGGGGACGTGGAACGTCACCTCTCTGTGGGGGAAAGAGCCGGAGCTTGTGCGGGAGGCGGAGCGCTACCAGTTAGATCTGGTTGGGCTCTCCTCTACGCACAGTCTCGGTTCTGGAACCGTACTCCTGGATAGGGGTTGGACCTTATTCTTCTCTGGAGTTGCTCAGGGTGTGAGGCGCCGGGCGGGTGTGGGGATACTCACAAATCCCCGGCTGAGTGCCGTTACGTTGGAGTTCACCCCAGTAGACGAGAGGGTCGCCTCCCTACGCCTACGGGTTATGGGGGGGAAAACTCTGACTGTTGTCTGTGCATATGCACCGAACAGCAGTTCAGAGTATTCGGCCTTCTTGGAGACCCTGAATGGAGTCCTGTTGGGGGCTCCAGTAGGGGACTCCATAGTTCTACTGGGAGACTTCAACGCGCACGTGGGCAGCGATGGAGACACCTGGAGAGGCGTGATTGGGAGGAACGGCCTCCCTGATCTCAACCCGAGTGGTTGTTTGTTATTGGACTTCTGTGCTAGACATGGGCTGTCCATAACAAACACCATGTTCGAACATAAAGATGCTCATAAGTGTACATGGTACCAGAGCACCTTAGGCCGAAGATCGATGATCGATTTTGTAATCGTATCATCTGATCTGAGGCCGCATGTTTTGGACACTCGGGTAAAGAGAGGGGCGGAGCTGTCAACTGATCACCATCTGGTGGTGAGTTGGGTCAGGGGGTGGGGGAAGAGTCTGGACAGACCTGGTAAGCCCAAACGGGTAGTGCGGGTGAACTGGGAACGTCTGGAGGAGGCCCATACCCAAGAGACCTTTAACTCACACCTCCGGCGGAGTTTCTCTGGCATCCCTGTGGAGGTTGGGGGCATTGAGCCTGAGTGGTCAATGTTCAAAGCTTCCATTGCTGAAGCTGCGGCGGGAGCCTGCGGCCTCAAGGTCTTAGGTGCCTCAAGGGGCGGTAACCCTCGAACACCGTGGTGGACCGCGGTGGTCAGGGAAGCCGTCCGACTGAAGAAGGAGTCCTTCCGAGATATGTTATCACGGGGGACTCCAGAGGCGGTTGCAAGGTACCGACAGGCCCGAAGGGCAGCGGCCTCGGCCGTGACAGAGGCAAAGCAGCGGGTGTGGGAGGAGTTCGGAGAAGCCATGGAGAAGGACTTTCGGTCGGCACCAAAGTGCTTCTGGCGTACTATCCGGCACCTCAGGAGGGGGAAGCGGGGAACCATCCAAGCTGTTTACAGCAGGGATGGAACACTGTTGACCTCAACTGAGGAGGTACTCGGGCGGTGGAAGGAGCATTTTGAGGAACTCCTCAATCCGACTAATACGCCCTCTTTGATAGAGGCAGGGCTGGAAGATTATGGGGGATCATCAGCAATTTCCCTGGTGGAAGTCACTGAGGTAGTCAAACAACTCCACAGTGGCAAGGCCCCGGGGATTGATGAGATCCGTCCAGAAATGTTGAAGGCTTTGGCTGTGGAGGGGCTGTCGTGGCTGACACGTCTCTTCAACATTGCGTGGAAGTCGGGAACAGTGCCTAAGGAGTGGCAGACCGGGGTGGTGGTTCCCCTGTATAAAAAGGGGAACCAGAGAGTGTGTGCCAATTACAGGGGTATCACACTGCTCAGCCTCCCGGGTAAAGTCTACTCCAAGGTGCTGGAAAGGAGGGTTCGGCCGATAGTCGAACCTCAGATTGAAGAGGAACAATGCGGATTCCGTTCTGGCCGTGAAACAACGGACCAGCTCTTCACTCTCACAAGGATCCTGGAGGGGGCCTGGGAGTATGCCCATCCGGTTTACATGTGTTTTGTGGACCTGGAGAAAGCGTATGACCGGGTCCCCCGGGAGATACTGTGGGAGGTGCTGCGGGAGTATGGGGTGAGGGGGGCGCTTTTGAGGGCCATCCAATCCCTGTACGCCCAAAGCAAGAGTTGTGTCCGGGTTCTCGGCAGTAAGTCGGACTCGTTCCCGGTGGGTGTTGGCCTCCGCCAGGGCTGCGCTTTGTCACCAATCCTGTTTGTGGTATTCATGGACAGGATATCGAGGCGTAGTCGGGGGGAGGAAGGGTTGCAGTTTGGTGGGCTTGGGATCTCATCGCTGCTCTTTGCAGACGATGTGGTCCTGATGGCATCATCAGCCTGTGACCTTCAGCACTCACTGGATCGGTTCGCAGCAGAGTGTGAAGCGGTTGGAATGAGGATCAGCACCTCAAAATCTGAGGCCATGGTTCTCAGCAGGAAACCGGTGGATTGTCTACTCCGGGTAGGGAATGAGTCCTTACCCCAAGTGAAGGAGTTCAAGTACCTAGGGGTCTTGTTCACGAGTGAGGGGAAAATGGAGCGGGAGATGGGCCGGAGAATCGGAGCAGCGGGCGCGGTATTGCACTCGCTGTACCGCACCGTTGTGACGAAAAGAGAGCTGAGCCAGAAGGCAAAGCTCTCGATCTACCGGTCTATCTTCGTTCCTACTCTCACCTATGGTCATGAAGGTTGGGTCATGACCGAAAGGACGAGATCGCGGGTACAAGCGGCCGAAATGGGTTTTCTCAGAAGGGTGGCTGGCTTCTCCCTTAGAGATAGGGTGAGGAGTTCAGTCATCCGAGAGAAGCTCGGAGTAGAACCGCTGCTCCTTTGCGTAGAAAGGAGCCAGTTGAGGTGGTTCGGGCATCTGGTAAGGATGCCCCCTGGGCGCCTCCCTAGGGAGGTGTTCCAGGCACAGCCAGCTGGGAGGAGACCACGGGGAAGACCCAGGACGAGGTGGAGAGATTATATCTCCACACTGGCCTGGGAACGCCTCGGGGTCCCCCAGTCAGAGTTGGTCAACGTGGCCCGGGAAAAGGAAGTTTGGGGCCCCCTGCTGGAGCTGTTGCCCCCGCGACCCGACCCCGGATAAGCGGTTGAAGATGGATGGATGGATGGATTATAAAAAACATAAATAGCTTACTCGAATAATATATTTAAAAAAAAAAGTCCCAAATGAAATAAGGGCTGCATTTACATATAAAAAACAAAAAAAAAAACAGGGAGGTTTTGCAAAATGTGCAAATAAAGAAATTTTAGAATAAATAAATAAAACGGGTAGCAACCTCAATACCTAATTTTCTCTTTCTTTCCCTCTTATATATCCCACTTCCCCACTTTCTCTTGTTCAGTCAGAGAAGTGAGCTTGTGCTGCCAGGGTTTTGAGGCACACATGTAGGTGCTCATTGGTGAGCCTGGAACAGTACTTGTTTTTAATAATGTTTATAGTGGAGAAAGCTGTCTCACAGCTGTATGTGGAGCCAAATGTATAGGCCTACTTGCTGTGTCCGAGACCATTTGTCTTTTTGACTTGTTTTTTTTATTTTCAATACTTTTTTATGAACATAACCTGCACAACTAATGACATTCCAGCTGTACTTATTGTTTAGTGTTAGGAAATGTTAGCATGCTAACACATGAAACTAAGATGTGAATATGGTAAACATTATACATGCTAAACATCAGCATGTTAGCATCGTCATTGTGAGCATTTTGCATGGCTGTAGATTTATTGTTGTTTAACTAAATTTGAGAAAAAAAGCCTGTATATTTAGGGTTGTAGGTAACACAGGGGACTAGACTCTAATTACAGTTACCATTGGTAATGATTACAATGCATGGCCTACCCTGAAATAAATAGCCCTATTTGAAAAGGTCTTTATGCGGAGGCATCTAAAAAAAGTTCTAACTTCAATCAGCACTCTGGGCAATGGTAGACACAGTCACCCTCTTAACACAAAGCACCAGTCTAAGTGACAAAGCAGAAAACAGTCATATGCCAGGGTGCCAGCCTGTTTTACACTTAGCCAAGTCAGATTTGGCAGCGCCACCATGTTTGGCTGGGCACTGAGCGTTGTATCGATGTAGAATACACAAACAGTCTGGCACACAAGGTAACAAACGCCTTTTTTTATTTTCTCTCTTCAATTGTCTTTTAAACATCAAGGGACATATAGCCAGGCAGAGGCTATGATTAGAATAAAGTCTGCTGTCAGCGTGTTGTTTATTGCTAAATTTAGTTTCTCCAAAGTGGGCCATAGTAAAGAAGTGGGCTTTAAAGTCAAATGGATGTGTGCCATTCAAACATGACCTACTACAAGTTCAATTTAACTATGAGACATACACAGGCTGTCCAAATTCATGTCTTAAGTAATCAACTCTTAAGTGAGCAGTCAATCCATGGCTCTAGTTAATCAGATAATCAGGGCTAATCACCATTTAATTGATTCAACCAGCAGCAGCTACAGTATCTACAGTTAACATGTTCAACACCACTGATCAGAGCTTAACCATATGTCATAATAATTACATGTAGAGATGTCAGAGAGAGCTTAATCTGACCCTTGACCAGTAATTAGGGATCTTATTCTATATTCAGCTTGCTAAGTGCAGGTCCAGGTGATGACTGGTAGCTAAACCACCATAGCTATACAAGATCATGTATGATGACTGACCCACACTGCAGCCAGATGAAAATGATCCTAGAGGAAAATGTCAAGCTCTTAAATAAGGAAGTTGACAAAAAAAAAACAGCATTATAATCAGTAGCTCTTTGAATGAGGAGTCTAAGTCCCAAACCGTACAGCAGAGATGTGGAGACCAATCTTTCACATTCACTGATCTGTGTGAACATCCCCGTCTCTGAGCTCAACACCACCCCCTATGCTCCTCTATTAAATGTGGCTTGCATCACGCAGCAATGGCCGGGCTCTGTATCCATAGCAACAGCTGCCAGATGAGTGTAGACGGTGGTGAAGTCATCGTCTGCTGCTGCCCCCATCTGGGCTTACAGGATATTACAAAAACAAAAGGAGAGGTCTTCCTCACAGAAATAGATAATGGTATAGTCACTAATGTATCACAGTTTTCAGTGTAGTTGTGCTCCTCAGAGTAAGCAGAGTTTTTTTTCCCAGCCCCCTGTGACAGGGACAAGCAGCTTTCCAATCAATACTTGTATGAGGTGGTAAAGCTCTAAACTGAGGAGGAAATGCACTCAGGCACTGAAATGTTGAACATGGATAAGGTTTTAAAACGGTCTATTTCCTTAGAGGAAAATGTCTTATAACCAGCAATGTTGTTTCTCCCAATACAGCAAATAAAAATTCATGAACCATACCCACTCCTGATCATATCACAAACAGGACCAGAATTGGAGCTTTTTTTTTTGTAAGATTGTAACAGAAATTGCTTCAGAAATCATAATCCACCTAAAGAGAGAAGAAATACATGAAGAAGTGAACGTCTTTCCCTGAGCTGCTGGCATGTGTAAGCCTCAAATTAGGCACATGGCCAATGGCATCACTGTGGCTCACACTGGAGTCAAGGCTGTGTCACAGAACCTGGTCTTATCAGCTGTGGAGAAACAAAAAGTATTTCTTTTATCCCTTGACATCTGCTCCTGGTTGAGTGGAGATAGAAAAACACCGGATCCAAGACGGTCAGGGTTAAACCTCTGACGATCTGTCAATGCTGTCTATATGGTTGTGTGTGCTGGAGCCGCTTGTCTGTTTACTATGTTCCAGATTGCTTTCATTGATCGTGGTTCTGCAGGCAGGGAAAAGAAATCCTCAGAGGATTCATTTCAGCACGCAGAGCAGCAAAAAGGCTGGCGGTAGAGGCGTCAATTTCCCTGCTGTAATCTGACAGTGGATTGGGAGGAGCACATACATACATGGATGTGGCTTTTTATGCGTGTTGTACTGTACATGTGTGTGCGCGGTAGATTTGATGTTTCACGTACATCTCTCTTTGAATGCGCTTATTTGTAAAGTCCATTATTCACACAAAGCGAGTGCCTATCTAATTTGGCAAACCTCAGCATCTCCTAGCCAAGGACTCCCACACCATAAACAATAACACAGCGCCTGTATTATTATTTGTGGGTGCTGAACAGAATACTATAGTTTCTCTATGTTATTAATATTCTTCTGATGATGTCCCCTATGAGCCTCTACAATTGAAGCTGCCTCCCGAGAGGCTTGTGAATGAGAGGATCCATCATCCACTGACACACGGGATAGTTTTTGCATTTACTGTCTGCGAGTATTGCAGTAGATGAGATTGCCAACGCTAATATTCAAAGTTCAGAAATATGAAAGACAAAAAGTACAACCCATACACTATGAATTCATTTACGTCCAGCGACAACATCTGCACAAAACAAATGATTAACACTGAATTAGAGGTCTATTAGTCTCCTGTGACAGGCCAGCTGATTTGCGCCCAAGTTGAAAACCGGTCCCCCCGGCTAAGAGGGCAGATCAGCACTTTTGCACAAAGACGGTGGACATTAGTATGAGAGAATAAAAGAAAGACGGAGTGAGAATAGGAATTATCAACAAAACAGTGGAGGATGACGAGAAACGTAAAGCTGAGAAATGAAAAAGGAAGAATTTTGAGGGAATGACGCTTTAAAAAGGTTGATATGACCAAAAACTAATATGTTTACAGTCAGTGAGAAATGTGACAGCGAAGCGTACAGTGTGTGTGTGTGTGTGTGTGTGTGTGTGTGTGTGTGTGTGTGTGTGTACACAGGGAAGACATCTAGACACTGATAAGGGGATCCTGGGACGCTGCAAGATTAAACCTTCACACACTTCAACTGTCATTTACTAAATTGCTCTTCATGTTCAAAACACAAGCAAAGAGGCATGTGTCAGCAAAAAGAATAAGCCAGTCATTCAAAATCTACCATAAATGAAAGTGGCAAGGCGTTGTTCCTCTCTGAATGTGATTAAAGCACATATATCAATTTAGAAAATACAGGAATTCTCTAATTATATATATTATATACTTTATATAAGCAACAAAGAGACATGTTGTGTTCCTTGACATGTGATAACACTGAACAATCAGTAAAAAAAAATCTAATTATTTGACCTACAATTACAGCACCCCCTGTAATTTCAATATTGTCAAATATAGTCAGCCATGTTTGCTGCAATACACGTCATACAAACATTTGAAACAGCAAGCAAACACGTAGACAAATGGCAACTACTACTGCCCACTTATGCAACAGAAAATGCTTTTGCACCAACATACTGTACTTGTCTTAAAGGGCTATTCCACCAATTTATCATGCATAAAGTTAGGGGACTTGCGAGAGACATATTAGGAAAACAAATAGTAAAAAACAAAGCTGCAGAGACCAATCTAGTATAATGCAAGTCAATGGCTTTCATTAGACCCTCCAAGCCCAAGTAAAGGCCTAGAGACAACCCCAATGACATCATCGGGTTTTTGGAAAGCTCCTCCAGAGCTACGGAAGACACTACAGGCTGAATAATATTCATTGTGAAAAGAAAACTGATCTTCTTCATGTGTAAAGTTAATGAAGTCCACCTTAAACCTCACATGGATGTAGGCCCATCAATCTAAATGTCATGTCCTAATTTAAAAAATGCTTTCTATAATATATAACAGACAACAAGAGACGAAGGCACAGGAGCCTGCCTACAGAAACTACACTACAGACACAAGGAAAAATATCACAGAACAACAACAATCCAAAGTAGAGCAGTAAATCAAAGCAATCCACAGTAAAGATATCACACTACAATGAAAGTCAAGGAAAGGCCGTTAGCAAGTTACTACCACAGCTATAAATGAATGAAAATATAAACGTATGACCAAGCTGAAAATGTCCAAGTTTATTAGGCCTTTACAGTGGTGGGATGTATTACCATAATATCTTATGGCCACTCTCCACCCCTGTTCCATTTCACGGCAAGATAAATGGGTAACTGCTGGGGTGTAATCAGAGGCAGTGTGCTAAGTCACCCCAGGCCCGCAGTGGGTGAACACTGTACTGACAGACCAACCGCTGGTCACATCTGGGGAGGGAGGGCAGGAGAGGGTGAGGGGAAGATAAACAACAGGAGGAAAGATGGAGAAATTAGGGTAAACAAAAGGGGAAAAGACAGGAAAATAGAGGGTAATAAAGAATGAATGAAAGATTAAAGAGAGGGGAGAAACCAGAGACGGACGACGTGGGAGGTTTTTTGTAAGTGTATTCATATTGGAGACAGACCTGGAGCGAGGCACGCTCCTCCTGTCTGTCTACAACTGTACAACCAGCTGTTGGGACTCTGTCTTCATCACAGATTTCCTGGCTATTAATTGGCCACATGGGGGAGAGTGGGTTATTCTCTATGATTAACCAGGGCGAGCTCATTAACTCTGCCACCAGGGGGCATATGTCACTCAGGATCATTAAGCGCACTGGACAGCGTGCACTCTGCTTGTGTGCGTGCGTGTGCGTGTGTGTGTAAGACCTGTATTTGCATGTGTGTTTTTGTTTAATAAAGTTGATTCACAAAGCACAGATTCATCAATTCAGTTTTAGAGCTGATCTGAGCAGAGGATAATCAACTTTATTGAAATTTTATTGCACATAATAATTAAAATTTTCCAGCACTGGGTTGCACAAGTATATCATTTTTTAAGATTTTTTTGTTTTTCTTCAATGAAGCGATTAATCATTTATTCTAAAAAATGTCAGAAAAGAGTGATAAAATAAACAATTTCCCAGAGCCCAAAATATTGTCTTTAAATTGCCTGTTTTGTATGACAAACAATCCAAATCCTCAAATTATAAAAAAAAAAAAAAAGAAAAAAACAGCACAGCAAACCTTCACATTTGAGAGGCTGAATCTATTGACTGTTCGGCATTATTGATAAATGACTAGAATAAGAAATTGATTAAAAAAAATTGTTGGTGAATCATTTTCTGTTGACTGATCATGTCAGCATTACATTATTATCGTTACTATTGTTTTGAAACTGCTATATAAAACACCTACAAGATAGTTTGATATTCTAAATAATGTATCTTATTATGAGTTTACATTAGGGCAACATCTAAGATTATTTTTTTCTAGAATGAACAATTTAGCTAAAGGTTGCGTTGTGAAAATTCCTGTCTGGCTGGAAACGTGGCCAACGTCAGTTTAGCTTTTTTTCCGTCTTTTAGTGCATTATCACCACTGATCTCAGCCTTGAGTTGAGTACTTTATATTCCAGTATTTTCCACCATTTTTCTGCTGTCCTCTCATATTCATCCCGAGGTCTGCATTTTTCTCTCTCATCCTTTTTCTTTGCCTCTTCCCTTCTTATGCAAGTCCTTACTTAGCCCCCCTTCCATCCTTAAAATACTTATTTTCCTTCCCTCATCTGCACCCCTTGAGCTGCTGTCATCTTCTTCAATCCATCCATCTTTCCATCCATCCATCCGTCCGTCCGACCGTCTCCCTCATGCCTGGAGAGGGCATGACTGACCCACTTTCCTGCCCCCGTCACCCTGTTACACTGCTGACTCAAGACACGCTCAAGATGTTGTATGAATGCACAACTGCAGACATACAGCCTTGCTAATGCGGATGAATACATTTGGCAACACATGCATACAAAAGGGACACTCAAACACATCCACATCTGCTGGTGATCTAATTTTAGAAACAGGATGAGAACACACACACACACACACACACACACACACGTGCACACTAACACTAGAAACAAGCCTAAATACAGGGAGAGGGAAGAAATACTTAAAATAGCATCTATTCATCATGTCTGACAGGACAAAATGAACACAAAATGCGTATTAATTCCAACTTCCATCATCGTCACCAGTCCTGTGGGTCACATGCTCTTTGCTCACCCAACAACCCTTTCAAATCTAAAATCATCAGCAGCAACATTTACATACCGGGTTTCCTGCTCTTTACACAGAGAAGAAACTCAAATACTCAAAACAGCGAAACCAATTTGAAAACATGCGCACAACTAAACAAACATGCATTTAAAGCTCTGTGTGTTTCAGGGTTATGGGCTAATGGGGCAGCAGTCACTGCTGGTTACGTCTACAGTAGTTTCTGGGTCAGCATCAGGCAACGCTCATCCAGCGCTGCATCCCTTAACAGCTGACTCCAGGCCAGACATGGACACACACACACACACACACACACACACACACACACACACACACACA
>CALSBV010011423.1:4909892-4928679 GCA_943590825.1 Bovichtus diacanthus | reverse complement strand
CACACACACACACACACACACACACACACACACACACACACACACACCTTCTGCCTCAGTTTTTCAGTCTTGCTGACGTAGCAAAAAAATGTGGTAATGAGAAGTCGTACAATTCTAGCTGTGTTTAAAGTGTGTAAGAGGAGAGAGAGAGGCTCTGTTGTGAGTACCAGTGTCAGCTCCAGCTGCTAGCTGACAGGACGGGGGCAGAGTGAACGGTCAGCCTTTTACGCAACTCCCGTCATCCCCCTGGTTTCTCCCTCCATCCCTCACTGTAATAACACAGTGATGTAGAAAGAAGTGGAGAACATCAGCAGCCGCTTCACCAGCTGTTTGCAAGTTCAAACTTAGCCTAGCTATAACTTGAGTGTTTGCAAAGTGGAGATTTACTCAGAACTACATTAAACATTGTTAATAAAAATGTACACTAACTGAACAAGTACACCAACGTTTAGAGTAAAGAGTGGGATATAGTCCACACATTTGAGCTGACACTTGATTAATATAGTTGAATAATTATGTAAATTAGGAAGATTTTAAATTGCATTTCCCAAAAAATAACGCCAGGCTTATTTATCCAATAATGTCGGTTAGGTGATCAGACATGTCCTGCTCATTCTAAACTACATAATTACTTCCAACTAGGAAAAATATTTCAATCTGTATGAGGGTATGAATAAAACAAAGTCATATCTGCATTAACCAAAATTGGCAGTTAAGTTTAATATAGCGCGCCCCCCCCCCCCCCAACAAAAAAAACCCGGTTATATTTAAAAGTTATGTTACAACTAGTGATGTTAAAGGGAGTTTTTCTTTCTTCGTATTTTAACACTGTTGATAGGTTATGATTAGATGTCACAAATGTTTCCTTGCAACTGATTTACATATTACTAAAGGCTTTACTAAACAAGACAAGTTGGAAGTGTGTGTTGACCCATGCTGTTAACAGTGTTCCCATGTACATACACTACACACCACTGAACACACCCTAACCCTGTTGATGTTCTCTTATGTGCATAATTAAGTTCCTGTTGTTGAATACATTACTTCATCGAATCTTTGAAACGTTGTGTCTCCAATCTTTTGGATTTAAGAACCAGGTTGTGACCATAACACAACCCGATTTAATAAATCACAAGTTTCAAACCAGCTACTAGTGTTACTAAAAACTTAGGAAGGACTTAACACAAACACTAAGTTAACAGGGATTTGCAAATAGCTGGTGCAATCCAGAAGCAGCGATGGGCAGCTACTTTAAAATAGGATTACAAGCTGCCATTCTCAAAAGTTGTGTTATCTATAAAAGTAGTGCAGCTTACTGTGGCAATGTGTATTTACATAAGCAATGTCATAAGACATATTAGGACTGCAAAAAAAATCTTTGAATTAAAGTGCAAGGAAAGTTCACTTAATATGAAGTATTAGGATGTAAGTGCAAAATAAATGTGGCAATTGTTTGTACACATAAATACTTGATATTTGCTGCATGCAACCACATCTCACAATTATAAATGAGTTTAGAAAACAATACTTAAAAAGGCAAAATGGTGGTAAATAAGCTATTGTTATGTGTAGGGAAACTGCTTGGGTGAAGAACAAGAGGAGGAAAGAGGAGAAGGAATGCAGGGAGGATATGAGTCAGAAAAGAGGAGGGAAGAGAGGGATAATGTCAGGAAGGGGGAGAGGTAGGGGTGAGAGGAGAGGAGAAGAGATGAGAGCTTCATGTGTTTCCCAAAGTCTTGTTGTTCTTCTCATTTACCAGCCTCCACTTCCCCCATGTCCCCTCCTTCTGCCTTTAATGGACAGATCAGAGATAAGAAGACCAGAGTGGAAACTGTCTAGAGAGAGAAAAGGGAGATCCATCTGTCCCTAAATGAGATCTTTGCCATGTACTTTGGAAGAGAAAGACAGAAATACCCAGAGAGAGACAAGAGATAACATGGCAAACTACGGTGGCCTGCCTCCATTACTGCAATCACATTATCAGACGCAGGCACAAGAACTAGCACTTTTTCATAGTTTACTGGAACTAAAAAAAATGTAATTTGAGGTCAAACGTGGCAACGTGCCTAAAACTTTGCAAAGGTTGTATTCCTTTGTGTTGAACTCTTTCAACCAAGTACAATTAAGAAGGAGAGAATTAGTTGTCCATGTATATGCAAATGAGCTTCAATCAGTGGCAGCTCATTGAAAGGGGTGAATGCAGCGAGGTGTGGCTAACCCCTAAATCCACTCCAAGAACTTGACTGTGTGAGTGATGGGAGGTGAAGCAGAAAGCACGGTGAGGCAGTGTGCATCAGGAAGAATGGGAGATCTTCACCAGCTTGGCTCATTGGCCCTCCCATGAAGAACGTAGCATACCGTCCATATGGCTACTATTAGGAGAATGCAGGGTCAATAGGGTAATAAGTGCATGAAGAGTTTTAAATAAATAGGCCCAAAGAAGCCCGGGCAGCTTTCTTTATGAAGACAAAAAAATTATGTCTTTATAGTTTTTCATATTCATTCGAAAATCAGTTGATGGGGCATTCGTCTTCTTTTTGTAATTTATTCACATAACTCATTTGCCAGTGATGGTAGCTGATGCTTTGCTGTTGGAATTATTGTAATCAACCCTCATCAAAAGATTCAATAAAAAAAGGATTGTATCATGACCCCACTACTCAGTTTGATTATTGGATTTGAAGGCATTTGTTGAAGAATCCATGACAATTAAAACATTTTCTTTTAAGGCTATAAATATTAATACACTGAATACAAATAAAGTATTTAGAGGTATGTCTGTAATGTTTGTAAAAATCCCAATGAGATGAATCATTAAAGCACATAACTCCACTAGAGCCTAAAGGAGTAGTCAATTAAGTTATTGACCAGGTTCCCAGACCTTCTCAAACAGCAAATTCAAAGTCCACTATGACAGGAAACTGAATATCTTTGTGTTTTGGATAAAGCAAGTCATTTCATGAGGTCAAATGGGCTCTGGGAAATTGCCACGGGCATATTTATTCTCATGTCATAGACCAAATTATTAATCAAGAAAGACAGATTCCCTTAACTATAAGAATAACATTCTTGTAAACCTGGGGTGTTTACAAACAAAAAACATTATTGCGACCCATTGATTAGAGTTTCAACATGATAACGTACATTATGCACATAATGTAACTAATCATAATTAGATTAATCACTATAAGAAATGCAAATAGTTACCAACTATGAAAGACCATTACTGAGTTTTCAGCAATAATAGATGGACAAAAAAAGCTTGTTATCCAACAGCCAATTAAAGCAATAGCTCATACATACAGTACTGTTTATATGAAGAGATGCCAGTGTTCCTACAACGCAATATATTGTCAATATTAAATGGAAATACAGAACTGCAAGCCCAGGGCATAAAACAATTAAAAAAAATTCTCACCATTACAAAAGTTCTCCCCATTTCTTTTTAGTGAGCATACAGGACCACAGGACACACAGAGGATTCCATCACAGCATGCAATCCCTCATTACAGCTAACCAGAGCTGAAGTCAACAGCAGCACTTTACGGTGGAGGACTGCAGGGGACTTGGAGGGGAAATCGCGCCTCATGACATAAATGTAGGAAAGTAAACACTGAGAGGCAGCGGATAAACTTAATGATTTCGGTTCGACTCCCCCGTGAGGTAAAAGAGGTGTTCGTACATATGTGTGTGTGTGTGTGTGTGTGTGTGTGTGTCCGTCCTTCTGCAGCGCTCTATTGTGCATGCGTGCATGACAAAGTGTGCATTCCAGACGACTGAGGAGAGAAGCACTCTGAGGCAAGTTGACGCAGAATCGCAGAGATGGAGCGAGTGAGAGTTGTGCACCAACAATTAGTCAACTGCAGCCCCCCACCTCATGATAATAACCCCCCCCCCCCCCCTTCACCATTCTCACTCCCCCTGCAGCGGAGTCTGTACACAAGGCTGCTGAACTAGAAACGTCTCTCTCAACAACTGAATGAAGGTCTAACTTAACCCCTCGCCTACAAACGCCAGCAAACAATGGCGAGTCATCCAAAGCTTCCATGTTGCTGAGCAGCTTTAGCAACATGGATGCAACATGTGTCCTTTCACCTTTCAAATATGCTAGAATACTTCTAATTGGTTCTATTGTCAGTGGTGGAAAATGTGCCTAATCTGGGGGTCAGATGATTAATGAATAATAATAATTTTTAAAAACAAAAAAACATTCAAATTCATTTTTGGATTTTTTTCCCCCTAAGAATGGCTTGTTTTCTTATGAAATACATTCCAGATTTACATCTTTGTACCTTAACATTATTCAAATCAAACAATCTGAGGATTGAAAAGCTTCTTTTTAAAAAAAATGTATTTAACCGATAGTCGTGCCAACATGTGATGAGGTTTGCAAGAAGACATGACTTCACACTAATGAGTCACAAAGGTTGGAAATGCTGGCCTAACACAACACGGAGGGACTTTTTTCTTAAAAGAAAAAAAGCAATATGGTGATAAAAATATGTTTCATTTAGCTGTTTTCGGGGAATTTCTATGAGCCATTTCCCAAAACGGTTATAAAAAATAACAACTTTTCAAAGAATATGAGGGAGTGTCTCCTGTCACACCATGTGAGGAATCGTTGAAGCTACTTTAGGAGGGGTGACATTTGTTTGACTTTGTCCCATTGATACACACACTGGAAGAACAGGGAAATTACTGTATTTCGAAGAACTCACTCAAACTAAAAGCTGATCCCTCTGTGTTCAAATAAACAACTAAAGTCTGCTCCTCACACCTGTTTAATTGCTCACAGTAAATCCCCTTTATGGCATTCTTCATAAGCAACTTACTGTCATTAAAAGCCCATTTGGCCCACCGATGATCACTTAGCTATAACCTTGTATCGTGTCTGTTATGACGTAAATTAATTCTTGAACTGGCAGCTACTTGGAGTAGCAGTGTTTGATAGCCCACAGCAGCAGCAGCAGCAGCAGCAGCAGCAGCTCAGTAACTCACAGATAAGAGTGATAAATGAATCAACAAGTCGGGGTGGACACAGCATGGTCCGTGGGAGTGTGCAGGAATCTTGGCGAGTGATTAATTAGGGATTAGGAAGAGCTCGGCCCTCCACCCAAACCTCCAGATTCCCACAAAACCTTCCGAGCTAGAAGTAGTGGAGAGGAAGTTGTTGGTTTCTTTTGGAATAAGGGAGTGGAGGATGGGCGTGTTGTTGGGAGATGGGAGAGGACAGGGCCGATTTCGACAGTCTGCATGGGCGAGGGCAGAGGTCAAAAAGAATTACAAGACAGGGAAACTGAGCAGGTAGAAGGAGCCGCTCTTTGGGTACCACAGAAAGAACACCTTAAGTTCCTCTACATAACTCCATGACGACATTAATCAGTGGCAAATGGACCAGGGCACTGAAAGGTCTACACCAGACCGCAGTTTCCTGAATATTTTCAGCTCTGCAGCAAAGACGATTAAAAAATGTATTTGACCAGGGCCTTAAAACGTTTAAACATTTCAGAAAACCGTGTTCAAACTCACACATGCTCGAGCAAAAACTGAAATAGCCTGTCAAGGGTCAAGGAATGAGGATATGAGAATGAAACCAAATACCACAGTACAAACTGGTCATATCGTCTCCCTGAACTAGAAAATAAACATAACATCAGGATCCAGTCAACTGCAGCAGAGTTTCATTGTCAAAACAGCGCAAAGGGTGTCAACGCGGAATGCTCCGGCATTAATCTGTTACTGCAACATTGTCTCACCGATACTTTGAACAACTAGTCCTCACCGATGCAGGTCTGTTTTCAGGCTGACTCGACACTAATAAGCGGACATTACTTGCAGTTACTTACCTTTGATTACATCCTATGCAACAGATATAACCACAAGGCTTTACCACTGTGACTCATGAACCAGTCACAACTGCGTGTGTAATGCAGCTCCAAAAATGATGTCATTTTCACATCTCCGGGCTTTTTGGGGAAAGTTTTATAAAAAAAGAAAGAGAAAAGGAAAAGGAAAAGTCGAGGGCTGACATTTTTATTTGTAACACATGCAGAGAAACTTGCAGAGATTTTGGCAAAAGGACCCACTGTTAACGAACAGTACTGTAGGCTGATCCCGTCACTCTGCACAAGCTCAGTTACAGTGCTAAATGTCGGTTATGGAGCATAATGGTTTAACATGAAAGTCTATTGTAAAATGAGGCAAACGCTGGTGCTCAAATCAACAGTGACAGTGTCATATATTAGACGGGAGAGGGTTTTTGCTTCATATACTAAGTTAAAATGTCTAAGGTTATACACTGCAGTGAAACAAAAAGTGCCATTTAGCACAGTGTGGTTTTTCCACCCCCAAACACAAAGTTCATACATCTCTTAATAAAACCAGTGGCTTGGGAAAGACTATGAATCTACCTTGTGCTTAAGAAAGGTGAGTATCCTTCAAGTAGTAGCATGAAAGAGACATGCACACAACTGCTTTTAATTAAAGATTGGGTGAAAGTAAAGTCATATAATGTATACAACGGAAAGTCGTAGCATGTGGTCATAATTTGCATGTGTACTGTACAAGGGCATAACAATGCATACCATCAGGGCTACGTTATACTCGCTCTCTGCCTCTCCCTCTTTGCCAAATCTCCAACATATAACATCAACAAATAGCAATGGTTGAAATTATCTCAACGTTCTTTCAAATCAGACTTTAACAATGTAAAGATATAATAATTAAGATCATCACTTCTTTTTCCTTTCTGTTTAAGAAGTTTAAGTAGGTTTCAGTCTTAGTGGTACCAAACTAAATACTGAATTTATTCTATTTTTTTATTACATTGCATTGCTTCCTGCACTCTTAATTAAACTTCCCAAGAAAGACCTACCACTCACCGAGTTTTAATCAGTAAATAGTTTTTATCATCTGGGTGTAGACTGAATCATTACCCAGAGATATCTGAGACACAAAGACGATTCCTTAATGGAAAATGATGCAGATAATTAATGTAAATGTAGATTGACCAACTTTAATTTATGTGGAAGTTTCAATTTAAAAGGACCAAATGAGTGGGTTTTTTGTGTATTCTTACCTCAATCATTTCAAATCACACTTTTCATCCCCCAGCGGACCAGAAGGTATGATAACCATAAAGTTCAACCAAATACAATGAAATGCATCATTTGTAGTCCTGATGCTGGTGTAGCCCTTCAAATTACAGCTGGGGAAATAAAACAGGGGCTCCAACCATCTCCATCATTGCTCTACTCCAAAGAAGAAAAGCACTGCAAAGGTCTAAATGTTAGTCATCACTCAGCGCCGGCCACATTAGGCCATCAGCCTCATACTTGGCTAGCGGATCTATGCTAACAATGTAGCTGCGTGGGCTTTGCTGAGGTAATAAGGTCATCAGAGAATGTGGAGTGGGGGGAAAAAAATCGATGACTAACCAAGATGTATAAGGAGAGAGGTTAGGATGGCATGCTGTGGGGGTTTGACGGTGAGAAATAGATTATTATGAAAAGAGATGACAGATGAATGAGGGGTTGGGAGAAGGAGAAATCATAATGTTCACTGTACAAGAATGCATATAAGCGGACGGCATCTTAGGCCATTAAAACATAACGCTTCACAAGAGATTAGGAGACAGCTAAGGCAATATGGGTAGACCGCCTAATGGAGGCTCAAGTGAAGAAGGCTGAAGAAAAGAAAGAAGGAGGAATATATTGAACCTGAATAAAAAGGTATACTGAATTAATCTCAGTTAATGCTGCTGCTTCTTTCTCAAAAAGTCCCTCAGCGGGTCATTTAATGCTGCCCCATGAGCCTTTATTACACAGTGTGAGGGACTTAACACCTTTGGAATGTAAATCGTGAGACACTGGAAACAGCAAAACATAGGTTGTGAACCTAGTCGCTGTAGATGTACTGTCCATAAAAAGGGGGCCTTCACGTATTGGAGCACATGGAAATTAAACAGCCGGCACTGCATTATATTAGGATCCAGAAAAATGCATGCATGTTCACAACCATGAAATATTGTGAATCCTAGGAGCCTAAGGGGGAGACAGTAAAAATACTGAAAGATATGCTATACAGGGGCCTGTGGAGCCTCGATGCTTGACCAATGAAAAGCTGCCATTGGGCCTGAAAACTGCAGGTTATAGCTGGCTTGAGCCAATATAAACATCACTTGCCTTCTGCTTAAACTTCTACTGGCTGGCAGTGACGCTGTGAAGGAACGGATGGACCAACATGTGTGAAAACATTTATTTCTGTGTTTGCTTAGGACATCTTTTTGGTCTGCTCCATTGAAATATCAGCCCCCCCCCCCCATAACCCATTAAGTTTGGGTAGAGAGGAATATTTCTGACAAAGCAGTCTTTTTGATACGTATTGTCCGGTGTTTCTTGGCCACTTGCGGTCCTATTAAACTCTTAACAAGTGATACAGTAACTGTTCTTCTCGCTGTAAAGTTATTTAATACTGAACTTGGAAAAATGTGGAAAGACTGGGAACCCTGGGCTATTCAATTAGTATTCTCAATTTGCCATCGGTGCTATCACACCCTATTATTTAGGATGCTCAAAGAGGTCTACCGAGACGATCGTTTGCAATTAAGGAAACAATAATGACAAAGACGGCGATAAAGCTCTCCATTACAGTCTGTGCCGGCGGAATCTATCTCCTGATAACCTCCATTTGATTGGACACTTTAATCAAAAGGACCAAATGTCTGTGTTCCAATCTTATTATGCGCCAGAGCAGAGGAGAACACACTATTGAATTAGCTTCAAAGTCAGCCTGGAGCCCCCAAGCCCTCGCGCAATATTCTGCCTGCCTCTGCAGAGCTGCACTGCAATGCCTCTTGCGAGTGAGTAATATCTGGCGCAAAAGGGAAGGAGATGGAACTTCATCTGGGAAAGCTTAGCTGAGATGCAATTTTCGTCAGGTTTAGTCACTGATTTATTTCCTTCAATGTTGTATAATGCACTGTCAACTTATTTTCCTCCATGAATGATGACCATGAAATCTGACTGATTTTTAAATATAAACAAGTGCAAGATGTAGCATCTCCTCAGGAGCACAGAGGAATCAGGTAATAAAGCACAGGCCATAATTGCCAACTTCTAGGTGCTGGTGTTACCATAAAAACACCTCAAGGCGCCTGGAACAGCCATAAACACATAACTGATTGAAAGTTGAGGTAGAGAAATCGCTGTGAAGACAAAAAAACATAGATGCTGTTAATGTTTGAGAGCTAGGCAGTAAATAAAGTTAGCTTTGATTCCAGTCTGCCAAGCCAGCAGGCTGAACTACAAACACTGTCAGATAGATTTGTGAAATAAAAAGTTGGAAAATCAATAGAGAGCAAGTGCTAACTCAGGTGCTGTTTGAACAACATTTGTCACTCTGACGGCTCAGTCTGGATGTAAAAAATTAATAAAAGCACAATGCATCTATATTAAAAGGTATAAGGTACTAATAAAGCTGTTTATAGTCCTTCTGGCTCTGCATGCTTACGTTATCAGTTTACAAATGACTAGATAACAAAGACTGGTTTATTGTCACCTTATTGCTTATTTGCATAAATCACAAACGAGAGAGGCTGTGTTTCAGTGGCTGAAAAGGAAGGAGGGAAGCACACAAAAATGCACTGGTGAGGACTTCTTGCAACAGACTAATCACATCTCACAGAGCCAGTGCAACACAAAAGCCCACTGCGACACAATTCAGCACGTGCCTTCATCATTGCTCTGTGACCTCGGTTAAAGCTCTAAATCTGATACAGATGTATTACTTTCGAAACCTACTGAACGCAGCCTTATTACTTGGTCTGAAAAATCATTTTCTACTGCCACAGCACACAAAGGGGTCTCCTGATATTGTAGCATAAATATAGCAAAGAAAATGAAAAGTAACAAACAGTTTCATAGTTTTTAAGGCAATACTTTTCTAATCAGAAGGGCTTCAAAAAGTGCAGACCTCCACCAAGGCCAAATGTTAACCACACAATGTTAACGAAAGTGAAAAATCATTTGTGTATCTTGCCCGGTGATTCGAATCTGCCCTAAGAAGTAATGGGTTCTTCCTTGGCCAATGCTACACCCATCCAAATCGGTCCAGCAGTATTTACGTAATCCTGCTGACAAACAAACAATCAAAACATAAACACCTTGGAGGAGGTCATTATTTCATGAAATTCCAGTTTTTTGAAGTAAATATCCAAACCCCTGTCCAATCTGATTGTGTTGATATCGTAGGGCCTAAAAAAACAAAAACAAAAACAATCAGATTGCATATGTTGGCTGAGCTATGTGAACAGATAACGCCCTGTAAACAAATCATTACACCAACTGTCCCTCAATGATGTGAGAAGCTAATTCCCTGTCTGACAATCTCATGGAAATCTAAACGCACTTAAGGGGGCTACTGCAGGACAGCCAGACAAATTTAGGAAATAGTCATATGATCTAAATAAAAAAACTGATAGTTTGTCAGGAATCAAGAGAAGAGAAGATTGGGCAAAACACATTCAACAATGGCCTAAAAGAAGAACACGTTATGTCAAGATGAGAACTAACAAGTTTGGCTGATGTTAGTTCTTGCAGAAAATGTATTCAAAGGCAAGATTACTGATCCCCAAGTTTGCATCACAAATGAGTGTAAGTCGATACAAACTTGTAAACACACAGACATAAACTCAGAAGTATGCATGTTTGCTGTAAATTAACCTGCTGCTGACCACAGAGTTCTCCACGCCAGCTGCTGACATGCTCATTCGCCTCTACGCAAATCCCTCACATTCCACAAATGAGTGCGGAGCTGACTGAGGCTGGAGCGTCTCCGCCCTGCAGACAATCAGCCCCGGCCCCTGCCCTACTAATGAGGCCCTTTAATTAGTCGTTAAACATGGGGACCGGCCAGTGCTTTTTTGCCCCCGCTCTCTCTGATCAATAGCCATGACATTTCTGTTCTCAACTCCTCTAATTACATTTTGGGGGGAGGAGAGATGAAGTTTTCATTCCGCTGCTGTGTCAATTTAGCTGCAGTGTAAATATCAGGCATAAGAACAAACGTAAAAACTCACTTACCTTAAAAATTAATAATGTTATGTAGTGCAATCCAATGTAAAAGCTGTTAAATACACTACCTTTGTGAACGTTTTTGAGTTCCATTTTTTTTTTGGCTTCACTCAACCCTGGTTTGCCTTGTATTGAATTGCATTGTACTGAAATGTGTTTTTTCAATATTTTTTCACCCACACTTAAACGTATAGGGAACATTAGAAACACCTTCATATACAATGCCCTCCACCACAACACTGCCACATGCTACTGCCCTTGTCCTTAGAGTCCACCAACAAAAATATGCACACATAAACAGAGAAAGTGACAAACGTGGAAAGAGATGCTGGAGAAAGCTTTAGGATTAGCTATTGATATAGAGTTCCTTGTGAGTGTTGACAGCATGTGGCGGAGCCCCCGGCTGCTGAGCTCCCCATGTCATCAATTACACATCGAGACACCTCCAACCTTTGTAACATCCATCCTGGCCCAAGCACCGCCTCTCTAATAGCGTGTCAGAGCAACCAGAACTTTTGGGGGGGGGACAGCTGAGGGGCGGGTCTCCACGATCGCAAGAGTATAGAGGTGGATGTTTCATCTGTGGTGTGTCGTAGCGCCTTGGACTCACGCTCTCATTCATCATTGATTCATGGATACATCCCATATACTACATAAAAATGAGCTTCAGCGTTAACATCAAATTAATGGTAATTCAACCCTTTCTTCATTGCTTCTGACAATGCACACCGCGGCACAATCAACCTCCGTAATGACCACATCTCTCTTTGCATTACATCACTCCCCACATGAGCCTCTGAAGCAATCACGTCTTCATAAAGCAAAGAGCAGTGGGATCAATTACAGTATCATCTTACAGCGGGACACACACCACACCACCTCTGAGTTTCATACACGGTGGTGGTAACCTATTCCTGACCTCAGCCTGACTAAATGCCCTGAGCTGCTGCCAGCACTGCAGCTAAAGCCCAGCTGGAATAATAAGCCATGCACTGCCAGTGACACAGTCGGCAAAAATAATGTGTGGAAGCGCAGCAAAGAATAGAAGAGTTCAATATGCGGTGATGAAAAAAAATTATGCGAGGTGACTAAAGTGTTTATGAACCTTTTCACTGCAGTTCAGATGACTGGTCTGGAGATATTTCAAAATGTAAAATTGGAATTGACAGAAATATTACACCGACACGTCCACAGACTATTTCTCACAGTCTTTCTTCCAGCCTCGTCTCTTCCACCGGTCCAGTGATTACAGAGAGGCTGAGGCACCATATGGCTGCGTGCTGCTGTCAGGAACATTGATGTACTGAAAATTCCTACTTGTTTTTATACATTGAGCTCCAACAATGCACACCGAGCTATGGTTGCATGGAACTTAGATTCAGCTCAGTTTAAGAGTGAATATGACATGCGCAAACATGCACAGTGTGTTTACAGGAAAACATTGTTAGTTATATTTTTCTGATTTCAATATAATTTGGTTGTTTAGTCTGTAAGTGTCGTATCTGTCGTCATGTTTTTATGTTTATGTGTGTGGACCCCAGGAAGAGTAGCTGATGTTCTGCATCAGGTAATGGGGATCCTAATAAAATCCTGAATCCAAGCTACCAGTGGGACAAAGCAGCTGGCCAGTCGGCCTCCCCTCATTTTTTTGAATTACTACATGTAGCAATTTAACGTTAAACTATTATAATGACGATTAAAAAAGCAAGACTGGCTGACTATTACTAACCTTTAAACTGCATTTAATTATGTGCTGACAGTGTTTGAGAGGAAATTTGCAATATTACTTATGACACAAAGGGAGATCACTTTATGCTACATGACAAGAAGGCTGTTGGACTGGTGAAAACAAGAAAAAGAACTGCTGTTTTCTTCTACTGTTAAACAATAAAATTCACATGGCAGGGGGAAATATGAGGCGCAAGTAGCAACATCATTGTTGCAGGAAAAAGCAACTATCTTTATGGGGAATGTGGTCTGAGTTTACGAGCACAACAAAATACCACTGTTGTGAGATAGTCGCTACCAATGAGCCCAGAAATGGTTTACATTTCTTTCTTTCCCTTTCAATTATTCTTCTCAAAGCAGAGTAGGACCTACAGTAGTGGACTGAGAAACATAGAATGGATATAGAGAGTAAAATCAAGTTTTAAAACTTGTGTGGAAGGCGGGAAAAGGACAAAAATGTGGTGACGCTATTGGACAGGCAAGTAATGTACATGCTTTACTCGCTTCTCTTGTACATCTGCATTTACACATTACAGACATACAAACACACAGTGCAACAAGCTTGCTTAGCAGAGGTGTAGAAACAGTTTCTAACATTCATATTAGAAAAAAGAAAAAAATCCCTCACCATAAATATACGTTTGTGAAGCAAGCGTTTCTCTACCTGTCAGCACTTCCATAGCCAACCTCAACGATTACATCAACTTCAGCAATATGACTAGAAACAAAAAACCTCATAAAGAATATATTACAGTGAGGCCTGTATTTCTGAAACGTTCCCACCTTGCCTCAAATTGTGTAATAATCGCAAGGTGGAAGGTTTGCCATCAGCAGAGTAGTGTTTGTCCCCGCACTTAGAAAGCATCATAAGCAGCAACTGAAAAATGTGTCCTACCTGAGGCCAGCTATTAAAACTATGATTGTTCGGGGATGATAAATACAACTTCCTCAGAGTTCTTATTCACCCGAGAAGGAATTATTGTGGGAAAAGAGCCAAAGGAAGGATCTTACCTTCACCCGATCTTGTCCAAAAAAGATTGTTTTGTTTCTGTGGGAATATTGCCAGAGATCAGGTTATTTTTCTGTCTCCTCAGCAAGTCTACTGTGACTGAATCTGTACGAGACACTTGCCGGTGCCTGGGAGTGAGTACGAGCATCCACACACACACATAAACATGCACGCTCATTTGTCACAGTGTCACAGTGGGAAGGGCAGGAGGCATGATCCTTCACAAGAGTGAAACACCAAAATCGGACGGGTGATTTGGGATGGGAAGTTTCCATCAGCACACTGACACATGAAGGAAAGCTGATAAGTCACAGCTGAACAAAAGACCACCAATGCTCTTTCAGGATATCTCCTTTGTTAAGTTGTGTCAAAGGGTTGGGAACATGCCATTCCTTGAAAATGGAAGTGGTGGCCTGGGATCAGAGCGCACATCTGTTGTTTGTACAGCTATTTTTTGTTGCCAGAGTCCTAAGGAGTGAAAGAGAAAAGGAGCCTTGAGAACGCTCTCCAAGTGCCTTAACATTGGATTTGATGGAAGATCAAAGAATAAGCAGATAGGAAATTGAACATGTGAACACTGAAACTGAAGCTGGGTCGTGCAGCATGAAGGCAGAAACTGGCTGCATGTGAGGCGATGACATCAGACCACCCATAATCTAACAGAGCAGGTCTAACCACATATGTAGCATTCAGTAAGTGTGTCTCTATTCATACACACACACTTTTTCTTCTTTATTCCTTCTGTTTCACTCTGCCAAACTGGACCTAACTGGCCTCTTTTTACATCAAAGTTGTTAAAAATGTTTCTTGTACTATTAGTGGTCATACATGAAAACAAAGCCTGAGGTCATGCTTGTCTTTTATAGAAAAGAAAAACAGACAAGTCTATTCAGGACATGACTATTCCTTATTTAGGTTTTTAGTTAGGTTACATGGTTGTCCAGCAGCAAAATAAAACCTAGTTTATTGATAGATGGTGAGAAAATCATGTTTGTCAAATCAGCCAGCGGGGGTGATGAATGAAAAGCTATTAGCCCAATAAAAACAATCCATCACCGCCTCAAGACAAAGCAGGAGAAAAGTGTGAGACGTCAGGAAGACGTGAGCAATTGAGCGCAAGTGAATGGACAGGAGGGGACCAACAGGAAAACCTGGGTAGATTTTAAATAAAAGAGTGTATGGGAGGGAGGGAGAGAGTGATTATGCATAAGACACAGGTACAGTCAGATGAGATAAACACACACCAAGTCACCATCTGCCTGCCGCAGCGGTGTGTTGCGTCCTCAGATAACCACCATCTCTAATTGAGCGGTGAGATAGGGTCTGATGGATCTATTTATCAGTCGCGCCTAAAACAATGCAATACAATATTCCTAGTATCAATGAGCCACACTAAACAGGAACACAAGGGCTTAGTATCAGAAACTCTCGTTCAAGAAATAATAACCTGACGTGCCAGATGAGAAAAAGCCTTCAGTGCCGTTCTTTGCTCTTCTTTCAATGAAGAAATACTCTCCAGTTCTGATAAAACTGATGATATTGCAAAATCTACACTAACCTCTTGATCACAAAAATCCAGCTGACCAAATACCTCTAAAAATAATGACTTTCTCATCAGCTGATACTTTGTGTTTAGAAAATGTTAGCATGCTTACAGGCTAAACTAAGACGGTGAACATGGTAAACATTATACCTGCTGAGCATGTTAGCATTGTCATTGTGGGTATGTTAGCAATGTGGCGGAATAATAATTTCAAGAATTGTAAATATTATAATATATATATTGTAAAAAAATATATTATTTTTCACACAGTACCTTGTCCTATACACAAAACAGCACCAAAACAGGTGAGATGAGAAAGACTACTGCATCTATCCATTCGTACAAGCGGTTAGTAAGTAAGTCAGAATGGTTATTAACACCAAAAAGCTGCCCATTCATCTCCTTCTGTCGGGGTTAAATGTCTTGCTAAAAGGTACCATGGCTGCAATATGAAGTTGCAGAGTGTATTATTCATCCACTTTTCAGCCAGTTCTGGCATTCTGACCACAAGCTTGCTTTTACAAGGGCTAGTCTCCTGCCTCCTCAGGTGTGACATGAACTCGACTGATATATAATATTTAAAAGGCGGTCTGCTGATATGAGGTGTTTCAGGCGAGCAACTCAACAAGCTTGCTAACAGAGCGCCTGTCGTATTACTGGCTGACTGTAGGCAGAACCTGGGTCCAGGTCCCGGGGGGGAGGAATGCAAGGCATATGGTTGTGATTAAAACAGGGGCAGCAGAGCACAGCGTTTACATTAGCATGCTGCCTAAGGGTCTGTGGAGTTTTATGAAGGGCTGTGCCAGTCATGGTGCTCAGTCTGCCAGGCTCACAGTTTACAGAGGCAGAACTGAAAGTTTAGCTATGAAGCAGGAGTGTATTTGTATACTTGTCCGCTGTGTCGAGCAAATTGTTCCTTTGCAATGAGTGGCATCAAGTTTTGATGACTCTTTACAGCTACTGTAGATCACAGAGGAACTTCATGACAAGTTGCAAGAAATTATCAACTCCTATGAAAAAATCCATTCTCTCTATGCTATGTCCCTCTGGTAACGTGCACATGTCCATCTTCCATTTAAAACCGCTTTCATTTGTATTGTTTGCTAGCAGCCAATCACTGCAAGCGTTCTTCGATTTAATGCGACGGGTGACTGAGCCACTCTTGAGCAGATTCAACCCATACAGTCTGTGGAGGAAAAAAGGTATCAAATGAAGTTCTCTATTGGTAACTTTATTACTTTAGCTGTACTGGTACTGGTATCCTAAGTTTGACAATTTTAACATTGCACCATACGTACTTGTATACCTTACAAATAAAATCTCTTGAATCATTTAGATTCACTTTAAACAAGGATAGTGAATAATAAATTGCTCAAAATAAAAATAAAAAGATGTAAAGGGTGGTTTATGTTGTACAAATAAAGAAATATTTTGAATTTGAACATCAATTTTTATCTTTTGTGACAAGATAACTCAAGGTGTGGTTAGAGAGGGAGAGATAAATGAAGAGGGTTTGTTTGCGTGTGTGTCTTACATGTAGAAAAGTGAGAACAGTAAGAATAACATTTAAAACTTCTGTCCTTGCTCATACAAGCAAGGACAGAAGTTTTAAATACTGTGGTGATGCAAGAGTCATGCCCGATGGTGGAAATCCACCAATTTTACAATTCAAAGTCTGTTTACAGATGTTGAACCCACTTCAAGTAATTTACTAGCAACAACCTTCCCGGGTCTCAATTCACTATGTGCATTTTTCCACATAACACAGCTTATTGAAAAGTAGGCCTATATTAAGATCAATGGAGCCAATCCAATTTAGATGTTAGACAGCTCTGCATTAAGAGGGAACAGCTGCCTTTGCATGGTTTCCTATGGAGTCTTGTATAATATCCACAGAAAGAGGAGCTTCAGTCTGTAACTCTTGAGGAAGAATGCTTGGACGGAATTTGGATTCCATCTCATTATTCCCCGTATGAACATAATTGCAGTTTTCAATGAACAGCTCCTGGCACATTATTGCATGTTACAGATCAGGAGAACAAACCCTATAGCTTAAACTTTCTATGCAATTCATGAGAACCTTTTTAACGTTCTAGTCGTAGGTACTAGTAGAAAAGTACTTTAAATAGACCCAGAAATGCACTGCAAGTATATAACCATTTGAACACATAGCTTCACCATGTCATGTGATGTGTTCACTTCAGTACACTTAAGTAATATACTTTCCGGGGACCACTACAAAAAATTGCAGATGAACATTTGGTATCCAGAGGATCACATTATAGACACTAACTGACTATCTCTGTAACAACTTGGCCACAATTTAGCACACTGATCATACACGGCCGACAGTACACATGCATGTGTGCACATGATCAAGATGGTACCACCTCTGCCTCATTTGCAGCCCGGAAAAACCCTACATTTTCATAAGTTTTGCCTATAGTTTAATATGCACACCTGAGTGGATGGAATCACACTTCCTCTCACTCACTTCCACTATCCATTATTAGAATATTGTCACGACCTACACAGCATGCTGCAGATTGAAAGGCATGGTGAAATTTGTGAGAAAAAGAATGCAATAATAACAACAACAACAACACACCTCGCCCACAAAACAGGAAATGAGAGTGATTTGTGGCTGCTGATTATTGGCACAGTCCACTTTAGGCTGATTAGACAGTGGGACTGGCGGGGCACGTCCATTCACCCTGACATGAAATATGGAGGTAATATCTGTTGCCTTCTGTTGGAGGATCCCGACAGCTTAATGATTCAGCCAGCGATGTCTAACAAACACACACAAACACGCACACACCCACAAAAGGCACAAACATGGAATATAAACCACCACATCTACCTGTAAATCACAGCTGTCAAATAAAAAACACATAACAAAAATTCTAAGCAAAATTATTGTGCCATTTATGTTTTCATGAATTTCAATGTGAATACCTCCACTGTTCATTTTCAAAAACACAAATCATTTTCTTCCCAAAGTCTAAAACGAATCAAATAAAAAATAAATAAATAAATAAATAAAATAAACAAAGTCCAAATCGAATCAATAACAACACCATGCTCTCAACCTCCTCCCCTCAATACCACCACTGCCATCATCCACCCATCCATGGCCTTGCTTTGGCCTTGTTCTCATTCATGGTTCACCTGCTGTGTGTCACAAAATATGTGAAAGCACCACCAGAACAGTGTCAACACAGCCACTGTTTAGTGTGGGAACGCAAAGAAAGCCAGTCACCCAGGGACCAGAGAGGAGGGGCCACGAGGTGACACTGACCCAAGACAGAGTGACACGCCCGGGGACAAATGCCCAGGGGGTGGCGGATCTTCCTTTACCCACTGGGTGAAGAAGTTATAAGAAGGAGTGTGTGTGTGTGTGTGTGTGTGTGTGTGTGTGTGTGTGTGTGTGTG
>CALSBV010011423.1:4899785-4909882 GCA_943590825.1 Bovichtus diacanthus | reverse complement strand
GGAGATTTTATTTAGTAATCAGCCAAGCCCCTCGAGATGACCGGCGCCTTGGGATTTAGGACCGCATTGCCATGACAACCAAAAGGTCACCTGACACCAATCACCTCAGACATCAAGTTTACACTCTCCAGATGAACAGAGGGGATAAGAGTGAGGGGTAGAGAGCGCTCGAGTGTGGTATTTAACCAGGGTAAAGACACATCGGCCCGCACTGTCGAGAGATAATCAATCTCTTAAGTGCCAGCTGTAGAGAATACGCAGTTTGGACTCTTTAAACTGGGTAAGACGATTCAAATATTGAGCCCGGAGAGGTTTCAGTGGCTCTGGGGAATTTGCATTTACCAGTAAGGAAACAAGGGCGCAGTAAAAAACAGGGAGGCATGAGGGTGTGGTCAGTTTTCCAGAAAGCACAGCAGCCTCCGATCTCTCATCTTTATCCCACTCTCATGATGCGTTCTGACACCGAGCGCCGCCCAGTGCACCTGCCATCAGGTGCAGCAGAGATATGTCGTAGTTTCACCCAAACCTGTCCGACTGGATGAGCAAGTGTCAACACACGCATTACCAATACACACACCCCGGAAGTTATGATATAACTTCTTTCTTAGGTGATTGATCAGTGATCATTAATTACAACTAAATCAGGAAATTCCATACCAATTGTATCCCAATGAATGAACAAAACCTTTGTGTCAATTTAAGTCCACACCTATCAATTAAGAAATGCTTTTTTGCCCTACAGAGTACGTCTGTGTGTGCTCCTTTGGCTATAACAATACAAAATTCGCAAATGTTGCACTTCTGTTGTAAATAAAGAGAAGGAGTGGTGTATACTCAGTCTCAGGCATAAAGAATGCCTAAGACTGGCATGTCCCTGTGCTGTTAACTGACAGCAAATTATATACGTGACGATAAACAGCCAAACCAACGGGCTGTATCGGATTCCAACCATTCCTACCAAAAGGACAATGAACCGGCTGGGGCTGCATGGAGCTAATAAACACAGACTCACCGGCAGCATGGGTGGGGTATTTGTACTGCAGGTTACTATTTGTCTTACATTCTTTGAAAAACAATATGGAGAATGGTGGAGCTCAGATTCTTCTAGAAAGGTTAGGGTTATTTTACACTGATAGTTTCACAGTGGCAGTGCAGGGAGAAATTAACACACGCATTCAGTAGTTTAAGGTAACTGTGCCTTTAAATTAAAAGGAGATGAGGCAGCTAGTATTGACCAATGAGTTTGTGGTTTATTGGTAGAGAGGGTGAGGTCGTCCATGAATAATAAACCAAACAAATATATGACTCGCATCATTTTATTATCTTCAAACAAACAAACGGATGGCAGGAGTCAAGTTTCAGAGGATGACTGCGTGATAAGCATAGTCACCAACTCGCATTTGATCAGTGAAACACACCCCTGCTAAACGTTTCATTACACGAGACGTGTCAGACTGTTCAACATGTTCTCCAATTCAAAACAGTGTCCCAACCATGTCCCATACAAAGCAGGAAATACCAGAGTACCTCTGCATATCAACCAGAACAAAGAGCAGTGTGAACAAAGGCGACACAATGGATTGAGGAAGTGACACACAGGAATTAGGGTGGGAGCAACGGAGAGTCAGAGATAGGGAAAATGGATCGAAAGGAAAGCTGAACAACAAAAAAAAAGCCCCCTTCAAAAAGGAGACAAGAACAGCAGAGCTCAGTAACATATGACAATGCTGAAAATGACTCCTCTTATCGCAGTTCATTCTCACTCCAGCTGCTTTCTGCGATAACATTGTTTAAAAGTGTGTGGAGCTTTCTGTGGCCCTCAAGAGTCTTGGGCCCAATGCAACTCAACACTTGTAATAAACTCACAACAACAGTATCTCCTGCTACGAGGAGACAACTTCAAAACAGGTCTGCCATGTGCACTGCTAAAAGAAAAACAACACAGTGTGACAGAGAGTACTACTTGTCCACTGTGACTCAGCAACCATCTAGGCCACAATCCAGTTCCAAATGTCCCCTTATCAGCCCATTTCCATCAAGAAGAATAGAAATCAACCGCCCCTGAAAAGAAACAGTGCGTCTGTGAGCACTCAGATCCTAAAGAGCCCCACAGGGAAATTAGATTTCTTGTCTAATTTATGAGCTCTGGAGCATGGTAGAGCTCGAGGTCATGGAGCGACGTCTGTGTTCGACAGCAATCTTCTGCCTGTTTGCGCCAATGAGCTTTTAAGAAAATAGGTGATTCTTTAAGTGTTAAACAGATTGGTGCAATACATCATCATCAGGAACTGTCATTTCATGGTAAAAGTGCATCAAGTGGGAGCATCAAAAGGGGGGGGGGGGGTCATTTAAAGAGGCGTGCTGATGTTGCACATTACTTTTACAATGATGCAGTTGGCTAGGCTAGGGAGATTCAATTCCACAAGCAAATAGAAAGATGCATTCTGTTCGACCATCAGTGCGGCCCTCTTTCGCAGCACCGTCAGATTTGATAGGCTTCTTGCAATCACAGTTGTATAAAATAGCCCAATCTTATCTTCAGTGCAATGTCAGGTAGGTAAGTATAGAGTATAGAGTCAGAGTGTATATGCTGAGGTTATGCATTCATCACAGTGGTAACATTTCAGACAGCTAATAGCAGACCATGTAACAAATATTTCAAAAACGTTTCCTCAAAGTTTCCAACAAAAAAAAACGACATTCATTTTGAAGTGCATTTCAATGATTGTTCTACACTTCCAGAGAGTCTCTGGGCCATTGTGTCCTCCTATAAATCCAGTGGACAGAGGAGCATTTTTAGGCAAGGTGCCGCAGCATTTGCTTGACTATGAGCCATACCAGGGCCTATAAAATAACTGTCAGTGACACACAGCAGACACCTGAGAGACTAAAATACTAATCTTGGCCAGCTCCCGCTACGTAAACAGAGCATTCCAGAACAGTACAGAGTGCAGGGAGGCAGTGTTGTGTGCATGTGTGTGTGTCCCTGCATGCAAACTTAAGAATATATCTGCATTCAATGTATGTTTATATGTTTATCCGAAAGGCATGGATTATGGATTTAACTGTACATGTTGAGTGTATGTCTGCCCGTGTGTGCATGTGATAGTAGTATGGCATTACTAAGTGACAAATGGAATTCAGACCCAGCAGACACAATCCTGCACATTTGACCCAAAGCACATCAAAAGATCACATGATGCCCACATGAAAGCCTTGCAAATAGCATCAACAGTACGCTATATGTGGTAAACCTGACCTCAGCTTCACAAAGCCTCCGCCAAGACCGGTGACAGAAAATACAGGCATGATGACAAAGCCTGGAGGGTCTGTGTCAAGTCATAATCCTGCTGTATACCACTATTTCCATACGGGTATCAGATTAGGCTCGTCACGGTGGCCACTACTAGTAGTGACACGCAGTTCACAAGCCCACACCAGTGTACCTCTGCCATAACATGCAAATATTTAACACTGTGGAGTGGGATATGTAATTTCAGATAGATTTGGATACCAAAAACACACAACTGCCCACAGTTTGAAAGTCCATTTTCTGTCAAAAGATATTAAAACCTAAAATGATAAATCTTTCAAATAAATTTTGCTTATTATTGTTTTGGAATCTTTGCCGATTGTTTATTATTTATTGTGATTGTTATTATTATTATTTTGTTGCCGTGTATTTGAGATTTATATTTATTTTTGTTTCCATTGTAGGCCATCATTGTCATAGCCATTTTATTTATTTATGATCCTTAAATTTGGCTTGTTTTGTCTTTTCTTGTTTTACTGACATTGTTTAAATTGTTTGTATTGTTATTATTTGTGTGTAGACCCCAGAAAGACTAGTGACCACTCTGTAGACGCTAATCAGGATCTAAATAAAGAATAAATAATAAAGTACAGCCTTTCTGAATAGGAAAGTATTCATTTTTTGTGAGTCTGCGTTTTTACTTTAAAGTCCATAGTGGCTGGCTTTGGAATTGGTTTACAAAATGTATGTGAGAAATGGGTGTTTCTGCTTAAAATACTAAAACTTGAAACTAAAGTCAAGCTTGTTTGTCTCATAACATTTGCTCACTGCAGCACAATGAAGCAATTTAAGTCAGTAACACCACCAGTATTTCATGGTGTCAAGTCTATATAAAATCAGAGATGGAAAGAAACTAGACTGGCAACATACTGCGAACAAAAAATATCCTAAAATACATTTTAGAGGGATACTGCAACAAAACTGTAATTGTATTGTAACAAAACCACAACAGATTAGAATTGAGTCATTGAGTACAATACAGTCCTGACAAGATAACACAGGAAAAGTCCCATTAAGCCTCGCCACTGTCTGCAGATTGTAAAATGTTGAATCTGATGTTGCATTCGTTTGGCTGGTATGTCATATACAGCAGAATGAATTATAAAAGCAAATGGACTTCTTTCTTGTAGGGCTGGGGAACATATAGATATTATATCGATATTGTTCAAATAAACGAGATAGTTTGGATATCGTAATATCGCATTAGTGTCTTTTCCTGGTTTTAAAGGTTGCATAAAAGCATAAGTAAAGGGTTGTAACTTTCTGAACTGTTTAAGATGCTCTATTATTTGCCTGTACCCACATTATTAATTATTCCTCATTGTCTAATTATTTTGTGAAAAGCACTGATAATCTACCCTACAGTATTGTTGCAATATCAATATCGAGGTATTGATAAAAAAAATATCAAGATATTTGATTTTCTCCATCTTCGCCCAGATCTACTTTCATGCTAATTAACATTTCCACAGATTATTGCAAAAGAATCTACTTTACAGCAACTGCCGTTAGAGGGAGTTCAAATCTAAAGTGGATTAAACTCAATGTCAAATTCATTGAGGAGGGGGACGTGAAAATAAGAGAGTCGAGGTGAAGATGTACAATATCTTCTTCTTAAAAAGAGGAGGATTATCATAATCATTTGAAAATGTGGGGAAATTTACATATAGAGTTAACTGCTGCAGCTGTAATACTAGCTTAAACTTCCAAGATCTATCACAAGGTACATTTAACAGCTTTGATTAAATAAAATAATGAGCAGTGCAATGGCTGTACTACTGCCAGACAGACGGACTTGTGATCCAGTTTGTGTTCAGGCTGGGTTCTGAAGTGGAGCAGCTGCTGACATTGGCATATAGAGGGTGGTGGAGTTGTCACCTAAGCAGAAGTCACTTGAAAAGACGAGACATTAACATCTGTGACTGATGCCAACAGTGAAGAGAGAAGGTGGACACCAGTGACCTCTTAATTAAGACTCAATTCTTTCCCTGTCTTTGCTAATTAGTCTCTGCTTGTCTAATTAAGATTCTATCAGCAGTCTGTCACATTTCCCTCACTGTACTGGATTATTGAAGCTCGTACAGCAAATGATGAGTGTGTGGACTGCTTCTGCCTGTAGAAAATTAGGACAAAGTTTCTCCATTGTAGTTTTCATATCTGACCTTTAAGTGCTCACATGCACACTGACCTTTATGCTCCACTATCAAACGCACACAGTGGGACAGCGGAGCTTTGTGTTGCCATGGTACAATCAAAGCAGCGAACCCGTCTCAGAGTTGGACTGGGCGTTTAAAGGCAGTGTGCAACCACTTAGATTTTGGTCAGATAAAATGAGCAAATAATTTGTCTCATTTAGAAATTCAAGAACATTATATTGTGGTGTGCCCAATCCCAGAGACTATGGCCAAAGGATAAGAAGAATTCCTTAGAATTCGATCAAATCTGGCCCTGATTATCCGTCTCAAACAGTCATTACGGAGATGTCTGCATTTTAAGTGTTTTGCGCCTAAAAAGCTTTTCCAAAAGTCTATTTAACTCTACCTACATTAAGGTGTATTTTAACTTTAAGTGACAAAATGCCAACTCCTGAAACAACTCTGCTTTCACTTAACTCTAAATAATAAAAAACAGTAAGCACCAATAGCCAAAAGCAAAGATATTGCATTATAAAATTTAATTGAAACCATGTGTGATGGAAAAACTGATATTACTGTATAACTGGCTTATAAAATAATATACCCATGATAATCATGCTATATATGTAACGCACAGCACTATTCTCCTCCATCTTTTGCATCTAGCTTACTTCTTTTGTTCTTTTCTGCCACAAATTATTGAGTATACACCACTCCTTCTCAAGTCACATTTCAGCACACTCAGTGATTAAAGTCAAAAACTAAAGTCATGTTCTGCTTTTTATATTGACCAAAGAGCATAGCAAAAGCTAGGAATCTTTTGTGTGTGGTGTATTGAATCGTGTAGTGAGTGTACCATTAAGTTGAACAGGCATGAAACTACAGGAAAACAAGAGACTTTAATGTGAGTGATACAGGGATCTGGGGTGATGGAGTCATGCGGTGAGCACCGACCTTTAGGGGACACACAAGCACAGCTGATGCACAGTCATCACACAGAGCCACGCGGTCCGACATAGGGATATCAGATAGCTGCGATAGCTGGAAGGCACAGTGTCACTTGGCCCTTAGCTGCTAAGCACTGGGAAGCCACCTGCAAGCTGATGACACACCAATATCTCCCCTGCCATCATAAGAGATTGCCAAAGCCATTTGGTGTCCTGAAGGCTTCCAGACAACCGCGGCACACGCATGCTTTCTCAATCAAGGATGCTTCAGCCCTGTTCACCAACACACGGGCTGATATTTCCAGATGGAAGAACTGCAGGCACCTTTTTAACAGTGTACTCACCATCTACGTGCAAACTCTACAAACCCAAGAAGATCAAATGTTTTTTTATTTCATAAACATTGCTTTTTTAGCAGGTGAATTGAAATTGAAAAAATGACCTGGTACAAACAATGTTCATGAAATCCAAAAATATGCTTTCCATATTTTACAAAATCTCAGGGAGATTAAAAGGAGCAGTTGGACAATTTGTAAAATAAGTTAGAAAACCACAATAAACCACTTTACGGAATTATGTGCCGGACAATTTTTTGGCTGGGAGCAGCAGTTACCCATCTCACTGGTTGCAACTGCTGCTTGGGCCAGTTGTCCGCGTAAAACCGCAAATTGTCGTTTTTTTTATGTTTTTGTTTTCATTTTCATACCTAACAAGATATAGTGTGTTACTTAGTGAGCTTTACCTGTGCTGGTACGGAAGACAGATTTTGTGACCTTTGGACAGAACCAGGCTAGTTGTTTCATTTCAAGCTTTTAGGCTAAGCTAAGCTAACTGGCCGCTAGCTCCAGCTGCATATTTATCGTACAGATGTGAGATCAGAATCAATCTTTCATCCAACTCTTGAATAAAAGCTAAAAGTCTTTCCCCCCAAATGGTCATGAGCAAAAGTGCCTCGCTGACTACATGTGAAACAATTACTAAAATACTTCCAGGAAGAACACCACCGCTGTTGGTTTATCAAGAGAACGCGTCAGTGGGCATTTCCTCACCACAAACCTTAACACATGTTACCAATATGTTTTCCTTACTTCAAATCTTTCTCAGCTAATTGTTTTACCCATAATGCAGCACACTCTCCCTTCACATTGACTAACACCCACATAAAGCTGTCTTCAATGCTTTGCCACACACCGTCATCCATAACTGCTGTGAAGTGACCTGTTGGAACGATTCTTTTCATTAGGACTTAGGCAGGAAAAGGACAGGGTGGGGGGACTCATTTAGAATGGGCTGCCCCTTAATAACAATTCCCATACTCATACGACAATGAGTGTGGAGAGAATAGATGAGGACTTGAAGGGGAGAGATAAAGAGAGCATACCAGATGAATAGAGCGAGGAAAGACGAGGAGGCGGAATAAGGCAGAGTGGATCAACGAGGCATTGTTGTGTGCTCCATAATTGCCGCTGCAGGAAGACCCCGGGAGTTTGGGCCTGTGTGTGCTCACTGCCGCGGACAAACAGACAGACTCGTTGCTAAATCCTCTTAATCAGGGCTAGACTGTTCTCTAAACCTGTAGATACCCACTTGTTTTGTCTGCGTGTGCACATGATTGTGTGTGAGTAAGCTTCCCAAAGACTTTACATTAATGGGATTTGTGTAAACAGACTCCAAAGACTCAACCAGATCGTCATTGAAAAAAGGTAAAGAAAAAAAGGAAGCAGACTGAAGAAAGGCCTTTTTATCTCAAGGAGCTTGAGAGATAAAGTATAGATTTTGAGAGAGCAGCCACGACTAGAAAAATAACAAGCTTTATCGACAGCAAATTAAATTCATGTAAGCTTCAAAGTGTCTGTATACCGTCTTGTGTCTCAAGAAGTCAAATATGCCTGAACAGGATATTACAGAAACATGAGGTGGAGTTGAAAATGTACAAGCACTTAACTTTTCTTTGTGCAGAAGTTTAGTCCCTGCTGAATTCAAACTTTTCAAGAGACTAGCAGCATTTTTCTTGGGCACACTTGCTACTGGGTCTAGTCTCAGCCATATTAGTGACGACCAACGATCCCATCACTTTGCGTCTCTGCCCGCTACAGGCATAACCACATCTCATCTCAGTTTAACAGCAGCAGAGCTGACAGATAGACTCGGCCATGTTGGCCTCTCTGGCACGCAAACGGGCATGCACACACGCACACACACATACACCACTAGTATCTGCAGGCATATGATCCCGTTCCTGACTTAACACAGGACACAGAACAGAACTGACTATGCTCAATCATTGTAAGGACTGTGTACTGTACAGGAAAGGCTGGCAGAGACACTGACGTTTAAAAAAAGGAACGCAACACCCTGTTTTAGCTTGAACACACCCACTTCATAAATTCCAAAACTGCATTCAAACACAGACACACCAAGATCTCAGTTCAGAGCCGTTTGAACCGTAGCTTAGCTAAGCAATGCTTCAACACAGGCAATGGACAGTTACAGAGCAGGGGATGTGACAACACTGTAAACTGCTACATTACTAGTAAAAGTAGTAGTTGTACTAGGAGGGGACGGACGGCTTGTAATTTGGGGGCGTGGTGTTCCAGGGGAAATTATAGAATTTTCATAGGATTTATGGGCGGGATCTAGAGGAAAAGAATACTGCATTTTAAAGTTAAATAACTTCTGTTTTAAAGAACACTATAGAAATAGGGCCCCCTTACTATTTTACAACATTTTAGAGACTTTTTTTAGATTTTGATAAAAGACATTCATCTGCTCTGAGATTGGAGGCTAATTTCACAAACAGTGATCTGAGTGTCAATGAACCTCCCAGCTGGGGGATTATGTTAACCAAGCAGTGGGATTGAGAGTGTGGGAATAAGTGGCGGCATTTTGAGTAGATTTGTCAACTCATCCTACACTTTGGCTAGTTACCTTAGGTACTGAACCAAAGCAGCCTGATATTAAGCTTAGAGCTCTAATCTCCCTGTGTGTTCTGACACTCATAAGGAGCTCAGCATGTCATGGTTAGGGTTACAGCTGCCTTATACATCTATGTAGAGGCTTTGATTTCCAGTGTAGACCACAGTAAAGGTCATTCAGAATCGTATCAAGTAATGTGTAAAGATCTAACAAACTGTTTCTCTTTGGTCCTAATGTTCCTTGGTATTCAGGACTTGTATCAACTGTGTCTAAATCTAGACGCATTCCTCAGAAATACACACTACTGTGCATATATAAAATTTGAGGACACTGGATAAGAGCAGTCTTCAAAGGGAAGGAAAGGAAAGGGAACTGCCTCACTGCCTACCCCCAGCCTACCAAACGCACCATCATAAATTAGTTGGCCTTTCTCTTCCTCTGACAGAGTGTGTAACCGCAAGTGCCAAGTGTGACCAATTTCCATTCATACTCAATACAACAAGCGTACACTTGAGCTAATTAGGAAAAGAAAGACTATTCTTCAGCAAACAAGAGGAAAGACTGCGCATATGTACCTCTTTAGTGGGATTACAAAAAAGTGCTGCATTAGTGAGACAGCATTTCACGGTCTATATAGTTGGTAACTGAGTGTCCCTCCACTGTATTTAAATGCAGAGCTTAAGCTGAGCACCGACGCACATAAACACAAATTCAGCTCAAAGTAGATGCTTACACACACACACACACA
The DNA here is from genome assembly GCA_943590825.1 of Bovichtus diacanthus. NCBI lineage: Eukaryota > Metazoa > Chordata > Actinopteri > Perciformes > Bovichtidae > Bovichtus > Bovichtus diacanthus. Next base: position 4,899,823 of record CALSBV010011423.1, on the reverse strand, counting down.
CACACACACACACACACACACACACACACACACACACA
>CALSBV010011423.1:4872198-4889250 GCA_943590825.1 Bovichtus diacanthus | reverse complement strand
AGCACAGCCAATGAGAGGGGGCGTTTCATAACAGGGACTAATGAGGTACTTGGTATAGTTAGGACTCTATTTTACTGTAAGCTCTACTGTACTAAAATCCTTTAAACAGAGTTTTGCTCAGTTTTTAAAACTGCATCAGGAGTGAGCCAATACTTGTTCACTCTCAAATCGTCACATACACACACGTGGTAATCATCACGTTACACACGTGATGTGAGGTATGTAGTTACTACTTGGTTATAACCAAGTAGTGAGGTTAGGTTAAGGAAAAAGATCATGTTTTTGGTTAAATCAAGCACTTTTAGTCATGCTTTCAGGGGCATTTTAAGCTCCTATTTCAGAGTAGGTTCTCTCCCAGCCCGAGAGGAACCTTGAGTATTGGTCAAACACATGAGTCAATGCTGCACAAGCAACTGCCATTTTTCAAACTTTAGCCTTGTAAAAAAAAAAAAAGAAGCACGCCAAACACCTATTGTCTGACACACAAGGGCCACTGACAAAGCTGCCGTATGTGTTGGAGTTGGGAGAAAACGGGTTGAGTGAGCAGCAGAGGATGGAGCACTCTGACTAAGGGCCAGGACAGGAATGGGACATTGAGTGAATTATACACATTATTCAGCATATTTAACTGCCTAAATTCACGTCAGCACATTCTTAAAGCTGGCTGTGATCCCAAGCAATAAAACATCAGCTGGATCTGGATGCTGCGGATGTTTGGCTCCCCCATAACTTTGATATAGCACAGGGCGGCCTGGTCCATTCTGCTCTCTTTAGTTTACGCATAGACAGAGACATTTACTATCATTCACATTTGGGATCCATTCAGAATATGTGTATTATAGGGAAGTATGTTTGCTCTGTTGCTATAACAAAAACACCTCTGCTATATCACTCAGCTCTACGCACTTGAGAAATATCAACACATGAGCATGTTCTTCAACGCTGTGAAGAGAAGAAACCTCAATCACTGTCCCCCTGCGGCACTCAACACATCTCACAACGCTACAGCCGGCTTTGATGATGCCTTCAGGCGTGTGACATATGGGTCATGGTGTCAGGAGTGCTCCAAACTGCCCTCCAAAGCTCTTCCCGTAAGCGGGAACCCAGAGAGGATCATCTCCTTTTTTGGACTGGCAGCTGAGCAGAGTTAAGTATCGTTTTTTATCTGCATTTCCACAGCCTTGAGGAGAGGATTGACTGTATTTATATGAAGACTGGTAGACATTGTGTGACATGGCAAGTGGGATGTTTTGCTTGTCCTCAATAAGTCACATATAGTTTTATTTCATTCTCTGCTTACGCTAAAATATCATTATGGACATTACATTTTGATGAACATTGATGTTGCATGCAGTTGCATTAAAGTATAACAGCATGGATTTACATATGTTGCATAGACAATAGCATCAACAGTTATCTTCATAAAATAGGTGGCTTCTAAGAATGTAGAGCTTCCAAAAGGATCAAAATGTCACATTTCAGCGAGCACTGTCAAAGCTTATAGGTGCTCAAAATGGATGACAGACATATAAATATTTAAAGCAGCTATAATGTAAACAATAATTACTCATTCGTAGCGAGAAACCCACAGATATATCACCTGAATTAGCAGTCCTCGACTTCTTGTCGAATAGTCTTTTTAGCTAACTGAGTGAAATGAGCCAGAAGTATCAAAGTGGCAGCCACGATAAGAGCTGGTGTAATTTGATGCTGGACACTGCTCAGCATCAAATGACAGGCAGACAAAGTTCAAGACTAGCTAGTGAACATAGTGTAGCATTTAGTAGGTAAAAAAAACTGATATTCCCCCCAGGACTTGGTGGAGACCAAAAACAGAGCTAAACGGAGACTGAATATTGGACGTACAGTTGCAAGGTGTGCAGAAACAAGATTCCAAATAAATGCTAATGTTGCTCCATGTCTGTTGGATGTGTAAATAAGCAACTGTTTGATAACACGTTCGCCATATCGACTTAAAAAGTGATAATATGTCAGTATTAAGTTTGTTCCTGCTGCACCCAATTGACCAACAAATAAGTTATTAAAGGTTCAAAGCAAAGTACAAATATCATCTCTGTCTACATTTCACATCAGAGTTTCTTAAATTGCTGAGAGCTTTCATCTCTGAATCTTTGAATTTGAACCTCTTAGTCCAGAAGACCCCGTAAAGCGAGTAAAAGGAATAAAAGGCAAGGGCAAAGAGAGGCAGAGATGATGATGATACATCGTGATTAGCTGGGTATGACTGGGTTCAGGTCACGTGTGCCATGTTAAAGCAAAACTGAATAATTCAAAGCAACACAACACAATGTCTGAACCGAGCGGGATTCTTTCTTAGTGCTCGGCTACAGACTCCCACGCCAGCTCCACAACCGCACTGCCTGGAATAAAACAGAATCTAGTCAAGTGGACATTTTAGGGTTAGAGCCCAGCTGTACAAGCTGATGATGTACTCTACTGGACAGGTTTCACATTCGACTATGTTTTAAAGCGGAATTGGTGACGAACAACCTCTAATACTAGAGAAGCTCAATCCTCACTCTCTCTGCTTTGGTATTGTCTGTCTCTTCGTGGAAGAGCACAATGAAAGACACCACAAGGGGCATGAATTAGTAAAAAGACAAAATGAAGGGATTGTGAATAGGACAGTGTGCTGTATTCACAGATGGATGGTTCATGTTAGGACCATATGAGCAGCCCTGCTCGCCCTCTGTGCTCTCCCTCTCGCCTTAAGCAACTGCTTTGCGGTTTCCTTCTGATTTCAGATGTGATCACTTAAAAATGCTCGGCCAGGCCACATGAGATGGCCCTCGCTCTCCTCCACCTCTTTTGCTATCTTCTTTACGTAATGAAACGCATGGCTTTTTGAATGAATATGCGATAAAAGTCAAAATAGTATTATAAATGTTTTCATAGTCAACAAGAGAGAGAGCGAGTTAAACAAACAACAAATAAACAAATTAAACAAATTATTTGTACATTTAAAAAGAAAAGAAAAGAAATCTCATGGCATTTTGGACATTTTAATCTAGATTTTTTATTTTTCTTCAAATTCTTACCTTGTACGTTAGTATACCTATTTGATACAAACTTTTGAAATCATCTGCTTTTATTCTGAAGGCCAGAGGCACAAACCACCTTTCCTGTTGTTACTAATGGAGCACATTACTGTTAAATGTTCAATTCCTCAGAGTCAAGCTTTCAGTATGGATGAAGTTGCTCCCTATTCATGGACAAAGACGTACGCTGGAAGTCGCAGAATGTCTCGGCTCTTTCACTAAAGGGTGGGACTGACCTCTCAGTCGGGAAATATTTGTTTACTCTGTATTGTTGTTTTCTAACTTTATGACAAAATAATTCTAGCACAAGAGAAGGAGAGATGCTACTTGGCTGCGCTGATCATCTTGTTTGTTGATGATCTCCAGTGGTCGTAGTTCTCACCTTGCTGCAGAGATGTAAAAGTGTGGTTCCAGGTTCAGCAGAGGCACTCTTCCCACCACAGCCATCAGCACCTTAGGGTGTGGTCAACAGCCCGGAACAGACTTAAAACAAGAGGTCAGAGGTCAGAGAAACAATGCTTTTCAGCTTGATGTTGCTAATCTGTAGCTACTACCTGAAAGGTGTAGCCGCAATTGTGGAACACGCCACTGAGAATCAAGAGTACTTTGCTTGTATGATACAAGATTCTAATGTATTTACAGTTTTCATATGGGCTGCCAGACTGTGGAATAAAATCACAGTGTCAGTGACTTCAAAGCAGCTCTCCAGCGGCCTGTTCTTAGTGTCACCCTTGAAATACCTGTCATGCTGTCAAACAATTGCAAACAAGGCGACCATTGTGTCCATGTGCTCCTTTGTTTGCTTGACCTAGCTGGGTTGCTTGGCATGACGGAAGACCAAAGCACACAAAGGGGGGAGAGGGGCAGAAGGTTACTTGTGGCCTTGACAAATTCCTCACCACATCAGGCATGAGACTCCATTCCCCACCGCTGCTCTGTTTGGATTCAGTGGGAACTTTTTTACATTGACACCTTAAAATGTGTTTTGAACATTGTACACTGGCCTGGACTTTTGCAGTGAAGAGGTACAGAAACTGCTCTGCTGAAGATTGTTTTTGCTGTATTTTGATCTCAGCTTTCTTTCAAAAAACGCCCTCCTTATGATGAATTAAAAAAATAACTGTCACACTGTTGCCGTTGTCCTGTATTCTTTCCTATTTCACCAAGCTAGTGTACCAATTTTAAAAACACACACAAAGTTTTTTGTAGCGTCCCTGCAGACTTAAGAGGGAAACCAGTGGAATCTGGATGGGATCCAAAGCACAATAAACAAAACGGTCCCTATATTTTCTTTATGGAGTATGTCGCCAATGGTAATTTGCTATGGCTGGACCAGGAAGCCTTAAATCAGAGCTTTCAATGTGATCTTTGCTTGAAACTTCAATACGACTGTTTTCTCAAGCAGTGGGAAAACATTTGGGTGATAACTTTGAAAGCATATATATGGAGAACTCAAGCTGCCATTATAACAAATAAAGGAATAAATAAATTAATAAAGAGACACAAAATAATAATAACATATTATATTATATTAATGTAGAAATAAAATACCCAATTAACAAATAAATGTTCAGGTTGGTTTGAAAATAAATAGATATGCACAGAATAGGAATAAAAAAGTATTTATTCATTTATTTGACAAATTACTTATTTTTCTAATCATTTCTATTCATATTACATTTTTTCCCAATTTATTCTTTTCCGTTTTTATATTTATATCTGTTATATATACTACCCTATTTAATTAATTTATTTGTTTATCTTCTTCTCTGCATATTTATTTATTTTCTAATGGAGTCATTTATTGATTTATATAAGGATTTCTAAACTGCCGCTATTTCAGCCAGGGCACAAAGCAGGTTTGCCGGAGTGTATATTAAACTCTTAAGTGGAGGAAGCATATGGCCCTTGTGTTGGAGTGCAGGTGGTTCCCTTCTCACTAAGTCAAGCAGAATGGACCCGCTCCATCAAACACCCAACAAAGAGCTTTGTTCCGCAGCGGTGGAAACTGATACAGCACAGCTACATCTGTTCTGTGCACTGTAAAAGAGACAAGGTTTCTGATTCATCAAGTGTTCTCTATGTTAATCACAATGTGAGTGACGCTGACACCTGGTGTGTGCTTCATCACTGTATACACAAAATACATTTTGAAAGTTATATGCATGCTCACATATAAGATGCCGCATTAAGGCCATTGCATGAGCTTCTTTCTCATTGATTTATGTTTTACTATCTCAGAGAATATATATATTTTTTGCTTGTAAAGTTTTGGATTTTTTCTTGTAAATTAACCACTTTAATTTCAGAGAATAACCAAGTTTTTTTTCTTAAATTTACCACTTTATTCTTGGAAATTCCCTTCTTTTTGAAATATTATACCCCTCCCCTGGCTCTGTAATTTTTTTAAATGTATTTCTTTACCTACAATGGCCCTAATACACCATTGTAGTCATGCACCTGTATGTAAACATTTACTTTATTTTATTTTATTAATTCAACACAATAAAACTAAACTCATGTTATACTAATTTTGTTAATAAAAACATGAATGCACCAGCTGTATACAGTCACATACTGTGCCACCCAGCACACACATACAAAAAGACACTTATCTCTAAAAATTCTGACCCTTTACTGTCCAACAGGGGTACTGACAATAGCAACACAGAAGCAAGCGAGCGGCTACAACTAACAGATTTGCAAACAAAAATAGTTAATAACTGATATGACAGATAGCATAAACAGAGGCGGACAGATGAACACATGCATCAACAGACCGACTGCACGCTGGCTCCACAGCCAGCTGACCTGCCTGCAGCAGTGTGTGGCACTGCATCCATCCTTCATCTGCAGTGCAGCACAGAGACCCGCTTTGTGCCTGAACCCAACGCTGATAAGAGGAAGAGGGAGTCAACATGAAAAAAACTGTTGTTGTCATGGGTTCACAGTCTGGGGCACTTTTTTCTGTTTGTTGTTGTTGATGATGATTATGAAGCTATGTACTACCGTCCCTTAACAACAGTAATGTTTTTCAGTAGCGCAAAACCACCAAACAGTACTCCATTGTGCCAAGGACAAGGGGCTGGACTAAATAACATACACACCTTACAGTATAAAACAGTAAAGTACAAGAGCCTTGTGAGATATCCTACTGTGATTTTGTGAAGTATGGAGCTTTTTGTTCAGGCTGTATTAAAAAGGTGTTCACTCTCATCTCTGTTGTTATTTGTGAGGCCTGTTTGTGGATTGGTGACGGTCACAAATCAGTGATTAGGAAATAGTTCAAAAGTAGACTATGGCGACATCAGCCAATGTACAGGTTACTTCTATAGATAAGATACTTCTCAAATGTATTCACCTTTAGCAGAACTTTAACCTAAATACTAAAAACACCAGAAACTTCATGTTGTGTTTTAGAAGGTCTCACATAGTTAACAGTGTGCTAGCATAGTTAGCCTAAAGCACTTCTAGCAAGTTTTGGCATGGATTGCAGACTGTACAAAATTATATTGTTTGGTGTAGGTCTTGTCGTGTATGTATGACGGCGTAAAAGGGCCATTGCATGTAAAAAAAAAAAATTTTTTTTTAAATGCACGGTGGTAATACTGGTAAAAGCATAAATGTCCAATATTAAAGTGGTACATTTACAAAATAAACTCACAATGGACAGCTGCAAGGAGATCGTTCCATACCCTGCACCTCGTCACTTACATGCGTGTGTTGCATCTGGGATAAGGTTGATTAAATCTAAATCGTACATAATGGGCTAAACATGATGTCATTCTTTTAATAGCTTTTTCTTAAAGCTGTATTAGCAACAGCAGAACAAGCTGCAAACATAGCAATGACATATTATTGCCTGTAAAAGTTTATATGGTGAACTTGTTACCAAACAGTTGCTTAATTACGCATCTAGCAGACATGGAGCAACATCAGCACACTTTTTAAGTGTTTTCTCTGGCCACCAGTTGAATAAGTCTAATATTCAATCTCCTTTTAGATGTTTTCTGTTCTTTATTTTATATTTAGAGTCTTAAACCTTAGCTCTTCTATACCGATTTAAATCAGTACATGTCTTTCGTACATTTTTTCTAACACATCTAGGCAGATGTAATGTTCTCAAGAGGGCTTTCCACACCAGCAAAAGTTTGCTTTTTCTTCTATCCCCTTGTTGAATGAAGCCTTGGCAGAAGTCCCGGAGATGTAGGAGGAGATTTGGCGAATTGTCCCCCGGAGAGAGCGGCTGTGGGCCGGTAGGGCGAGGGCCACAGGACCCGGGAGTGCCGTGTTGTTACTATGCTCCAGTCATGTATGTCAAGCCTGTATAAGGTTTCACATAGAGATGCAGGGGGCTATAGCCAGGGAGAACATTCAACAGCAGGGAAGTGAGCTATCAGGAAGTGAACAATAATTCAAAACAGAGCTCCCAACAAAAGAGGGCCTTCACACGTGTTGACTTTAAACCATATCATTTATCCATGGACTCATGGTATCCCTGTGGAAAATATATAGGCACATAAGAAAATGTAGAAAGGTCATGCGTGAGATATGAGATATCGTGGGGGGAAATATGTTTGAGCATGTTACTGAGCATATACTGTAGCTTTGGTGTGGATTATGATGTAAGGGCGGTTGAGAAGTTTCTAAAGACATTTTAAGACTTTCGGTCTTTGCTGGAATCTATTGTGACCGACATGAATACAAGCAGACCACAGTTTTTCCATAAAGAACAAGAATACAAATGTTTTCAAGCTTACATGGGGTGAGAAATTGATACTCAAAAAACACATTTGATTACCTGATTAACCAACATTTAAAAGCTGTGCTATGATAGGCATTGCAGAGGTTCACCTGATATATAAAGTCTCTTTCACACATGCAGTCTTTCCCTGAAATGTTCGGGAATATTTCCTGCATGCTCTGGAAGTGTGATGAAGTAGAATAAAGACTTAGGGTTCATCCCAATATCGCTCCTCGACTCCTCTGTCCTCGATCACTTGACCCGGAAATCAATGGAGACACGCTATCTTGAAGGACGTCCCAATTCCTTAATGCGCTCGGAGGAGTCCAGGAGAGAGGAGAGAGGAGAGAGGAGAGAGGAGAGAGGAGAGAGGAGGCTTCCAGAAGAGAGGGAAGCAAGGAAACACGAGTGCAGCCTATGTGTAAGTCTTATAGATACACGAGAATAAATGCTACGCCGCCGGCAGCTCCACAGCCGTCTGGGTACTGTTCTAAACTATAAAAGGATGATCGAACTCATTAAATGTTTAATGTTCTTGGATTTTATAGCTTATAGAAAATATCTCTGATGAATGAAGAGATCCTAACAAACATTTAAGTGTGTGAAATATACTTACACATTCAATAATGGTTTGATTGATCATAATTCACGGCCCTTAATAGTAGTTTGTGGACACTGAATGTCAAACAGTTCAATGGTAAAGGATAACACAGTACACCCTAATAAATCTTCTAGTCATTCTTCTGTGGAAGAAATTGAATTCAAATGAAAAGACAAGAGCATAGCAACAATTTCAATGACATACAACACCCAATACATAAGTGAAGCTTAACAAAACCAAGCTCTAATAACACAATGACAAATCCATTAAGCCCCCAATTATTATTATTATTATTATTTAATTTTTTGTTTGTTAAAATGTAAATTTCAGACCAAAAACAAGACATTGTAATGTAATGAATGTAATGAATAAAAAGAGATAAATAAATACATTTCAATAAACGTATAAAAACTAATTTGTACAGGGTCTAAAGAGGTTTTTTTTAAAAGTTAAGCCCATTGACAGGTAATAAGGCTGTGCACAAGTAAATAAAGGACGTCGTTTAAAATGAGTAATATCTCATTTCCCAACTGAGGATTTCTCTGTCCTCGCACCTCGTCCTTGAGCGGGAGAAACGCAAGCGAGGGAACAAGGACACAAGACTTTCACCCCCCGGGTGATCGCCGTTAGTGTCCTGTGTGAAACCAAAACGCAATGTGTACTTATTTTAACCCAAACCACACACTTTTCCTAAACATAACCAAGTGTTCTTGTTTAAATTTACAGCATTAACCACATGTTTACTGCAACTTATTGTTTGACATCTCCGTGCTATAGAAAGTGACGGCAAGGGGTCCTGACCTTGCATTTGTATTTGACGACTTGAGGATGAGACGCTTACATGTGGAGTGAGCGGACCAATCACGACACTCCGCTGATGAGGTGTTTAAACTTGCGACTTGTTTACAGTTTAGCATTTACGGCAATGCTGTCGCTGTGATTTGATCATTAACAAGCAATACACGTTCTGTTGTTTGCAAACAAATTGGCAACAGCTCCTTGCCCACCATATTCCTGAAATAATAAGAGACGTCTTGGGCCACGTACATCTCGCATTGCACCTATCTTCTTCTTCTGTTGAGTTTTATGGCAGTTGGCATCCATAAGTGTTGCTTTACCGCCATCTGCAGGATTGTCCCTTGCCCCATCTATTCCGTCATTGCCATTGCATGTGTGAAAAGGTGCAAGACGGAAATGTTCCTGTAATGTGTGAATATTGAAAATCACTAGCGAGGTTGAAAGGTTATCCCAGTAATCAACCGGTAACTTTGTGTGAAAGAGGCTTAAATGGAGTGTTGTCTTATCCAGCAAATCATCACATCCAACATGGTGGCCATGGTGTTGACTGTGGTATGTAAATGAAACTCTTCATCTTCTTCTACTTTCCTAATGGCACAGTTAAACAAGACCGCAAATGGACTGCAAATCCTGTGTTTGAATATTTGATGTTTTCTTTTGTCAAAAGCATGAAAGTTTATACAGCTCTGAAAAGCATTCTAAACAGCACTAAAAGCAACGCTTGCACACACACAACCTTCTCGTCACGCTTTGTGTCTAGCTCTGGAAACAAAGTGATCCGACTCAGTGAGCAGTCAGTAAAGTGTGAGCTACTCTGTGGGTTGGGAGGAGTTGCTCTCTGTGCCGAGCGGGACCCTCTGCTTTGTCACTGCGCTGCGCTGCGTTTACGGTCCTCAGCAGGAAGCTGCTTGACTCTCTGCCATGGGCTCGAAAGCTGCAGGTCTTCATTGGCTTTTAACTGTGATCCAATGTGGCACTGCCGCTGCACTGACTCAGGCATACAGTGTGTTTGTGTGTGTGTCCTTGTAAATTCATACAAAAAGACAGGATGTTGTGCAATTTATTTATTTTTTCATGGGTCGGATGTGTACTTGCTTGAATATAAAATATGCACAGACAGGATGTGTGTGTGTGTGTGTGTCTGTGTGAGTGTAGTGCGCTGATATGCGTAGGTCAAGGTATGCCGCCATGACAATGTGAGAGACTGCATTATCGCTGCTGTCATGACTGTCTTTTCTTGGAGCAAAGGCACTCTTATCATCAGTTTGGGGATCCTTTGGGAAGAAATCTACGTAGGCTGGAGACATTTCTGCCCAAACGGCACACTAACCCAGAAGGTATAGACCATTATAGTTTTAAAGGCTTAGTTTGGATGTATTGAAGTGGGGTTGTATGAGATTCTTATCCATAGTCAGAGTATTACCCACAGTAGATGGCGGTCAGCACGCCTCCAGTTTGGAGAAACAGACCGGAGTAGGCCAAAGGACAATATTTACCTTGTTGTCATACAGCCCTTTCAGACGGGGATCTGCCATCATCTATGATGTCATTTTACCTCACAGAACGTGGGAGTGTTGTTTAAACGCGTTAGTTTGGACTCACCAAAGTCCCACAACAACACAAAGTCACACAATAAAAAAAACATTAAGAAAAACGATCAAGGCAGCGGTAGAGCAACTGTTTTCTCGAGGTAAAATGATTGTTTTTGTCAATGGAGTCTCACTGGCTGATAGTGTCTAAAACACATTGCTGCTGCCGCCATCCACAGCAGCATCGCTTTGCTCCTGTGCCCGTACTCCTCTCTGTTTCTTCAAACTAGGGCCGTGCCAACCGCCATCTACTGTAGGTAATACCCTGACTATGGGTAAGTACCTCATACAGCCCACTGCAAAACATCTGAACCATCCCTTTAAAAGGAATATCCAAACTTTGATACCAGTCAGTCTTTAGAATTTCAATACATTCAACTGAAACTTGTGTTTGAAATTTTGGCACACTCGCTCTCTGGGGAAGGTGGGTACATTTGTAATATTCATGAGTAGATTTTTGCATGAAGGTGTGAGAGAGTGATACTGCTACTGTGTCTGCATTGTTCACACTGCAGGCATCTTTGAGAGAGGAACTGGTAACTCATCATTTCTTCCTCAGTGTTTTTTTCTTTCCCTTTGTGATTGTTGTTATTCCGTCAGTGCAAAATAATGAGGCCAGCAAAGACCACAGCTCTTTGACCCAGAGGGAAGATGCTATGCTGCTAAAGTAAATTCGTAGCTGTGCTGGAAATATTTTTGACATGACCTGAGGTCATCTATGTTTGGCCTGTTATCATGGGAAGTAAGAAAAGTGCTTTATCTGATAATATTGCAGCGTGCATAGCGGGAATATTACTTGTCACAACTATTGAACATAGTACGCCAGATATGAAGTTGCCATATGTGTGTAGACACATTTTCTAATCAAAGTGACAAAAATAATACATGATTAAAATGTTGTACCTGCATATGTTCCCCTGGAGAATACTTTTGTACATTGATGCATAAATGTGAATGACATTTTCTTTAAAGGTGCACCAATCAATATTTTATTATAGCAATGGATCAAATGACTACAGTATACAGTATGTAATGTGAAAAGGGTTGCTTAAAGAGGCAAACACACAGACTTATCAGGATACTTTGTTCCCCTCAGCTCGACGGAGCATTAGTGTCTTTCTGCAAATTGTTTTGGTTTTCGCAACACTCAAACCGTTTTTAAGCAAACAAGCTCTGATATACAGTACGTACTGTACACTACCTGCCCAGCACCAAATGGCGGAGAGACTAGGTTTGCGTCTCGATGGTGAACGTAGCAGAAACACTCTAAATGATGCTAATGTACCTCCATATCTACTGGATGTGTAAATAGTTTAATATTGTTTACTAACCCCTTTACCAGGGCGTTGTCACTTCCAACTCGTCAAATATGGCGGCTTGTTCAGTGGCTCTAAGTGTGAAATTATGATGCTCTAAAGTCAGTTTAGCAAGTGCATTTCTGCCTCTAGTGGCCACAAAGAGTCCGCATAGAGAGGACGTTGGGGTGGATTGATGAGTCAAACAACGTAACGTAATGCACTTAACTTACTTCACATATGTAACATTATGTATGTTAACGTTGACTTATTTTACTTAACATATTTAAGTTACTTAGCTATAACCTAAACCATATCTTTTCCTCAACCTAACCAAGTAGTAACGTCTTGGACGTAACTTGAGGTTAACCATGTGTTGAAGTCTATCGGACAAACCTTGAACGTTGCAAAATTAATCTAAAGGGTTACCCATGGTGTTATAAAGCGACGCCAAGGGGTCCTGACCAAGCTTCCGTATTTAACAAGAGAATGAACCAGAGAATGTGTTGCGTTTACCATCACGACCTCATAATGTGATTATATAGCAATGTTGTGTTTACAGCCTGTTGCTCTGCTGTTGTTGCAGCTTTAAAGTCCCATAAGGAATAACTTAAATGTTGATGATCCAGATATTAATAACAGCCATGTGTTAGGTAAAGACAAGTCATTTATCATATAATTAATATTCTATTAATAACATTTTATTAATGTCTCAAGGTGATTGTGAAGCAATTAGGCAACTCAAGTGCCTCTTTGCCTGACAGGGTTAACGTGTTGTGAAATATGACTAGAATTGATAGCCTCATGTATGTATTTTTCTGATTTATCTAATCTTACACACAACAAGGTTATCGAATGACTCTCAATAGGTTATCAACCATTTTGAGTTTCCCTACCTCGGCATGCTTGGAAAATAATACCCGCAACACAAAAGGCTCCAGCACCACATTAACTTTAAAACTTGTTGAATATAATGAATAATAGTTCATTCCATGCAGGACAAGTATCAGCTTTCAAGAGAGGCTGCTGCAGCTGCCTCCAGACAAACAGCAATCTCTCTGATGCCTTTGCACTACCCGCCACTGCAGCTTACACATATCGATCTCCATAAACATGCTCATAAACTACCTTTAACACTTCTCGGCCCCGAGGCTTACATAGTGCCACCGGGGCCCGGGACTGGAGATTATGTGCTTTATCTAATAACCTTTTGGCAGCATCCGTCCAATCTCTCTGTCTTCCTCTAGTTGAGTGGACAGTACTCACATCCCCCAAAAAGGCCTCTTCTCTGATTTACTACTTCTGTTTCTTCCTCTTTTCGCCCCATACTCCAACCAACTCCAAGCATTAAAGTGGCTGCTCAACATATGGGCAAATAAATGCTCTTTGTCACCATTACAGATATTAATCCCTCTGACACACGCATGCCATCTGAACAAGGCAGGATTGAGGTAGCGATAGACAAACAACAGACATGTAATGGATGTGTGTGAAAGGCTGGCGTGTAAGAGCACTACGTCGAGTATGTCGAGTAGTCATTCTATGTCCTTCTGTAAACGTATGCACCTGCTTTTATGTGCTCGCATGTGTATTGTATTAAATCTGTAGGCGTCCAATAAAAAAATACAGTAAAAGTAATGAGGGAAACAGAATGCCATGCGTTCTGTGTGCTATTCATTAAACAGAAGTATTCATTATATACCGGATAGCAGGTATATATGTAAGGGAGTTGACTGAGAAGCGAGTAAGCAATTCAAAATATTCCCAAGACTTGGAGGAAGCAGCGTAAATGAGATCCCAGAAGACTGAGTTTACTGTAAGACTGGTCATCTTTGTGGATGCACACATGTGCAGAGCAATTCCTCAAGAATACAAGCGGTCATACAATGTACTATATATACGGCCAGGATTTTTACAAGATGTGAAGACCTTTCTTACATTTTATATACAACCTGACTGTGTAGATGCCTGCGCTCAGAGAAGAGTGTGTGTACATATAATGTACAAATAGTATTTTCCTTGTTTAAATATTTCTACTTGTGTATATCATTTATTTTGTTTCTCAGATATGTGTATAAATATTTTTCAGTAAGTAATTTGTTATTGTGTTGTTGGTTTCTTTTGCCTTTTTAATTCCCCTCATCTACAATGACTTGCTAATTTATAATTGATATTATGTTTGTTAAGTTCCCCCCGAGAAGGTTGTGTTATTTGAGATGGGAGGGAGGTTTTGTTTGTGGATGTTTGTTCTGTTAATTCCAGACAAGAAAAGAAAATGTAAGTGGATGCTGGGCCCTTTACTTTTCATAGACTCGTGTACCGTTTTCATTTGTACCTCTGCAGCAGGTTGCATCAGCTGCTAGCAGGTTCACACTTAACCCATTTACTACATAAAGTAACTTAGAACTGTTAATTGGAGATTTAAGCATCACTAAATTAAAACATCTTTCACCACATAGATTATTTACTTAATATTTAAATCTATTAATTACCAGGTTGTGTTGCCAACTGGCCCGACAGACAAAGCTAACGTTAGCTTACTAATATCACCTGTTTTGACCGTAGACTGTATGGTTTGGACTAGAGAGTAAAATAAGTAATGGGCTATGGTCGGCACATCTGACATAATTAAATTGCAAATAAAACAAAGTCTTGCTTACGTTCACAAAACACTGGCAGTTTATTATATTGTTTGAACCCCTAAAACTGTTATGTTACAGATTGTAATTATAGACTTCCCGAGGCTTCCTGTTTATGTCGTTGATTTTGAATTGGTCGCCGTTTTCTGCCAACTGATCGTACATTACAACAGTCTTTACAAGGTTAGACTTGCCTTACAATTCAATGGTGCAACCCTATTTAGTAAATCACTGGTTTAAAACTAGCTAGTGGTTACAAAAAAAACTTGAAATACATTGGTGGATCTGCCTGGGACAATACAGCTTGACAGATTGGTGAATGAGGACCACATTCTCCTCTTTGTCCACAGCCTTTTGATAGGATTACAATGTGAACCATTCGAGGGCGGATCACTGCATATATTTGCGATAGAAGTTGTTTAATAAAGATTAGCTTTATTGTATCCCATCGGTCTCAGACGTAAAGCTTTACTGGCTCATTCTTTGTATAATCTGATTATCCGCTGATGCAATCTTAACGAGCCAAAAGCCCTTGGAATCAAAAAAGGAGTGAACCATACGGCAAGAGAGCATGAGAAAGTCTTTACCAACTCACTCTTTGTTTTTGAATATTCAAATAAGTTCTTGTAACATGAAAAAACGGATGACCTGTGCAATGAGGTGCTTTCTTCCTTAAGGAATTCCTCCAGAAGTTTAAAAAAGCTACCATAGAGCTCTTCTTTAGTAGAATGTTTGGGATGACAATGTCTGTCGCTCAGTTTGGTCTACACTGAAATATATGAACAACTATAGGATGGATTGCATTGGATTGGATTGGATTGGATTTTGTACATACGTTCATCGTTTTTTGTTCATATATCCCGATGAATTTAGTGATCCTCCAACTTTTGCTCTGGTCCAGAGAACAAGCAGAAGTAACCTAAAACACCTGACTATGGCAGAGTTAAAAAAACAACACAAAACGCAAGGTCTAGTAACCACAGGGAGTGCACAAAAACAAACAGCTGGAATGCAAAACACGGAGGTAGAGGCGAACTAGCACATGGAGGGGGGGAGCACAAAGACCACACACGCAAGGAAGGGAGGGTGATAATGAGAGACAGGTGAAGCTAATCAGGGCGGGGCAGACAATCAAAAACTGGCGGGAAAATACACAAAGGCAGGAAGTGAAGGGATCTGAAACAGGAGGGGAGGTGAGTAACAAAATAAAACGGGAACACTAAACACGACTGAATAAGTGACATGAGACAAAAGAAAGAAAAAAAACACCTTCAAAGAGAAAGATAGGTCATGAGGAGGCAGCTAGGAAAGGAAAGATTCAAGAAGTAAGGGAGAACAAATCAGGTAGGAAGCATGATATGAATATATGTTGTGTTACTGATGAATATCAGTTGTGTAAGGACCAAGGTTAAGTTCTCAGCATCTCATGGTGGATCTCATGGACATGGTGATTTACGGTGCTGCTGAAGCGGAAAGGAAATCTGAGAGAAAAGAAATATTTGTTGATGCTGCAAGAAAGTTTTTGGATATTGTCGGAATTACTGGAGAGGAAGTGCAAGGGCGGATGAGGCTTTCACGCCCTCTCAGAGGCTCGATTGATAAAGCTTGTTTTATTAGAGAATGGGATGAGGGGTGGGGAAGACCTCTTTCTTTCTTTCTTTCTTTCTTTTTTATTTCAGTTAGATGAGATAGGATAATCATGTCTTACTTTCAATCCAATAAAAGGCGGTAATGCAACTTTTTGGATGCAATCTGCCTTTAGAAATCACAGAAATAGTAAAACATAGACTAGGAGCAGGCTGCAACCTCCCTGTCTGAAAAACCTGCATTCTCTCTAATATCCAGCAGGGGGCGACTCCACGGGTTGCAAAACGAGGTACGGTTGTATAGCTGTATGGTGAACATGGTCAACATTGTCTATTACCTACATTACCATTACCTACATAATAGCAGCATGTTAGCAGCCCTGTGACTGTGAACACATTATGATGCTGACATCAGCATTCAGCTCAAAGCACAGCCTCACAGGGCTGCTAACATGGCTGTAAACTCTTGTTAAATAATGCAAAGCAGAGTAATATTGTGGATTGAACTCACTTATTTTAGTGTGCCCGTTGTTCATGCCTGTAGCTCATTTTCTTATTTAGTCCTGATTTTATAGGCTACAAAGAGCCGCTTTGCTTTCTCCTGTCGACTGCTAAATTTGAAACACAGTTCAGGGGTTATTTTACTTTTAAGATGTCTGCCATTAGATTAAGCACATCAAGCTGCATGACTTTTTCATTATCAAAATAACAGAGGTGTAGAATACAGTTTAAATATATGAG
>CALSBV010011423.1:4839068-4872188 GCA_943590825.1 Bovichtus diacanthus | reverse complement strand
AAATATATGAGTACTTTCCACTGAGCAGAAATCCTCAGAGGAAAGTGGATGAGAGATTAGACTGATTAATCTCTTTATACACAAAAGAAATCTCACTGAATGTATTAGTT
This sequence comes from Bovichtus diacanthus, assembly GCA_943590825.1. Classification (NCBI taxonomy): domain Eukaryota; kingdom Metazoa; phylum Chordata; class Actinopteri; order Perciformes; family Bovichtidae; genus Bovichtus; species Bovichtus diacanthus. Next base: position 4,872,078 of record CALSBV010011423.1, on the reverse strand, counting down.
TATGCAGCTTTAACAGTGTGACTATACCTTGAGTCAGTCCATCTAAAACACCTTTTTTTTTGGCACAATATTTATGTGACTGCAACATGAAAGCATCATGGCTTTCAGACTTTATTTCAGCATGTGAACACTCAAACTGACTCTGAAGCTCAGGAGCAGGTTGGTGATGACTGTCATACCATTAAAAAAAGATCAGCTTTCCTCATATCCATTCATCTCCCCCTCTCTGTCTCTCTTTTACTGTGTCTCTGGGCAGGTAAAAAAATAATCCTCATATCCAGCCTATTAGTCACAGAGGATTAGACCCCTGGCAGAGATGGGAAGTGAGCAGAGAAAGAGAGCCAGATTAAATGCCTACGGTATTATGAGGTAATGTTCATGAGGCCCCAAGGAAAAGTGTCATCCACAAAAACTGCTGTGTGTAGCTACAAAGATACATTTTGATGAATGGAAATATCCAAAATGAAGTGTTTTGCTCAACGTGCAAGACGCGCTCATGCGCAGGCAAATGCCTTGATGACATACTGTGCATGTTTCTTTCAATATGCACTTGTATCTGTGTGAACATGAGGTAGAAAGCACATGTTGTCTTTAAGAACAAATCCATCCCAGTCTTGTTGAGCCCCTGATGAATAGCAGACTCGGGCTTTAACTTTATTATCAGTACCGATAGAAATCTCTCCACCTCCAACCCTTTTGAGAAGCTCATTTGAAAGTCAAGACTCATTTATCAGTGTTTGATCTAATTAAACAACCTGGAGCTGGGATGAAAGCAGGGACCCGCCATTATCTGACTCCATTAGCCACAGGCGCGGCATAAAAAAAATCTCCCCCATCCGTCACAACTTCAGGACAACTTTCTCAGTCTTTCGGCTCCTGCAAAGAAATGTAAGAAAATTTGATCTTGTTTTTATCTCACCTTGTTATTGCTTTGCTGTTGGCCAGTTCTCTCACAGTTTTTTTCCTCTAACTGTAATTGTATACCTTTTCTCTTTCTCTTTTTCACGTCATAATTTCTAACTTGTTTAGGATCCTTAATTCCTGCTCCCACAGGTCAACTTTAAGATTATTAAATGATCTTGCTCTCCTTACGTCAACATTTGATTTTGGGAAAGGGCAGTAAATCCTCAACTCTGATTCATTACTCTTAACTTTTCCTAACCTCTGTTCGTGTACATATCAGGGATTAGCCAGAAAACTAGATCTTCCCTCCACACGATTTATGACTGGCTTGGTGGAAAAAGATCTTGTTATGGTCAGAACAATCTTGAAACTGGATCATGAATAATTTTTCTATTCACCTGAAAGTGAGTGTTTTACATGAATGCTGTGTGAGGCCTCAGTGCAGCGCACCAGAAGGAGCTCCATGCTTGCACAGTAATGTATGGATGTATGATGCATGGGTCTTAAGTAGATCATAGTCTGATATCAATAGCCTGAGATCATCAAAGATCCCCTGTTTGCTATCAGTTAAGAACCATTTACAAACTCAAGCCAATTCTGTCCTATCATGTAGAAAAAGTAATTTTACATTACATCAAGACTGCACTATTGCAATTCCCTATGTTAAGGCCTCCCCAAGTCTTCATTAACTCAGCTACAGATGGGTCAAAATGTAGCTGCGAGGATGTTGATCGGTACTAACAAGTGTGATCTCTTCACCCCAGGACTAGCCTCTCTTGATTGGCCCCATCTTATATCTCAGACCTCATTCACTGGCACTCAGCCCTGAGGTCTCTTATATCTGGCAACAAATATCTCTTGTTAACTAAAAGGTGACAGAGCCTTTGCAGTTGCTGCGGGCCTGTTTCCGTTGGACGCGCCCTCCATCTCTGTTTTTAGATTTAGGCTAAAGACACTTTTTTATTCACAGACCTTTTTCAAACCACTGCAATCTGTTCTCATGTCTACATTACATTACATTACATTACAGGTCATTTAGCAGACGCTCTTATCCACAGCGACTTACAGTGACTAACTACAGGGACAGTCCCCTGGAGCAACTCAAGGTTAAGTGCCTTGCTCAGGAGCACAATGGTGGCAGCCTGGTATGGATCTATTTGAAAGCCTGACTACTAGACCACTAGACTATCACCTATGTCTATGATTCTGTATTTGTACTTTGCTCCTTATTGTTGTCATTGGTATGTTCTCTTTGTGTTTTTTCTACTCCTCTTTACATTTTAATGTTGTTTTATGTGTCACTTTTGTCAGCTTAAACTGTGTTTAAATGTCCTTCAGATATAAACTTTACTTACTTACTGTAGTGTTTCATCCAGCAAGGTCTTCCCAGAACAGAAAGGCATGTGCCCCCTCTGTTGGTAATTTTAGCTATTGCAACATGGCTCATGAAAATACTGAAGCACTGTTTTCTTGACTAATAAAAAAAATAAAATAAATAAATGCTAAATCCTTTTGCTATTTAAAAAAATATCTGATACAGTTTTACCAAATGACACGACTGCAAGTATTTGTTATTATTAACAAGCATAATTACACTGCCACTAGCAATTTATCCAAATCCCCTTGTGTTGATTGCTCCTATCCAACCACAGAGTGCCTATCATATTTAGTAATCATTGAACTCATCACGACAGTCATTTTCAGCAGGCCTGCAGGCGTCTGGGAACATTACCACTGGGAAAATTAGGAGGCAGCAGTTTCCTAAGATGAGAGATGATGAGGAGACTAATTAGGATGGAAAGACATGTAACCTTCCCTCAGTGCAAAAAGATAACATTGGAGGAAATGTACTGGTGGAGTGTAATTAGCCATGTTTACTGTCCAAGGTATTAACACTCATTTGTGATGGTTGAAAACAAGGCGTTTAAGGTAACAGGCCTTTGCCTTTTTCAGTAGAGTTAATAATACTAGTGTCTTGTAATTACATGCACAATTCAGAAAACTGTGTCTTGACCCCCACGCCATGGTTTCATTTTAATGTGAATCTATATTGGAAAAGAACATTGTCTACCGTCACATTATTTGTCAGTTTGGCAGGTTGGTAGGGCGCACTGGTGGAAGAAGTATTCAGATCATTTACTGAAGAAAAAGCACCAATACTACAGTGTAAAAATACTCCATTATAAGTAAGAGTCCTTTAAACTCCCAATTAAGTAAAAGTACAGAAGTATTAGCAGCAAAATGTACTAACATATCAAAAGTATACTGCTTCTGCAATAAAATGTCCCCTGTGATGATCATATATGACATTATTAGATTGTTTAAATACTTATGCATCAATGTGTACGCTGCATTTCACTGTTGTAGCTGCTCAGAGATGTTAGTAGTTTGAACTACCATATTTACAGTTGGGTAATTTAGTCCAATGCTAACCAATCGAGGCTCATGTGATGAGAGGAAAGAATAAAAAACAAAGTTCTGATACACAAATCTGTATTCGCCTTGTGGACTTCTCTCTATTCCTTGCTTTTTTTTGTGTCAAATATGGTAGTACAGAAGAGTAGAGTAACTTAAATTGAAAATGCTCAATTAAAGTAAAAGTAGTGGTCATCTAAAAGTGTATTAACCCTCAATATCAGCTCCTTCAGGAACCGTTAAATCATAGACCAACATAATGCTGTGTGCAATTCACTGACATTGCATTCCATAGAAACCCTACAAATATAAAAGGGTACTGTGGATAAGACACTGACACAGTTGTTTTACTGTAACTAGTGTATACTACAGATGTGTGAGTTTAACATTGCCTGAATGCAGACGTAGAGAAGAAGAAGATTACCCACACTGAGACATGTCGGCGCCACTGTAGGTCAGCAGGATCATTTTCTGGTTGTTACATGCAAAATGGACGCTTTTCTTCCTCTTTACTGATTTAAAAATCAATTAGTTCAGGTGGGTAAATTTTCAGTGAATTGGTTTGTCATCAGAATTTGGATATTTGCTGGTTGTGATTTTTGTAAAATTGATAGCTGTTAATTAAGAAAGGGAATTGATTGCGATCAATCAAACATTCGCATGAACTTTCAATAGAAGGCATGTTCGAGGCTTCATCTTTATCATTATATTCACTGGAGCTGTAATACATACACAAATGTCAAAAGGGTCACATTTAAAGCAATGTTTTCTATCAGGTTGAGTCAGTGTGAATAACTTAAATAACTTAAGAACGTAATACGTTTTACTGTAGCACATGCGCATACTTAGCCACATCCATTAAAATAAAGTTTACTCAGATTTCTTTACGTACGGATTATACTAAGCAATGTTCACGTTATGTTTAAAAAAAATTACTAAATACACTTTTAATTTCAAACATCTCATTTACATTATTCTATATTATTAAATATTATTATATTAATATTAAAATATTGCTTCATGTTTATTAGGGTCTTTTTTATATGTACTTGAAATGTTGTTCCCCTCAACTGCTGTTGACATCATACAGCCATATGCACCTGGGTGGCGGCTCAGATACATGCATCTTTATTTTGTTCCTTGGACACAGAGGTAAAGATCTCTGGATTCAGATCATTTTGATTGCAGAGTTTTGTATCTTTCATATACTCTGTAATACATTGCTGAATTTTGGACAACAAACAGCGAAGGATGGTTTTGAGGGCGTGAAAATAAACATGGGATCAGTTGCTTGCTGTAGCCAAAAGTGTTAATGCAGAATTAGATTACCATGATAAAAAGGTTGAAAGACTGGGAACTTCTGATAGAGACTTCCATGTATCTATAATCCATCTACAGCCATTCTTCCTGTGTCTTTCAACACTGCAGGAAGAAAAATCTAACAAACTAACAGTGCAAAAACTTTAAATGAAGTTGGCCAGGATTGCATTACAACAGGAGAAATTGCAACATTTAAATCCCCAGCTGCAGAGCAAGCATGATTTGATATTAATAGTTGTTTGAGATTGTTGTCCAAATGTAATCCCATCGAAGTGGCAGTTTTCTTTGACTCCTGACTAACTTGACTGGGAGACAGGAAGCAGTGTTCAACAGGAGTTCAGAATACATTGAGATCTATTCTGTTCGGGAGCGGCATGCGCGCTGATGGAACAATTTAAAAGAAGTTATCTACATATTGAAGCTCATTTTCATGATCTGGAGGTCACAGATTATAGAAACGATGTTATGATGAACCAGAGAACCAGAAGCAGAAGTATGAGAACCATAAACCAGTGAGGAGGTCACCCGAGACACAATCGCTTACCAGTCAGCACTAATAAAGGGAATCCTATAGATTCACTCTCTTATCCAAAGAACAAAAACAGCCACCTACATTGTGCTATTTTGCTAGCCACTAGAATACTAATAGAAAAACAATAATGACTGTATTGTCTATTTTTTTTGTGTGCAGAGGCAGACATTTGGATTTGGTTTTCATGTGGAAAAAGGGTACATTTAAAACACATTTACATAAAAACACAATACAGTAAAGCTACATTAAAAGGAGCACCAAAAGTAAATAAAAATTAAATAAATGGATATAAAAGGCTGGCTTCAAACAGAGGCTGTCCTTACTTATTAAGAAAAAGGACAAAGGACTTTCTATAGATGTTTTTCTTTGCACAGGGGACTCTGTACCTTTGCCCTGAGGGCTGTAGCTGAAAGTGGGGATTGAAGGAATGGTCGTGGTTGTCTAACAACATTATTATTATTATTAAGCCATGCTGATCGGACTGTGGAGTTTGTTTGCAACCTGTAATTGTACTGCCCAGTTTAACTACATTGTAAAGATTTGTCTTGCTTTTGACACATAAGGGCTCAAACCAGGACACAATGTTAAAAGTGAGTATACTTTCAAGTAGGGACTGGTATACTCTATTTAAAGTACATTGGTTGACTGCAACATTCCTTAGTTGCTGTACTTTCTTTTGTAAAGACTCTTGCCATTGTGTAAACTAAGGAATTTTGAGGTCAGCCAATGCACTTTAAACAGAGTATACCAGTCCCTAATTGAAAGTACTTTTAGCCACCCACTCTAAATCACAATACAGCAGCAATTAAAAAAAAAAAGAAAATCCTAAACGATGTCCTACAAATGAAGGCTGCGCTGCTTCAGTTTATATTGATGGAGGCAATTATGGCAAAGATGAATTTTGAAATTAGCATGTTAATGGGTTATTATCACACAATCAAGTGCATTGGTCCCAAAAGACTTTCTTCCTATACCAGTGGCTTGATGGGAGTGTTCCCATGTGTTGAAGACGGAAAGGAACAATATGTAATGCTTGACAACTGACAAATTGGAAGAATATAAATGATGAATGCAGGGTTAATGAAGCTACATCATATTTTGTCTTTAAGAGTGGCTCAACCAAATTAGACACATTTTACTGTAATATGTGAACTTTTGTTTTTTTTAATCTACTTTTCTTTTTTAAATGAATATAGAATCAGCGAGGGCTGGTACATAACAGCACAATCAGTGAAAAGCAAAAAGAGGAAAGAGAAGCACGGGTACAGTTCATCGTGCATATGAAAGGGTTCAAATGAAAAAAGCAAAAAGAATTGTCTAGATGATTATTACAATCCCATTTCCCCCAGTACTTATGCCCCTTTTCATTTTGAAGTCGAAGAGTGAAAGTCATTTTCTCTTCATTTGGATTTCTGGATGGGGCTAATAATGAAACGAATAAGATTTTTCCAGCAGAAATCTCTCCAAGACAAGGAGTTAGTGGAAGTAGACTGTGTTTCCCCGAGGTGAAGCCACGTTTCCACTGATATTACTAAGTTAGTTTCCTTCTCCCAGTGTTGCCTTATGTAATTGATTGAATTTTTATTCACTGAGGTGTAAAGTTTACCAATGATGCCTTTAGTGTTTTTTGAATTATAAGCAATCATGAGTTATTCTTGAGGGCACAGCAGTTGAGCAATAATTATTTGCTTTGTATCATCATGCATTTATTTCCCAAAATGTAAGAAGCAATGTGTATTTGAAAGTATAAAAGATTTAATGAAAAATCATACATTATCTACATGACATGCAAAGTACAATTTCACTGTACAATTTGACCACTAGGTGGCACTCTGATACCGCAGTAAAGCAGCCCAAGCTGTCCAGATGTTATTCAAATCTAAAGGTTAGCTTGTCCCTCAGTGCTCACTCTTTGCCGTTTGAAAGGTCATCATTTGCAAGCAGAGGACAATCTGATGTAACATTTATGTTGCTGAATCACAATCACGTTCAGGGCGTGGAGTTGATCACTATCACAGTCTGGATGACGCTCTAATTTTCCGAACAGGACCACACTAATGTTTACAGCGTCACCTCTCCTGCTCCAATAATAGGTCTCCTTTATGAGTTTTACAGCAGCGTGAAACTTTTTTTTTCACATTCATGGTAACAATTTGTTCAGAATTCTCCTGTGACTAAAAGCGTCACAGAGCGCCAGCGTGTCGCGCTGATGCCAGATTGGGGCCAGTGTATCAGCTCATGGAGGGATGAATCAAATGTCAGTGTGACAGGGAGCACACCAGAACAGATCCATATTTCTATTAGGCTCCACAGACAGAACAGATAGGACTGGATAGCCAAGCATGTTTGTGCATATTTTACTGTAATGCAACTCCTCCATCTTCATTGACCTACAGAGGAGGTGATGGAGACGCCCCCTGTGGAGTTAACACATATACAGACAGGCATACACATACTGTCCCCGTCCTCCTGTCCCATTCGATGTGCATGTCCTGAATCGATCCATACAAACCGAATAGATCTGTACATGCTACTGCCTTCGGGGGGGGAGGGGGGGTGACGACTGGTGTTATCGATCCATCTGCAGCTGCCTGAAGGGAATGACTGTCTGGTGAAATCTACTTGTTCACATCTGGTCCCTGTGTTGCAGAGGCCTTTAGCACAGTACTGGCTATATTGACAGGCCACACATCAACTGTGAGCTCTCAGACCCACATGACACAGGTGGATATTGACTGAGCTGTTCACTCTGAGCTGTAGTAGAAGAGATTACACTTGATGCACCAGAGGTGGAGTTTAAACGCTGTGCAGTCAAAAGAGAAATCATCAAGACTGTAGAGTTTTGATTCAAGCTGTCAAACTGCAGCTTTTTATTGCCTCTTTAAAACTCACTTTTACAAGATGGCCGACATTAAACGATGTTTCCTTTTTCCATTATCCCATCACATCATATTTCGTCTTTATATTACTGTTGTATGGTGTTTTATTTTAACTGTATTGTCATTGCATATTTAAATTGTGTTTGTTTTAGTATCATCATTTTGGTATTTCTATATGCACTTCCATATATTTTGTTTTAAATTCAAGAGTTTGTTCTTTTATTGGCATTCTATCTGCTTTATATGAGACCACGTCTTATATTTGCATCTTTTTTGTTTATATATGTAGCTGTTTCCTTTACTTAAAGCTTGGATAGGTAACATTGGAGAAGCCAGCAAGCAGATTTAAAAAAATTATCCAACCCAAAAACTCAGCCCAAAGTTGCCAACTCTTTTAAAAATTAAAGTATCTAGCAGCACTAGCTCCAAAAGTCGCCAAATCTAGTGAGAAAGTTGCCAAATTGGCAACACTGACGTCCCTTTAGGCCTCACTCCAAAGGCACTCTCCCAAAATGATCATTATAAACGTGAACAATGTTATTGTTAGTACTCACAGCAAGCGAGCAGCTTGTGAAAGACTCTGGTGACACGGAATGAGTGCACGGGTGGGTTGTGAGGCAGGTCGGCCGTCCAATCATTTCATATTACAGTCCTGCTACAGCCACAGATACCAGGTTTTGTTTTTGATTTGAGTGCCTACCAACCCACAAAGTGTGAGATAAGACAACATAGTCCGTTTTTTGTGGGGTGTCTAGATCAGAAAACATCTCCCATTCCTATGTCACATCCAGGCTCATTAGAATATACCGCCCCCAATCTGAGTATCACCATGAGTGGGCATTGCAACCCAATGTGGCAGATAGGGAAAACACCAACTATATTTGTGGTTTCTCAGAAGGGTGTAGCTGCAGTGTCACAGACTCTACCTACTTCACATACTACCCCCCCACCCCTGAGATCTTTTCCTAACTTTAACTGTAGCTACTGTGTGTCCGCAGCTAGACCGGTTATAACCAACTGTACGTAGTTGCAGTGGGTATTTTCTGCCCTTCGGCCTCAGGGGGCAGTAATAGCTCCATTACAGTTTGATGCACCTGTTTTACAAGAAAAAAGAATTTGAGGATGATGAGTCACTGGATTGTTGTTAAATGCACACCTGCTTAACTTCCCCACTTCTGTTAAAGAGCACAACCGCTCAAAGCACGGCGGCGGGAAGCATTAGGGACTGTTTTACTGTTTTACTCCAAGTCATTAAAAACTTTCGCCTTGCTCAAATAGGGCAGACCTTTAGTGTAAATTATAAGCAACACTCATGAATTGAGAGAGAGAGAGAGAGAGAGAGAGAGGTCATGCATGAACAAGCTGTACAGTGTTGCATGAAGCTTTGTGGAGCGTTAAAGCAGCGCTGAGGCATCGGCCACTAGACGGCTATCAGGCTTGGCAGAGATATCTGTCACTGCAGACACAAAGACATAATGGCATTAGTGGAGTCAACGAGCTGTGTGTGACTCACATCACACAAAAATGTTCTCTAATGGGAAATGAGCATATTCTGCTATACAAAGTCAAAAGGAAATTTGTATTTTAGTGTGCACGCTAAAATACAAATACGCTTGTCTTTTAAGTGTTGTTCTTTCATCACTCATGCATGAGAAACATCCCCCATTCTTCTCCATCAGACCATCACGTATTGAATGTGTGTTATCCATGGGGTATAAAAGTGTATTTTCAATAGAAAATGCAAAAATCAGCTATACTGTATGGTGAATTATAAAGAAGTCAGACTTGGTGAAGTGATTTATCAAAGGGTACAGGATGCTGCAAACAAAGCTCCCATGATTCATTTTGCGGCTCTTTGTGTCTTTGTTGTTTGGGTGCTTTCACCTTCCTCCTCCTCAGCACTTAGGCCATGACAAATGCAAGTGCCATCTGTGACTAGGAACCAAAGCAGCGAAAGGCCAGTCAGTTAATACCAGCGGAGGGAGAAAGTCAGCCACACTAGTTGTGATGAATAGATACCGTATCTCCTTTGAGATAATTTTGTGTAAGTTGCTTTCTGTGGGGAGACTGGCTGCTCATTTTTTCCTTATTTTACACCAGTCAGCACATTTCTTCAGAGAGGATTCAACCTGTTGGCTTGTTTCTGTTTCAGATAACACTCTCTCAGACACATCTTTAAAATCAGGTCAGGATCTGTAAAGCTAAATATTGATCCAAATTAAATGTATCAGTTTAATTAAAGAAAAAGAAATGCTTTAAAGGCTTAAGAGTCTCCAGCCATAGCGGCTGTGACGCTTTAGGCACAGCTTTGTGCAAAATGCTAACATTAGCTTGCTAGCATGCTCGCAATGACATCCCTAACATGTGGATTGACAAATTACAACTTTGACCTGATGGTTGAAGGGTTAAGTTAAGTTCAGATGACAAAAGTGTGGACCAAAGTGGTAAACGTGGATAAAGACATCAAAGTGGATAAAGACATCATTCTGCTGGTTCTGACCATCTGACTTCTTGTATAGTATAAAGGTAAGTCAGTGCCTCTGCTCTCTATCATGCTGGCATCAGGAAACGTGTATTTACAGAGGTTTACCATGCACTCTTATAAGTATAAGATATGGGTTAACAGCCTGGTATGGTAACTTGTCTGTTCAGTTGAAACCCCAGATTGCTCATCTGGTACAAACTGCTAAAAATATTTGGCCCTCCGACAGGCACAGAAAATAGTTTCTGATCCAACTCACATTCTCCACCCAGAGCTCCAGCTCTTACCCTCTGGTACCCTCAACATCCCCCGGGGCAGGCTGGACCGTTATAGACGATCATTCCTGCCTTTTTCCATTAAGATTCTCAACACTAACAAGTAGGATGTAGGATGTTGGCCATGGGAGCTGTACAATATGTCGCCAGTGTTGTATGAATGTATCTTCTGTGCAACTGCAGGACAGAGTCCAGAACAAATTTCCCTATGGAGACATTAAAAGTATATATTACCTTAGCTGTAATCCATTTGAGAAGAAACTAAGGCAGCCAGAAATATCTTAACTCATAACTAATGATACATTAAGTTGTTATGGTAAATGAAACACTGTTTAACTTGTATATAATTGTGACCACTACAAAGGAGCAGTAAAATAAAATGGTTTGGGCCGACACAACTCAACCAATGCACATTAGAGGCATGTGACAGGGCCTTTACAAAGACTTATACAGTAAGCAAACATATGCATACATATTAGAATGTAACTAAATTATTGTGTCAAAATCAACAGTGGACCTATGACATATCATCTTCAAAGCTTTATCCTCAGAGTGTGAAAGAGGTCCTGACAGCTGATGCCTGTATTGTGGCCCCTGATACTGGACAGCTATAACACAGGGGGGATTAAACACGTCCTGACCAATCGAAGCCATCGCAGTTCAACTTATGTGACAGCCCTTCGCTCTGCTCACCTGCTCTTACCGAGGCGACGACAACAGGGTGCACAGAATCCATCAGCGTGTATTGTGGTGAAATTGATCACTGCAATCAATATGAACCTGTGAAGCCATTGGCACTGCTGCTGCAGAGGAGGCGGCATCAGGAGTGCTTTGCCTTGTCTGTGATCTATCTATCTTTAGGCAGGAGCTAGGCATGGGATCAATATGCTACAGGCAGCTCATATTTCACTGGTGGCCCAGCAGGGATGAGAGGGCAAAGGAGGGAGAAAGGAAGAAAGGGGAAGATGGGATGATGACAAGGCTTTGAGAGGCTCACAGGGGTCAATCCAGAGAGTAGGTAGCGTGGAGCAGAAACAGGTGATATGGATGCAGGCAAAGGTGAGAAAAGGAGAGAGAAGTTTTGGGTGTGACGTAGGAGTCAATAGTGCAGCAGAGGCTTATACGCTACATGGACGGCAGCGCAGCCTGACAGCTTGTCGATTCAGTGAATTTATAATGAATGTTCTTTTATTCTCCTCTTTCTCTCTAACCTTTCTCTTCTCCTTTATCTCACCTCCCTCCTTCCTCTCCTCCTGTCACCTCCCTCCTCTCTTTCATTTTGGAACATCACTCCCACCCCCCCTCTCTCCCTCCCTGTCACAGACTCATGTAGCCTATCATCCTGAGAGTAAAAAAACAAAGACTTATATGAAAGGCACTTAGTCGCATTTCCCCCTACCCCTGCTGTTGCGGTGTCCTAATGATGCAAATGTTAGGCCAGCTAATGAGCAGGAGTTATGTTTCGGCTGAAGTTTGCCGCGCTGCTCGACCACCCTGTCTCATGAATAACATCACCGTGTCAGACTCAAGATGTGTGTTTCTCTCAGCTCACAAATAATGACCATTACAGATGGTGCTTTCCCCAAATTACACACGAGAGAGGGGAAAAAAAGGCAATTGTTGGTACATAACAGTGTCCAAAAAGGAGCAACAGGGCCTTTAAAATGAAGGGAATGAAAATTAATTTAAAGAATTCAAATGTAAGCAATCTGCCCTGTCTTCAGTAACACACACACAGGCAGAAAAGGTGTCTTAAAACTTCAGGTGGAATCCTCTCACTTGTGCAAGTCACATAACCTTTTGCCTCTGAGTTCATTCTGGCTGTCATCACACACACATGCCTCTAAAGGAGAGTGAAGCCAATAGATGTTGGCTCTGTGTTATTACAATAACCCTTATGGCTGCTTACATTTCTCTCCCTCCCCAAATCGTGGCTTAATCCTCCGCGCTTTTGCCCTTCAGTTTTTCAAAGACAGCCTGCAGGCTAGAATTGCCCTTTGCTGACTTGTGGCTGACAGTGAATAAGTTCCCCTCTCGTCTCCTCCCTTTTATCTCTGAGATCATACTCTGAGTGGGTCAAGATCAATGGTGCTCCCTGCAAATCTGCCCAGGCTCCGGGTGCTTCTCATTGACCTTACACAGGGGTAACTGAAAACTCCGACTCTTATCCAGCCAGCTTTTACATTAACTTCCATGGAAAAATTTACTCAATGCTGCTGCGGGGCTTTCATTAAAAAGTCACAGACCAGTTTCTGCTCTATTCTAAGTTCACACTGTAATCTTCACTCCTGACATGTAACTGTGAAGTCACTGAGGAACACATTAGGTGAAGCTGACAAGCATCTTGTAAGAGTTAAAAAGTGAAATATTGTCATCACTGCTAAAGAAATAAAGAAATAGTTCAGAAGCAAATAGTCAGCCAACCTACTTTCTTATAAACTCCATGAAAGTCTTTAAGAAGTAAACACACCTATTGAAAAACTGATCCAAGATGGTCCAGTCTGGTTAAGAAATGTCTATGATTTGTACATTTTTAATGCCACCTTAAGGTTTGCCAACAGTCCATTGAGAGGAATAGAGCATTTGGAGCACAAATGACACAAATCCAAATAACCAAGGACGCGCTGTGACAGGGTGATAAATGGCTTTACATGATGGAACAGACAGGACTCTGGACACTGCAAACTTCATGACAACAACCGAAAGAGGAAAAAAAAAAATCAATTTCAGGTATGGTGTAGAATTAATGCGCTGTATTGACTAAACTGAGGGACAAAGTGTTCCTTAGGGATGGGCTGTAATGTAAAAGCAGCAGCACAATGACAGTGTCACAATAAATAACCATTGCATATGTTCAGTGGAGTAAAACATGGATAAATAACCTTAAAGCCTAAGCCTAAAATCGAGCAGCAAGGAAATATTTACAAGTAGTGACATAATCTCTGAAGTCTATTTTATGAAGTGCTGCATCAAGACAATGAAAGCATGAGAAGCGGTGATGCTACTGCCGTCCTCGGGCCTAATACAGATCAAGACAGCAGAGAGAGCGGCCCGGTCCAGATCCAGCTGCGGCTCACATCCAATGGGATCCCTGCGAGACCCGCTTCAACAAGATGGATGACAGGCACCGAGCTTCAAACTGGGCGCACTCAGCCCAGACATCATTGGGTCCGGGCTGAATAAAGAGGTGGCGGCCCCTCGCCTGCTCTTCCCTAATAGGAGGCGCTGCCTGGCTGACAGCAGCCCATAAATAACCCAGTCGGCGTGTCACTGGAAAAGAACACACTCACCTGAGCACACTCACTCAACGGGATCACGAGGGGGAGGTGAGACGCGAGAATTTAGGGGCTCACAGATATGGGATGGCAACACAAATGTGTGTGAAGGTAGGTCACGGAGGCCCATTTTTTTGGGTTTTAAACATTTTTGTTATTTTCATATCACTGAAAATGCATTTTGTCATTACATGATTAATTGACTTGTGGTAAGCATAAATGAATGCCATATTTTTATTTCAAATGTAGCTATTATTTGGGCAGTACTAGTTCTGCCGTTCAAAAATGTGACTTTGTGTCCTTAGCTGTTTTTTCTAAATAAACATTGTTCTTTTTTTTACTATTCTGGCTTCGTCAGAGGTGGAAACTAGAAATGGAGACATAATCGGAGTTAAAATCCAAGCGTCATTTTCCGCCAATTCTTTCAATCTGATTACGATGAGTCTGATAATGATGATGATGAGGAGTGAAGGGGGTGAAGAAGGCAACGAGTCCTAGTCCCTCCATGACTCTGCCTTCGATCCTGACTCAGTAAAGGCACAGTTACACTTGCATCAGTCACTTATTCACTTCCATTGAAACTTGTGTAACAAATTCAAATGTTTCGGCTTGCAGGTCAATTTTAAGTTCAACATGCAAACTGTTCTTGTCGGATCGTAGAAACAATGTCTTGATCCATCTTCTGTTTGAGTCTTTATGCAAGTGGTGTGTCATCGCCTCATTTGGACAACACATGGCAACACCACTCTCATAGTCTAGGAGAAAATAAAGTTAATATCTATGACTGTTTTGTCCACTGTCTCTTTTTTACCTGTAGCAAACATGTGACATTACATCCTTCTGATTGAATAGGAAAGTATACCTTCAGAGCTCCTGTATCAAATAGCCTGCAAATTCAACCCAGTTGCCAACCAGTTGCAATGACCGAGCAGAACTAGTGGACCAAATATTTCTATATTTATATTTTTGGGATCATTTATTTTTTTTATAGAACTAGGCTACATTGTTTAAATTAATGTATAGTATGGATGAATATGTCTTTATCAATCACTATGACCAGTGAACAATGAGCATGTATACTCTCTCACTTTATCTGTATTGTTTTATATTTCTTTGTTCAATATTTTTCTTTACAATTTCTACACACAACCCCTGGATGCCTGCACGTTGATGCCTGACGTCTATGGACCATCAAAGCCAGTAAAGCATATGATTGAAATTTATTTATTTAGTGAAATGACAGAAATTCACCCGCTTGCGTTCGATGTCACGTGATTAGCATGCGTCATGACGTCATGCGGAAGAAATTCAGCCAAGATGGCAGCGTCCTTGACAGGCGTGTTTTGATTCAAGCCGAGTGTCAAACATGCTTAACAGTTGCACATTTACGAGTCTACGCCACTGACAAAAGAAGAATTTGAGAGCGGAGCATGGAGAAGCGAGAGTTCGTCGCATACATGGTGGTAAGTTGGCATTTTCTGTACACATATTCGTGCTACGTGTTAATATTTATATCAACACAACCTCCAATTTCACCACATTTAATGTCAGAAATCTCCTTAACTCAGCGATTAACGTTAACGTTACACACGCTTGTAAAATACTAAATTATGCATTAGTCTGACATTACGGGAGCTAGCTAACTGACTTATTATAAGTACTATCACAAATAAGGCTTGGCAAAACGTGTTACAAATACTTTAGCTGTCAGCAGAACCAGCTCTGTACGCTTTTAACAGTTATTGTGGGTAAGAACTTCTCTTTGTGTGTCTGTGTGCACGAGCCAGGGGGCGGGGCAACCCTATTCTTTTACAAACGTGCCCTTTTTCAAATGATAAATCATGACTTCTACTTTCACTGTTTGAGAAAATGAGAACCTTTTGTCTCCCTTCACTGAAAATTGACTGTAAAGAGACAAGGACGATAATGTAATTATGTGTGCTACACTATGTGATGTTTTCTCCTGGTTCTTGGATGAAGAGAGAGGCCAGTGAAGGCAAAAGACACACATGATTGGTGGAAATATATATATGTGTGTGTGTGTGTGTGTGTGTGGTTCCCTCTTTTATTGTAATTATTGCTAACTTATTATAGTGTTTTACAGTGCTTTTTAATTATAAGTTTCCACTGATGAAGTCCACTGATTAAGGCTGGATGGCCAAAAACATTTTGACTTCTGGTCTACTGTAAATAAAGTGACCTCTCCTCATTGAGTGCAGCCCTCCTCTGCCATCAGTGCTTTATACTTTACGTCACTACATTTCAGAAGGAAATATTGCAGTTCCTACTCCACCTTTTTACTCCACTACTTTTATTTGACAGTTTCTTTTTAATTGACATTTGTTTATTGTGATACTTTACCCCGCAAAGATTAAAGCAACTTAAATTGGAATTGTACAAAAGATATTATCAGTTCATAAACTATTTAGCATTTGTTATAGATTAAACAATCCCGTAAGGATATAAAATAGGTCAAATTAGCACCAACTGCAACATTATGTATACACAAGAATGCATCAGTGATAATAATACCATAATCTAACACAATGAAAGACAACTTTTGATACTTATGTACATTTAACTGAAAATATTTGTATTGTTTCCTTACGGTACTGCGCCTCATTGTTTTAGTTGTACGGCCTGCATCTTTACTGTATTGGTTCAGCCTGACTGCTCTCATCAGGATTACATACAGCAGCAGCAGATGAACCCATTGTACCTGCTCAGCACAAACAGCAGACAGACCAAGGAAGCAACTAGCTTGTGAACACAGTGGAGCGCTTAGCAGCTAAAGAGGCAGATATTTCCCCCAGGAGTTGGTGTAGACCAAAAAAAGATCTAAAGGAGAGTTAATATAACATACGTAAGGTAGCCAAAAACGTGATTTAACCATAATGTTCCTAATCTTGCACCTGTGTCTGCAACAGCTAACAAGTTTGCCATATCAACAACTTCATAAGATGATAATATTTCAGCGTTGTGTTCACAGCTTGCTGCGTTACCCTCAAGTGGCCTAGAAATCTACTAATGCAAGTTCAAGAAAACTATCCGAATTTGTGTCCCACCACTGGTGCTATAGAGCGTGTAATGAGTCATTATGTCTCACAAAGTGATTGTCTCTGCAGGCAGGGGGCTGTGCGGGGATGTGTGTGGATCTGACCCTCTTCCCCCTGGACACCATTAAGACAAGACTGCAGAGTCAGCAGGGCTTCTACAAGGCAGGGGGCTTCAGGGGCATCTACGCGGGAGTCCCATCTGCTGCTGTCGGCTCCTTCCCCAATGGTATGATGCTCGATGTGATTGCTGGATATATGATATGAAGGCACACTGTTCATTCTTGTTTGTAATTGATGTTCATACCAAACGACCAAGATTCTTCTTCTTCTTCTTCTTTTGTGTGTGCGTGGGGTCATTCCGAGACTTACTCTTGCACTGTTTTTTATCATAATAGTTGGATGTTTACAGCCTCATTTAGCGGTTACACAGGACATTATTTTGTTCCCTTGTCTGAAGTAACAGCACAGTGAGAATGAGTCAGAGCACCACTTTGTGGACTTTTGCTGGTTTGTGGCTGTGAGTTGCATGGATCAGTTTAGTAGTTCAGTCAAAAGAGTTTGATTTATTTGCTTTGTACTGTAGTATTAGGCAGGCACTTAGCCTACACTTGCATGAATTCATTTCAAGTGGTGGCAAAGTCGTGTTCCTTATTTATTTATTTATGAGATCATCCTCTCGGACTCTTTTTTTGTTTCTAGCTTTTGAGGAAATCTTCTTATGGTAATGTATATGGTAAAAATATGGTAAAAGTGACAGGAATAATGAGGCCTCATCACAGAAACTCCCTAAATCAGAAATCATATCTTATCTCAGTTTAGGATTTGTTTCCTAACTAAGGGATTTTCCAAGTCCTAAATGAGGATGACATAGACCCTGTCCTAAATTCAAAATCACTCTTGTTATCACTGTAAATCACTGTTGTTAGGTATGTATGGCAATGCAAATGGAAATCTAATAATTGAAAGGATACTCAAACCGTATTATGACACTTTAAATTTCCCAGACCTCGTATTAATGGTTAATACCTACTGCCAAGTCGTTTAACTTTGAATTTGATGGCTCTGTCAGTCGTACAGATCAAAAAAGCACTATAATAAAAGATGCAGGCAGTTTCGTGTATATTCTAAACATAGATACAGGCCTGACAGGATGCGTGCGGATTGAAGAATTATCTTTACAGTTAGGATTTCTTAAGATAAGGTGGGAGGTCTGAGATTTTTATCTGTAAAGAGGCCCTTTGATTTTAAGGTTGACATCACTTTGTGAGTGTGGTTAATATGGTGGAACCTTAAAATATTTGATGCTCTGAGGCTCTTCTTTAAATGGTTTAAATGTAGCTGCTGAACCAAGATTGCTTCGTGACTAGACTGCTCAAAACTATAATCTTGGTCAGCACTGCGGTGGATTAGGGTTAGAATCATCTGCAGGTTTTGAAGCTTCAGCATATCCAACACTTGAGTGTCCGTTTCTACTCGGCAATGCATCCATAAACAAACTTTTTCAATCTATATGATTGCAAATGCACCAAGTCAATTTGTCAAGTAAAGCTTTGAATGAAAGAAGTTATAAATACAAAAATATTTAAAATAATCACTTTGGATTGCTACTCTTTTTTGGGTACTGTGGGGTGCAAATAGAAGCACTGGTGGTTGATAGTCAATGACCAGTCAATCAAATAGTTGCACAAATCTATTGACTATTTCATTTAAGGAGTCGCTATGACGAAGCCCTTATTAATGTGCATACCAGAGAGAGCTTGATGAAGATGTTGGAGTCGTATGTTGTTGGTTTGAGTTTAATCCAAACTGCTGCAGTTTGCAAATCAACACTTTTGCAGTATGAATGTATGTAACTAATGGGAGTATAAAAGAACTGAACTCTATCCGCATGACACACACTTAACTTTCTTAGCTTTTACCCTAATTGTACATGCACACACACACACACACACACACACACACACACACACACACACACACCGCAGTTTCTCCCCTGTCAGTGGTAGTGAGGGATATTAATTGCTGTATGCTTGTTGACTAATGGGCCCTAAATGGCTGTGGTTCTGCTTGGTTTCAGCCGCTGCTTTCTTTGTCACCTACGAATGCACAAAGTCCCTGCTCGGCGCTGGCGGAGTGCTAGCAGCACCACACGCGGCACCTGTCACTCACATGATGGCCGCCTCCCTGGGAGAAATAGTAAGTCTTCCTGTCCTTGATTCTTCTAACTTTTGCCTCCTCTAATTCAGATTTAGTTTACTTCCCTTTCATCCTGCCAGTTCACTTTGAAGTCATGTTTATTTGTGAAGGCCTAATTCGTTTTTAGTCGTTTAATTCTTGGAAGGCCAGCTGCCTTACGCACTTATTGTTGTTCTTCCACGTACTTCTTCCCTCTTTTTTTCTTTCCCACCACTGTAAGTCCCAAGTGAACACCAGCGGCATGTCTGTTGACGTTATTGCCTTTTTCACAGACCACTATTCTAGGGGGCAGCGGGGGGGGGGGTTTGGCTGTAGTCCCCGGGTTCCTGCTTTTTTGGCTGTAGGCCCCGGGATCCAGCTGGGTGAGTTAAGGGGTCTTCCTCAAGACTGTCCCGGCATTTCCCCCACTAGCTGGGTAAATAATCTCATTACGGCCTATTTACTCATCTACTTTCCCAGCTCAGGTCCCCAGACTCTGCCAATTTAGTCTGGGGAATTCAGGCTCGAAACCAACGAGGAGCAGCTCAATTTCCTCAGTCCATCCTGTTACAATCACTCGCAGTGAACCACAGATTCTGAGCCATATGGGGGCCACGCGTATTCACATTGGCATGAAGATGGGGGTGGAAGAATAGGGGGGCAGTATGGAAAGTGGAATGCCCCCCTGCTATACCACCGTGGCTTTCTTCAAAATACCAGGTTTTTAGTATTCATGGCTTTTGGATGGATGTAATTTAGCCAAGTTTTTTGCATGTTTACGAAGTGGGATTATTCCACATGGAAATGTGTTCACTGTGCTTGAGTTTAGCTGTGTGTTGTCTCACAGTGTTGAGAAGAGGACACATGTTACTCTTATATTAGCACAAATTCAATAAGAGTTGTTTATATCCTCTGGTTGTCACAATCAGTGTAGCAGTTTTTGCCGATACTGTAGGAGTGCAGCTGTTAACATTCGGGGCACTTTTTTGTCTATGGCACAGTCCATATGAGTGTGAAAGGTGAGGCTGAGGTTGCGCCTACCTTTTAACCCCTTACCCGCTGTTCTGGATTTGAGCACATCAAAGGCACAAATCCTCGGAGTGGAGCTCAGCGGAGCAGGGGCGGTATCCCACTGCATTCTGAAAACTGGGTACGTCTTGTTCAAAGAGGGTAATCTTCAGGCTTAGCCATGAAAGGCCTACCCTAGTGCTGCCCCCGAGTCGTATGCAAGGCCTAAACGCCCGCACTATGATGCAATCGCTGGCATATGACTGTGATTTTTAATTAAAAGTTATTGCATTGAGTTTCTTGCATAAGCGTGGCTGACTTTTGGGCAGGTGGGTGCGATATACTTGTTTTGTTTAGTACTGAAACAATTAAGTCAATTTGAAGAGGTCACCACGGCCTCTGGAAAACTGTGGTAGCCAAAGCTACTTTATCACATTTTAGACTAAATGGGTATTGAAACAATAAAAGTAATTGATAGTTGCAGCCCGAGTTTTGTCTCGCCATCATACATTTTGAGTCCTTTTTTGTTTTCCTCCATTTGATTTATTTTTGCGTACCATAGTATATCGCATCATTTTTGTTTTGTCATTATGAGTTTTGTCGAGGTAGATTCTATCTCTGCACAATCATTCAAGCCAGGCTTTATGATGAATAGAAGCTCACGTGAGGATGTCAGTGCTGTAAAAGGCCTTTTCAAAATGCTGAGAGGAGATCAGACTGTCTGTAAGGTACCTGCTCAGTGTCTGTATCCTCAAGGTTTAAGCCACCATCACTCCAAGTCTTTCTCACGCTGTTAAAGAAGACAGCCGTCTCACCTGCTGCCTCTTTAGCATCTAATAATTATCTGAATAATAGTTTCATTGCCATTGTTTCATCTTCCACTCTGCATTATATGGTCTGTTCTTCCAGTATAAGACAGGGTTGCTTGTTTTATCGTGTTTCTCTGTTGCTCTTCCACCTGCTTGTCTCTCTCTTGCGGGGAGCAGCTGCGTGTGGGCAGGCTTTGACACACAGGAACTTTAAAGAAGAAAAAGCAACTTGTTATTTGGTCCTTGTCCTCACTTCCCCGTTCCACCCCATCATCAGCCCATGATTCGTTCCCCAGGAGTCCATTTAGTTGTGTTTTACCAACTGTTTCCACTCAGAAACATTCACAACAGAAGCTTTATGGGTCTTATTGCTTTGATAACTCTGTCCCCAAGCCTCCCTCTATCAATGATGCCAGTGACTTGCCACACACTTCCAAGATGTGGACTTCAGTGTATTATGATAATACCAGAGGGAGTTGCAGCTTGTAGTAAGTATGATACGGGAATGGAAAGAAAGAAAAGAGAACACTTATACATACTTAAATCGAAGCATATTTTATCTTTTATAGTCGAGCCTTGAGTCCAACAGATGTTCATCCAGCATATACAGTACAGTAAGAACAAGCCTCATCACGGTAATCGCCGTGTGTGGAATACTTGTGAGAAGAATCACAACTTATTAACAAGAAGTTTAAAGTTCAATAACTAAATATTTACTTTTAAGAATAGAGGTACGAAGCAGACATTTCCTGCAGCTGTTTTGATGGTGGTCTTCAAATGTCGCCTAACGCCGGGCTTAACTTGTAAACTTCAGCAGGACAGACAGACACGGGGAGGAGAACAATCATAAGTTGTAGAGAAAAAGAACTTGAGAGGGTCAAGACAATGAGAGAAATCGCCCTCAGCCATAAGCGTCCTGGTGTTTGTGCGACTGCGGTGGTGGGACGCTCCCATAAAGAATGTGTAAGCTGATGGCGTCTGTCAGGCTCTAGCAGGCTGTTATCCAGCCATTAGATCAGATTTATCTTCATTCCCATTCGCTCGACGTCTGCCCTGAAAGCTCATTTGTCAAGGCCAGGCGGCGGGTTTCTCTCGCATCTATAAATCCCCCCCCACCACCCACCATCCACCACCCACCACCACCACCACCACTACCACCACCACCTCACGTCTGTGGGAGGATGTACTGGAAAATACAGTGTGACATGACAAGATGTGGGGACAGCGAGAAGGAGGGAGCGGGAGGGAGGAGTTTTGGGGGTAGAAACTGGCAGCCACTTAACTTGGCACTGAGAAATAATCCATGCATCGCCTTCGAGCAGCGCCACGCTCTGTGATTTATTGGCTGTTGTTTCAAAGTTGGAGACACTCAGCATCCTCATCTCTTCCCTTTTTCTTCATGACCTTTTTTTTCTTCCTCCATCTTTCCCTTCCTTCCTTTGTCGACCCGTGTTTCAGTCTACCTTGATACTATGATGCGTTTCTAGGACTGGGCGTGTGATCAAAAATCCAGAAAAGTCATGGGAATTTGTTACTGATACAAGTGAGGGTACACACTGTACTGTGTATAAGGGACAACAAAGGAGATGTTGTGGTCTACACTGGCTTTACTGTATTGTATTTGATATGACATTGAGTGAGAAAGCACTATTCTTCCGCCATAGATTAGTGTAACAGTGTTTGAGAGCCTCTTTAGTCCCACTCATTGTATCTTGATCAATCGAGATGTGAGTTTTTCCGCTGGAGTTATTCTGTTTATTGGTCTGGGCAGTCCCAGTTGTTGCTTCTTTTGGGCCACTGCAGCATTTCTTCTCTGGCAAATGATCTGCTTTGGTGGTGAATGCAGTATATTTTAATGAGTTATTCTCTCCTTATGGCGCCAAATGGTAATCCTGTTCCTGATTGACTGACCACTGTGCCATGAGCCGGTAAAAGAGGGACGTAGGGGGGAGGGGGGAGGTGGGGTGTAATGACTCAATCTGCCTATTCATACACTGGCTATGCCCATAATGTGCTGTGAGTCTCTGCTAATTTCCCATTCCTTACTGTGGTTCACCCGTGATTGAGTTGCCGTCTTCTTACCTTGTTGTTTGGCGGCCTGTGCTGGAAATTGAAAACACGCTCTATCATTTGGATTAACAACAACAGGCCAAGAGAAACTGAAAGGCTCCAATTACAGGCAGGCAGCCTCCTAATTAACGCTGCTTGACGAATCCAACAGCTTGTAAATAAAGATGAATGGTTGCAGGAATTTAAAAGACTGCCAATGGGTTTATAATAACTTTACACGCCAGAGGAAGGCATCGAGAATGAAGGACAAGCGAAGTAGACGAAGAAACCGGCGTCTGTCATCCCGACAGCCTTTCACGTACAGCTCTCTCCTAATCGTGAGGTAACAAGCCTGACTTGTAATGAAGGACGCCTTCCTAAATCTTTCATATTCTTTTGTTTGTTCTTTCTTTCAAAATGTGATGACATACTAGGATATGACTCTATTATCATTTAAAAGCCCCAGACGTATTTTACTATGCCCCAATTCATCCCCATTTTCTGCTGTTTTTAGAGATCTAAAATGGCCTCGGAGGCTGCACGCTTTATCTTCTATCCACTCAACGTCATTCTCCCCACCCCTAGGCGCGCAAATGACTCTCAAATAAACAATGTCCCTAATTTATTTAGTATAATCTCTGGCTCATTCTGCCTTCCCCTCTGCAGTGACAGGAGAGGAAAGGCCGTCTCAACTCCAGGCCCCCGATCCAATTACGTCAGTAATTACTTGTCATAGCCACTTTCTTTCTATTTAGCTGCCTTATTCTGGTCCTTTGGAGAATTGGTTTGGGGAAAACATGATGTACAATGTATTATAAATGGTAACTTGACCAAAGGGAGGGCAAATGAGATCTCGGAGATTGATGCAGCCAGCTTTACTTATTGCAGGGAGGCGCTGCAGGTGAGTGTTTGGCCACTTGGTGGTACTGTTGCACCATGGGTAGACTGCAGCTCGACTCTGGTCATACTCACCTGAAATACCAATAAGAACTGCTCTGAATTCTTCATAGACATTCGTTCAAGTCTTTTGTTTTTGCTCTTATGTACAGAGAATGAGGTTTATGTGCTCATTGTGTACTGAAAAGAGGAAGAACTGACATTTGCCCGCAGCATAAGGGATGCAGTGTAGGTCAAGACAAAGCTGAGAAATGGAGCAAATAATACTCAATAGTCATTAGGACTTTTAGAGATGCAGAGCCAGAATTGTGCTTGTACAGATTTGCATGTGATGTCTGTAAAAGTCTTGTTCAGCTCAGTCTGTGATTTCACTTGACTTCCAGGACTGCTGACTTATCCCTTCTCCTTTTGTGCTCCACGTATATTCACATTCGTGCTCATAACACGTCCTTGGTGTCTGGCAGAGGAGAAGAGTGCCTAACAGACGTGAGCCCTCTAACAGCTGTCGGGGTAGCCGTCTCCCCCTCGCAGGGTACGGCGATAGAGCCTTATCCTCCAGGGCCCATCCCCTGTAAAACGTCTGATGGGGCTAAATCAGTATGGATAGCTGAATAGAGAAAAGGCAATACAGGAAAGGGATGCATTTTTATCTTTATTTCCGTGCCTACACCACTCTCTCTCTCTTTGCTCCTGTCCCACATCCCGCTGCTGTGGCGAGGGGGGCACCAGCAGACTGGCATCTGTATGACCGAGGGGAGCCACAGCAAGGGGGCGGCTCACCAATCGCTCTGTAAGATTGCTTGCCGTTAGCCGGTATTTCCGCTCCGATGCAGGATAAATGGAAAATCAAGTCGCCAGGTGGGCAGCTGTGCCTGCCTGCCCGCCTGCTTTCCTGCCTGCCTGCCTTTAGGGCGATGGGAGTTTTGAATCATAAATATTCATGTCTATCTTCACTAGCTGTTGGCAGTCCATATTTTTGTTGACATATGGTGGATGGGTTGGAACTTCTAGCGGGGAGTGTGGTTACTGAGGTGTGCATGTGTGTCGAGAGCTATGAGAGTGTTTGATGGCAATGTGAGTTCTTTGGACACAGATACCGGATGACCTTTTTACCTGTTGCTCAGGTGTCATGTCTGCTGTGTGTACTTTTTGTTAATTGGCTAGATTAGATGCTAACTACGGCACTCGTTAGGCCGCCGGCTCGACGTAATTGCTCTCCTCTTGCTGTGCCATATCATGGCAACCTGCCGCGTAGAAAGATACACAGGCTAGTGTTATGTACCTGGGGAGTGGTGTGTGTGTGTGGGTGAAGAGTCTCTCCTAACACACCCACATGCAATTAAGCACAATATGGATATCAAAAGCCCTTTAGAAGGAAATTCGATACTTAAGATTAAGATTGCATGTATTCAGGTAACACCTGAATGCTCTTTTCATCCTGTAGGTGGCGTGTCTGATCCGGGTGCCCACAGAGGTGGTCAAACAGAGGACCCAGGCTTCTCCATCATCCACCACCTACCACATGCTGCTGGCTACACTCAGAGAAGAGGTACACAGCAGTCAAAGGCACTTTTTTTTTTTTTTAAAGGATAACTTTGGTTTATTACGACTTTGATCATTTTTTGTCTTCCTATCGGTAATAATAAAGACTTTTTGACCATCTGACAAGTTCTTTGGTTGAAGCGTAACAACTCCTTAATCCTAACTCAGCTCTAACTTTAATGAGTCAAATATTTTTCTTCTGTTTATAATGACATTTTGAAATGTCATCATAAATGATAGAAATAAAGGCCACCAATAAGAACTAACTAATAATAAGGTGTAATTAATCTTTTTTTTTTTTTTTTTTTTTTTTCCATATTATGATTTCATAAAAAAAAATATATTTTATATATTATATATATATATTTATATATATATAAAAAAAAATACCTTTTATTGGTCGTTGTTGTGAAATATTGAACTTGGCTACTTGTTAAACAATTTCTTTGTAATACTTTCTTGGCTGTTGAGTAAATATTTAATACTTGAAGCACTTTTGTATACGTCAGTGATTGTAATGGATGTCTGTGTTCTGTCCTGTTCTCTCTGAGCAGGGTGTGCGAGGCTTGTACAGAGGATACGGGAGTACGGTTCTCAGAGAGGTAGGCTTACTTCCCTGTTTTTTTTTGTTTGTTTTTTTCTCTCTCCTATTCGTTCTTTCATCTCAGTTTGTCTGTCTGCCATCCACCAGTGATAGTGATCGCAACCAAAGTGACGACCAATAAGATCACACACTTGTTACGTCTGTATTTGGTCAAGTTTCAGGCAAATGCGAAGCACATCTTGATTACATTGAAATCAATCTCAAGAGTTTGTACTAAAGACAATTACTAGACTTCTTGAAGGCTGTGCAGTGAATTCTTTTTGATAGGCTGGACGAATATTGAGGCTTTCCACTCTTCTGACTGAAGACGTTTAAATTTCCTTTGGGCTTTATTGAGGTTGGAAATATTGATTTACAGTTTTTTCCATCTCATTTAATTACTTGTGCAAGATGCTCTCCGTCCTATTAGAGGTACATCTGATTAATTAATGCAATTAGTTGCGTTATAAATGCAAAACAAAACACGGATAAATGAACATTGGGCTGCTCTCCCTTGATGGCCGCTCACCTTTTTTTGTAATGAAAAAGCTGCTCTAATTCTTTGATTCATGATCTTCAGTTTAATTGCACCTGCACAAAATAATTGTGGCAAAAGCTGTATAGATCTCTCAACCCGCCTGATAAATTTAAGTAGACCTGGATTAGAAAATGAAAATGAGAAAGGGAGATGGAGAAAAGAAGTATATGAAGGTGACACTTGTCTTTCCATCCATTTTTTTGGGCAGGTGGGTGAGGGTGTAATCCAGTCCCCTCCGCTGTGCTAGCCTGTACTTATTTTCTGCCTCACTAAACTGATGTTATTCACGCAAATTCCATCTGGACAGCCGGGGAAAAAAAGGACAACAAGACACTGTGATTTCTCCGAGGGGCTCTGAATAAATGAATACATTTGGAGGCTGGCGCGCGGCCTGTGTGCATACTAACACTAGCAGATGAAACACAACGGTGGCGGCAGGGATTTGGGGCACGGAAACGGCAAGGGATGCTCCGCGTCGATTGGCTTTGACGTGTGTCAGGAAGGTAATTCATTTTCTCTCGGCCTCCTTCGCTATCCGCCTATCTCCCTCCTTTTGGACAAGCGACCCTGTCAAGATAAGTTTGTTTACGTGGTTCAGCGTGACGCCCCCCCTCCCCACCCCTCGCTGTCCCACTAATTGTGCTACACGTTCATTAGGGTTCAGAAGGAATTTCTGATGGGCATGATATCACATTAGTGCAGGATGTGTCGAGGCCGGC
Organism: Bovichtus diacanthus; assembly: GCA_943590825.1. Taxonomy (NCBI): domain Eukaryota; kingdom Metazoa; phylum Chordata; class Actinopteri; order Perciformes; family Bovichtidae; genus Bovichtus; species Bovichtus diacanthus. Next base: position 4,844,621 of record CALSBV010011423.1, on the reverse strand, counting down.
CTGGACTTAGAAGGTGTGACTGAGACGGTTTACATTGTAGCACCAGATCATCATTCCCTACCAGAACAAAGTTTTAAACAGTCATGGTGGAGTTTGCACAGCTCTGAAAATGCCTTAAGTTTAATTTAAACACCATATCTGGACTATTGACTTAAAGGCATTAAATTATTCTTTCTTTTGCACCACATTAATCTCTCCTGTGGTCCGCCCTCTCATTAAAAGAAACTGTCAAATTGTCTGCTAGGTCGGCACATTTTGAGTTCCAGCTGAATAGAGCATGAAATCAATGAGATTCAGATTGTGGTGAATAAAACTGAGTTTATTCTCGAAAAAAACGCAGGCTTATTAATGGACATCAGCAAGACTTTGCCCTGGATTTCAAGAGTACAGTTGTAAACGGTTCATGCTGCCTGGGTGTTAGTTAATTTGTATTCGTCTTATGAATCAAAAAGTTATGTTATGTTACTTATGAACAATCAAACCCAGAGTTTGATAATATTGTATAATTAGTGACGCCTGGCACCTTGACAAGATCCTCTACTCCAAGCCCTCACGGAACACCCCAAGTTTTGGATAATAATGCCACCTTTCACCACTAGATGGCATGCTAAGATTATCGCTGCTGTAGATGTTGGTGGCTCATTTCACCCCAATCCCTTCTCCTCCTGTGCCTGCAACCCCCCCCTGTGTCCCTGTCTCTCTGCTCCCCCATCACACCAATCCAGCCTTATGACATTTATGAGCAGCAGTCACTGCACTGAAAACGATGGCTTTTTTTTTAATGGCGAGCCCTGTATTTTTCTGATCATAAGCGCTGTGAGGTGATCTCTGTTTTGATTTTAAACTGCTCCAATTTGAGTTTGAGTAATGAGCCTGGAATGGGTTATTAGATAGCAATTTAGTAATGTGGTGGTATGGGGGCTGTGGAGGGATAGGTGTAAGTGAAGCTGACAGTGTCTTACACAGTCGACTGAAGAGCCTGGAACATCGTCTGATTGGCTCTGACATACGGCCACACTACATATATCTCTCATACTTGTGCTCTTTCACCCACTCAGTATGAAAGCCACTTTATCTAAATCCATTTTCACATATTTAAGTGGGTAAGCAGACAGACAAGGAAGGTAATTGAGCTAAATGAGACTGAACAGTGTACGGATGAAAAATGTGTTCCCTGTCTTCCATTTCCCGGTGTTATGTATACTTGTACTAAGCCCGCCTCTGAATCAGCCTTAAAGTTTCTCCACCCCAACAGCTGGGATCTGGCAACCCGAGGTACAAGATCTGGCGGTCGGGCTTATGAAACACCTCTCCTTCCAGGCTCCTCCCCACCACTCTCTGCTTCCTCTTTATCCTTCCCCTCCTCATCCTCCATCAGGGGGTTTAGCTGTAAGGAAAGACTTGCTGAATTGGATTTTAACTATTACCAACAGGCCAAATTACATCGCTCCAACTTCTTTCTGCAGATATGTCCCATTTTCCAGAACTGATTTTAAGGTTTTTAGTGATCAGTTTGTCTAGGGCTACATTTGAGCTACAGATTAGTGGGGGACAAAAATAAAGAAAAAACAGCGTTCAGAGTTTTAGTTAGGCGTTCAGCCACCGCAAGCCCCCTGATCAGCTCCGGTGCTCATCAGCAGGAACACATTTATTTATTTGGGATTTTTGCCTTTATTGGATAGAACAGTCGAAGAGAGACAGTAGAGTGGGGGGACAGAGAGGGGTCGACATGCAGCAAAGGGCTGCGAGTCGGATTCAATCTCGGGTCGCTGCGGGAAGGACTCCGCCTTAGTACATGGGCGCCCGCTCTCCCAGGTGAGCTCCTGCCGCGCCCCACATTCTGGGACTCTAATGATTCTTTAGATTGTTTTCTTGATTGATTTGGTCCATGGCCAACACAACGTCTCAAAGCCCAAGTTGACATACTGTTTACAAACTATTTGTATTGCAAGTCTTGTTGAGTCTCAAACTCAAAGCTATTGTGTTTAATATCATAGAAGAACAAGAACAGAAGCAAATATTCACTACTGAGTAGTTGGAACCAATGACTTTTTGGCATTAAAGCAAAAAAAAATAAAATTACTTAAACAATTAATTAATTCTCAAAGTAGATGGTGATTGAAATTATGTCAGTTAATTAGGTAACTAATTGATAATTTTCATTATCTGTTGATAATCTTTAATTCAATTCACTGAAGCCCATGGTGAGGTCTTTTAATTGCTTTGTTTCGTCGGAATAACAATCCAAAACCTAAATGTATACAGTTCTCTATAAAGTAAAGCAAGGCCAAGCAGATCATTTTCACATTTGTAAAGAAGGAAGCAATACAATATTTGGCTTTTTTTTCTTCTTCTTGAAAATGACTAATAATTATCGAAATAGTTGCCTATTAATTTCTGTTGACCCAGCACACACCTGCCCCCTACCACATTTTCTCACTCTCATTCTCATCATCCTCGTTGGACCCTTTTGGCCCTTAGGATTATACTCGAACCTTCACCTCGGCGTGTTTGATTTCCCTGGTTGTTTACCTCAGTTGTCGAAGTGTGTACATTGAGACATTGAGATATGATTGAGTTATGTTGGGCACTGAGGAGGATTTGCTTCCTCTGCTGGGATGCTGAGGTTGAAAATGTATCAATGGGCACGCAGCAGAGCAGAGCTGAGCTGACCCCCACGTGGCCCTTTTTTCTTTTTTTTTTTTGGAAAGGAGACACTTTTCACCGTCTGTGACGCAGGTTCAAAAGGGAGAGGTGAGAGGAATCACTCTCATATCCTGTCTCTGCGCGCACTGATCCACAGAGGCTCATGTTTATACACCCTCATATGACTAACGCAGAGGAGAGACAGAGCAGAAAGAAGGAAGACAGACAGGCCAGGGGAAGCAAAACGTGTTTATTTTCCTCTACATACTGTACGTAAAGGCAGGATTTGTGGGACACGTGTTGAGGCGCGGAGGCTTCCTCCTGCTTTGTGTTTAGAGTTGGACCTCGTCAGAGCTGCTGCCATTAGTCTCTCAGACAGAAAACCGACTCTTCTAAATGGCTTCAACACCTCAAAAAGCTTAACAAGACTGGATTAAATTAAATGGAAAATGTCACAAGATCACACTGGCAAAAAACAGAAACCAAACCAAGGAAAATATCAAACTGTCGGTTAAAAATGAATTATAATGCCATTTTCAATTTGTAGTTGTTTGCAATTAGGCAGTTATAGAATACGATTTTTTTTTTTTTTTATCAGCCTCTGCAATCCAGTACAATAACAAATGAAATGGAGTTTGACTCTATTGGTTTCACAGATGCAGCTACTGAGCTACTGGTGTTACCTTATCTGTTTACACTGTGATCAATGAGAAGCTGAAGAGTCCTCAGAAAACCTGTTGACCTCTGTAGATCTGACCCTTGACATGACTTGACCCATTGAAGAGTGTTTGACTGCCTCTGTGATAAGGAGAAACAATAGAAGAGTGTGGGCTATGTAAGGGTTTTGAATGTATTGTGGACATAGTTAGATCTGGCTTTGAATTGGCACAAACGTACTCCTCGATTTAAAACTTTTCAAGAAATGCTTGAAGTTCTATCGCAGGAATTCAAAGGCAGCCCAATAAAACGCCAAAGCGAGGCCTCAGCCTGATGTGTCTACTCACATTGTGAGTTTTAACAGCATTCATTTCGCTGATGAATCACTACTGCTTGAGGTATGGAATATCACTTTGGAACGCCGACCCCCTTTGAGCTGTTTGCAGGTCGAGCCGACCCTTGTTAGAAGAGTGATGGCCTTCTTAAGCTGCAGAGAGCGACTCCTCTTCGTCACTGGATGATCTTTATCACTTTACCACACATGTCACACCGGGGATGAATGGTTTACTCCCACCGTCACTCTGGATGATGGATGTATGGGCTTCTGTTCACCGCGACTGGCTGCATTCACATTAGTGTAGTTGTGTGAATACATTTGTGTGTCTTCACTTACTTTTGTGCTTCATTATACATCCATGCTGGCCCATGCACATTTTATTACATCCCCCTCATACATCCAGTCCCCCTGAGGGTGGACATTGGCGCGGTGGCTTTTGCTGCAAATCGAACTAACCCTCAGGAACCTTCCTAGGATCAACGCGTGGTCTTATTAATGACTTCTATAGTCGGATGTATTTAAGGAGTTAGCTGCCATGCTGTCAGACCCCCATGTGTGCTTTCTTCTCAGTGCGGAGGGGACAGTGCAGGGCTTTCTGCGGTTCACTGTTGAGGATGATGCATTGGAAGTCTGTGCCACTGAGAGCCATGGATCACACGCTTATGTTAAGTACGTTTGTACCCATTGAGCTCTTCAATCCATTCAAAAATCCATCATCGTGGCTGTAACTCGTAACTATTTCTGCGTCTCTGAGTGGAGACTTATTGGTAAATCTTACTGCCAGACATTTATTCCAGGGAAAAAAAAAGACATTGTTGTTTTTGACGGATATAGTTTATTTTGTATGCCTCTCCCCTCTGGTGTATGTGTGAGTGTTGTGGACGCGACCACGGCGGCCATGCTAGTTAGTGTGTCTCTCTCTATGTTTGCTTCCCACAATTTAATGCATGTTTGTCTCAATCCGAGCAGAAAACCTTTGGTGCTCCACATGTGTTTCTAATAATGCACAGCCCCGACGGCCTGGCAAGAGACTGAGATTTGGAGAGTGGGAGGGTATGTAACGGAGGGGGGTAGTAGGCCTGGAAGGGAGGGAAGAGGGACAGCAGTGGCTTGGATGTCATGAGGAAGGAAATACGTGTCAAGAGTTTGTTCCTGCATGTTGGAATCTGGTGCCAGTACACAAGATTGAATGTGATGCATTATTCCCTAGACGGCAATTCTTGCAATGTAGATTTTGTTTGAATTGGACACCTGTTCCACTTGAGTTTAGCAGACATTGAAGTGACATAATACCCTAACTGCCTAAATACTGTAATCCCATCTCAATCAGTCAGCCTATTATAAAGTCACTGTGAGAGACCTTTACACGAGTTAGACCTTCAATCAGAGGCACTCAAAATAACAGTAACGTCTTATTTTCACTTGGAGTGACAGGAGAGAGTGAGAGTTAAGGGAGTGGAAGGAGGATAAATCAGTGCCGTGCAATAGCCAGCCACGGGGAAAGCACCCGGTAATTACAACACCACTTCTCTTTCATGAGAAGCAAAGATGCACATCCTTCACTTTTTCTCCGCTCTTTTCCAAAACCAGTGTCATCTCATTTCCTTGGATTTACAGCAACTTTGAATTCAATGTCAAATATGATCCCCTGTGAGTTCAAGTGGCTTTTTGAATGTAAATGCAAACACTTTTCAGACAATGAATTGCATTTTTAAATCGCATTATAATTTGCCGGACTGTTTTGTAGTTTGCGAGGTTTTCTGTTTTCTGCACAATACAGTCATATGAGTCTCTCCAGAAGCAGCGCGCACAGCCACAGCCACAAACACACACACACACAACCACACAGCCACACACAAACACAGCCACACACACACACACACACACACACACACACACACACACACACACAC